>JBAMBK010002556.1:600000-1070151 GCA_037043435.1 Drosophila suboccidentalis | reverse complement strand
TTTATAAGAGAAAAAGTTCAAACCGATTTCACAAGAAGAATAAACCTTTAGAATAAGTTAAACAAATTTGTTAAAAATTAAATTAAATTAAAATTATAAATTCAAAATATTTTTAATCAAAATGAACAACATTTTCTTTTCAAACATATCCATCGGTTCGATTTTAGCAATTGTAAGAAAATTTCAGTCGACAGCATTTGTCGTATGAACTGTTTTGGGATGCTATTCCGTTTTGAAATATTTTCTTTCTGATCTAAAATGACTTTTTGGAGATAAGATCATAACCTATAATTTTAAATTTAAGTTTTTAAAAATTTAGTAACTTTTATAGTACGAACTTGCAAAACTAAATGGAGAAATGGAAAACTAGTTAGAAAATAATAATTTGTTTAAAATAAATTGAATGAAGGTTCGAACCTTGGGTTTAGTGGGTGGTTCTAAAAACGTTGTTACGTTATTTTTTGTGAGCTATCGGTAGTAACTATGCAGCCTGTGTTTTGATGTGGTTTAAAATGCGAAGGATATTTTGATAAAATATGTACCCGTATATATACCATATATAACATCGTAACTACCATTTTTTTTATCTGATTCTAAATAAAGTCGAATATGCAATATATGTATTTAAACCTCAAATTTGAGTCTGTACTATGTTTGAATAAAGTTAGCATTGTCTGAGCCCAAGGCACGTCGCCCATCCCTGGTTTGCTGATGCTGTTGGCTGCTGTCTTTGCCTTCGTCCAGGGCCCGAACCTGATGATCATGACGCTGCTTAAATGTTGTTGTCGTCGTCGTCGTGTCGTTGTTGTTGCTGTTGTAGTTGTTGTTGGGGGTAGCGTGTCGTTGTTTCCCTCATCGTCGTCGTCATCTCTTAACGTTTGTTTGTAACAAGTAACGCGCATCTGCATCTGCACTTGTGTGTGTGTGTGTGAGTGTGAGTGGATGTTTGCCTCGCATGTTTGCTCGGGCAAAGAGTTACCTGGCCTGTGCTACCTGCGCACAGGTAGGCGTATGCATGTACACATGTATCTGTGTCTGTTGCCACATGTATCTGTATCCTTAGCATTGCAGCAAAAGAGGCAACCAACGGTCAGCAACAACAGCAGCAACAACGCAGCGCAGCGCAGCATCAGCCGCAAACCTTCATTATGGCCATGTATCTGTATCTGATACATAAAGAACCCAACTGGCTATACATAAGGGCCGCAGATTGTCTCTTCTTCCCTTTTTCAATCTCTGCTTCTGTCTCCCTCTGTCTTTCTCTTTCAGTCGATGTCTTAGTGCTGGGCTCGGTATGACTTGGCATCTTGGGGTAGCTAGGCGTCTGCCTTTGCTTAATGGTTTTAGGAAATCGAAAATTAAATAATTTATCTCGATTTTATGACGTTACAAGCAGGTTTTATCCCCCCACCGATCCCATGCACGCGATAAATCTACAGCTTACAATCAAACCAAATAAAATAGAAAAAAAAAAAAAAATAAAAGAAGAGATGCTTTTAACTTGCTGGCCAAGAACTTGTAATTTAAATACTTAACTCTCTAATGCCATATAAGTTAAAGTCTAAGTCTCCCCTAGACTGAGACTGAGACTGAGTAAGCTGAGCTATCGACCCACGTCTAATCAACACAAAATGAATCAAGCGTGGAGCTATTTTTAAACACAATCCCCTCTACACATATATACGATTTTATTTTGGCTGGTCATCGCTCTCAAGTGGTCAACATCTTGAATTGGATTCGAGATTCGAGTCTGAGAAAGGCGCAGAGAAAGTGCCAAAGAGTCAGTCCACAAGAAATGTTGAAGCTGTAGTTAAAGTTAAAGCTAAAGATAATGCTGAATCCGAATCTTAAGTTGAAGTTGAAGTTGAAGTTGACTAAGTGGTTTGTCATTGTCGTGATGAAAACATGTCAAATGGCAATCAGGAGCCTCAGCTTTGTCTCCGACTTGGTCAGCTCCCATGTATTGCATGAGCTAAAATCGATGGAAAACTTTGGTTATTAGTCAGACAGCAGCTGATTGTAGTTTAAATGGTCAACATGGATGACTGGATGACTGTGTCGCTTGTGGTTTGTGCTAGCGGCATTTGTCTCAACTCATTTGTCGTGTTACAGCCGCAATAAAAAGCCACATTTATTGATGATGTGGATAATTGTCTGTGGATTATGTTGCATGTTGCATAAAACAACGCACATAATTTGAATAAATATGCGTTAAAAACTGATACGAATTCTGATCACTTAAATAATTTTGTATTCCTTTTTTTTTTTTTTTTTTTACATATTTTTGATTCTTTATTAATCTGAACGAGGAACCGCAACACTTATATTTTTTATTTAAAAATCAATTTTCAACAGTTATTTTCATACTTTTATACAATACTGCCTACGACTAAAGCTATTATTATCTTTTATTTATATAAAATACTTCTCAACAATAAATGAAAAACTTTAAAATTTTATGTTGTGTATTTTTGGTACTAAAAATATATTTTTTATTTTAAATTATATCGATCAGCAACAACATAAAAATGTTGCTAGTTAATGTAGATTTATTTAAATATATAAGAATTTATCGGGGGTGCCACAGAAATTGCTTTCGCTTGAATTTCACTTAAATTTCATACAAATTCCAAAGAAATTCAAGCGAAAGCGTTTTCTGTAGCACTCCTGTATATGTACTTTTTTAATTATCTTGTTGAAAGAAAGTGTGAATCCTTTAAATTCATTTTATCATAATCGGTGAAACTAGCTGAGTTATTTTTCATCTGTTGTCCCTTATGTTTCAAATTTAATTATTATTATATAAGAAATTTTTATTAACGGATTTATAAAACAAAAGTATAATATAAAATAATTTGTATATCCTTATAGATGATATTACAATTTTGCCATAAAATGTGTAACGCAAAAAAGAAGGTAGAGTAAAATATATAAATTCAACATCAAGATGACGAGCTGAGTCGATATAACAATGTCCTTCTGTTTCTATGCGATCTTGTGAAGCTACATTTATGGAAGCCGGACGGATCGGATCACTATTAATTAGCTGCCATAGAAAATCAGTCGATGAAATCAAGTATTATTATTCATTAAAGAAAGCAACGAAAATCAAAAACAACGCTCCCTAAAAATATAAAATAAAGTCCACTAAAAACAAAAACTAAAATTTAAGCTGGCTGACGTTCAGGAACTTAACAAGGATATCAAATCTTTGGCGCGTCAAAGATAACTTACTCCAAAATTACTTAATTAAATTCCAATAAAATTTTTTAATAAAACAAACTTAAAATTTACTGAAGTTTTTTCCTCAATACACAAATATTTTATGAAGTTAACGCGTTTAGATTAAATGATCATTCTTGTTAGTTCCAATGAAAATAGTTTGAAAATCAGTTAACTGATAATAAAATATAATACGTTTGGGAGTTTGGTTAATTCTACATTTATTTAGCTTACAATTAACAACAAGTTGATTGGGAACAGCGTTTTAGAGCCTATCCTTAGAACAGCTTTACTTTCTCAATGCCATACCAATGGGTAGGGTACGGGTTCTTGCGCTTGCGACGTTCTAAAATGTTGTGCAGTGCTGGCATCACCGTCGCCAAGGGATCCAAAATATTGGAATATATCTGGAACAGTTCTGACCACTGCGTCAACGAAGCCAGCAGCTCTTCATCTTTGGAGATGGTCAACAGCGTAATGTGTGAAGTTATTATGGCGCCAAGCCATTGAAAAGCTTGAAGCTCGGTGCACATGTTGCCCAGCGATGCGGCATCCTGATTGGGACGCTCCTCGAGCAATGCATCCGAGTCACTGGCCAGTACATACAAATGTTTCAGCAGTCGCTGGACATGGGACAGTTCCAGGCGCTGCTTTAGATGCTTCTCAATGGCCACCGAGTTGAAACTGCAAGCGAGCACGGCATTAAGCAGCTCATCGTTGGCCGGCGCTGTTTGAGCATTATTTTCATCCGTGTCCATGTCATGACCATTGGTTAGGGTAGTGGGTGTGCTGTCCAGAGCATAGCGTAGGCACCAGGCCAACATGTGCTCAGAGATGTTGGTGTAACGACGCACACACATTAATACATGCTCCGTGTTTTGAGTTTTAATGAATAGCGTTAACAGCTTCTCAGTGATTTCCTCCTCGCCAGCTCCACTTCGTTCCAATTGCCTGACTATTGACTGCACCGCCAGATTCTGTGGTCCCGTATCAAAATAGTTTCGCATGAGCGTAACATTGACATCCTCAATGCCGTTCTCAACTTGTACCATTTCACCGCCCACATGCTGCTTTATGAGATCGTTCAGCTGCTGCTGCGATACTTCAGGCGATTCAAAAGGAATGCTGATTCCATCAGATGCCGGCAGTTCTGCCAGTGGATGATCCGGCAACTTGCTCGGCTTAAAGTTATTGTGGGCACGACTGTTGCCTCCAAATTTGATAGCTGCCTCCAGTGATTCCTCCTCGTTGATGTGATCCAACTCAATGGGCGCTAACTGCGCTTCGTTCAGCTGGGAACCTAACATATCCACCAGCAGTTCAGCATTCATGCGATAGCGCACGGCGGCAATATGCTGGCCCATGGCCAAGAGAATGTGCTCATCCCGCGCCCACAAACGTGAAAAGTCCAAGTAGACCTTAAAGTATTGCTTGGCGTTGACTACCTTAAACTGCGTGTTGTATACAAGCAGTGAGGCACCCTCCTGGCCATAATTGGCGCCGTAGATAGCCACAAAGTTGCGCGACAATCCTTGCAGCGACAGCTTGCTCTCCACATTGAGTTCAGCGAGCATGGACACAAATTGCCCAGGTCCAAATTCGGAAGCGCGTTCAGCGAGGTTTAGCAAGAAAATTCGCTTGTCGGACCCTGCAACAAATATGATTTCAAATGAAATTCGATAAAACTCGGCTATTAACAGTGATTGCGTTACTCACAAATAGTCATCAGTTGAGGACCTGCATCACCTTCGGTGACCGCATGACCGGTCAGCCGAGCGCCTTCTCTTTTTACTTGATAGGTTCGCCTTTCATTATTAACCAAGGAACGCCGTTCTAGGACGAATTCGCCAGTTGCATTTTTCGCCATAAAATATGTGAGCACCTGCTGACCGCTGGTCATCGTGTGCACAGTTGGCTTGCTTATAGTGTTGTTGGCTGCCAGAGCCAATTGCTCAGCTGTGTCCTCCTTCTGATCCTTGCGTGATGCTAATGCTTTCGATAGCAAATGGCAAGAGCCATCGCTGTACAACACGACAGCCTCCTGATTGGTTTCCACCACATGAGCGATGCTCTTTTGGAACTTTAGCTTCTTGCACTTGGACACATCCGTCGTGGTGACATCCCAAATTCGTAGAGCATGATTGCCGAAAACACCAACATACTTCTGACTATTTGGATCGTATACCACCTTTGCGGACAGTTTCTCTGGCATTGACCAGCTGTACAGCTGTTTATGGGTGCTTATCTACAATTCATTTTCAATTAATAACCAGAATTTGAACTTTTTTAGTGCCCACAACTTACGTTCAAGATCACAACAACATTGCGTGCTAAAGTGGTGATAACATTGCCTATATCTTTGTCCGCCGCCATTCCCAGAAACTCCTTGGGATCCGGTATGGGAAACAGATTGTAATAAGATAGGAATTTGGACATTTTAATGCAATTTGTTGAATTTTATTTAATAAAGCCGAATCAAAACAATGGCAACACGTGCGATCAAATATCGGTGGGCAACTATCGATTATATCGATATACATTTTTACAGTACCATCGATAGCACGGCTGCCACAATTGGCATTTTTGCGCCAAAACTGGCTCTTTTTTTCTTATGCCGAAATAGCACTTTATTTTTCAATTTGGCTCTTTTTTCATCAGTTCAGAATCAATTATTTTGTATAGTTTTAGGTTGAAGTACATATTTATTTTAATTGAATTACATAATCGCTAGATTATGATGAAAATGTGAAATACTTTGGAAATATGTGTTATTGCTTTAAGTGTTTGTGAACAAAATACTTTGTATTTAATTAAATCTCCAATTTAAGATGTGAATCAGTAGTATTGTTACTTATTATTTATGAACATATATCATATATAACATATATAATCTGCCTGCAGTGCGAATTTCAATGCCTTGTGAAATCCTTAAAAACTACTGAAATTGTGAAATACCAAACAGCTGATTCAGCGAATAACTGAATGTTATTGTCTTTGCATAGCTCCGGTCACATTGCTAGCTTACTTCAACGTGTAAAGAATGGGTGGAAAAACGAAACAAACGCCTCGCACTAAAAACAATGCAAAGGTAAGCAATTTAATCGCCAGCAACAACATTTACTTGGTGATTCATCCTTCGATCTTTCCATCTGCCACTAGCCATCGAGCAGCAGCCGTTCCGCGGAGCTATTGGGCAGTACAACGCCCGTATTTGTTGGCTTCTCGGCTCAAGCCGACGGCAACTTGGTGCCCTTTGCTCCGGGCTTTGCCAGCGCCGAGCAAATGCCAGAGACTTTTGATGTTAACATCAGCCCGCAGACGCAAATTATACTACGTAAGCTGTCCAAAAAGGATCCCATGACCAAGAAGAAGGCCCTGCAAGAGCTGCACGAACTCATAACAGAATCGGATTTGGATACACTGAAAAACATTTTGCCGTTGTGGCCAAAATTTTATCACAATCTGGCGACTGACATCGAACACGCCGTGCGTGAGCAAACGCAGCTGGTGCTGCAGTTGCTCATGTCCAAATGCAAGCGCGCCATGGCCCCGTACTTGAAGCAACTGGTGCCAGTGTGGCTCGCCAGTCGCTTCGACAACTACGCACCAGCCGCGAGCATTGCCAGCAATTCGTTTCGGGAGACCTTTGCCCGGACCTGCGAGGTGTGCTTGCACTGCCAAAGTGAGATCATCGAGTACACCACACGGAATTTAACCTTTCACACGCCTGCAACGCTCTCCATTGGTAAAAATCTTAAGCCGGAGGAGTCGGAGCAAAAATATCAGCGCGTTGTCATCAGCAGCCTAAAGGAGTTGTCCTTCTTTATGGAGCATACAGCGTCGGCGGAGGATGTGGAACAGCTTAGACAAGGTCTAGCGACGCTCTTGGCTCATCAAAAGTTCTGGACCTTTGCCAAGCATAAGCAGCCCGCCATCAAGTAAGAAATGCAAATGAATTATTTGTATATATATTTGTATTTAATATCCTTGTAACTTTTGTTAATTTGTAGAGCCGCCTGGTTTGAGTGCATCTATCACATGCTGCAGTGCTCCAAGCTGCTTGAGGTGCTCACGCCACAAAAGTCGCAACTTATCACTACCAGTTTTCAATTCATCGACGATGCTGATCCACTGGTCGCACCTCACGTTTGGGGCTGTGTGCTGCTCCTGCAAAGCAACTACGATGACTGGTATGATGAGACTATTGAATATTATATTGTCTTCATATCCGAGCTAAATCTCTTTTGACTTCTCAGGTATGCTCCGCTCAATATCCGCAAGGCACTGTTTCCAAAGCTCTCAACGTTGTTAAGCAACGCCTTTAATCGCAATGCTCAGGCCATTTGTCCTAATCTGTTGCCGTTTCTGTCCAAGATTACGCCCGACAGTCTGCAGGGCTTGGACATTTACGAGTTCTATCAGCGGTTCTTTGATAACTTGAAAGCAGCAATTGTTGGACCACATGATCCTCCACTGTCCAAATCAGACACTTCAATCATGCACAGCTCGTACTTTGAATGCCTGCGCTTTATGCTCCAGCAGATTAATAATGATGCAGAACGGTCTGAATTGGTGGAGCAGTTTGCCTTTGGACTGCTTGAGCAGCAGCTGCTGCAGCCCATTGGCCAGTTGCTCTCCAGTGAGAATACGCACGCTAAGTACTTCTTCCAGCACACGTCGGCTCTGGTTGCCTTCTGGGATCGTCAGTGCAATAATGAGAGCAATAAAAGCTCCTGCTCCTTGTATGTCAAGCTGTTGAACGTGTTTTGGACACGCATCTTTGAGATGGTCACACAACATCTCGCAGCTGAGGATGTCAATGAACAATGGCTCTCGCATGTGCTGCTTCTTGTCCAGGATCTGCATGTGGCAAATCCCAGCCTGGAAACACATTGCGTCAAGTTTCTGGAGACAGAAGTGGAAGTCACGACATCGGAGAAAACTTCCCAGCTGTCAACGCCCTCGAAAAAAGGCGATGGTTACGCTGCCTTCATTCAAAAGGAACTCAAGCAGCTGGTGGTCAAGCTGGTGCGCATTTGTCTGGACAAGGCAAGCAGCAGCAACAACTCCGCCCGCTACATTCACCAGATTCGCACGCTGACCAAAATGTTCACAGACGCCGAGTTCTACAAGAGTTTAACAGACCTGGGACATCTGGAAGCCACGCTGGATAAGTTCGTGGCGCTGCTGGGACAGATGAACGAGGAGGCATGCGAGTCCATTGTAGAGATACTCTTTGAGATTCTGGCGCTGCTTGAGCCGGCGCAGCGTTTCGACTATATTGCTCAGAAGCTCTTAAAGGTGAGTGGTAACTTATTTAACAAAAGCACTGATAATAATAGTTAAATCTGAATTTTTATTTATTTCTAGCTGCAACAACATCGCGTGCAGAATCTGCTGCTGCATCGCCTGCTCTCCTATCCACTGTGCACTGAGCCAGCCGTGCGCCAAATGCTCGGCAGTCCGGAGACCTGTGCAATCATCTCACGCATCGCCGAGGAGGTTGTTGTGGACAACAACAGGGATAAGCTGAATCTGTTGCACAAGTGCTTCTTTCAAACGGACACGGGCGATATTCTAATTAATGCCGAGACGGTGGACAAAATTGTGTTGGCCATGAGTGCACCGCTGGAGCAGCCGCCATCCAATGACATGGTTGAGGTGTGTGGCAGTTTTATAGCCCAGATAATGCCCGTCATATGCAGCCAGGCCAACTCCTCGCTGGCTGTGCGACAGCAAGTCTTTTTACGGCTGTACAAGTTTAGCTTGGAGCAGCGAGTGGGCGACTATCTGTCGGAGGATACCCTTTGGGAAATAACCACGTGCTGGCAGGATGCGCTGTCCAGCAAAGACATTGAAATCGACGATGTGCTGCTGCAAAGCTGTGCAGAAATTGTCGAAGAATTGGCCAACAATGCCGAGCTGAATGCTGGCAGTCTGGAAAGCATGGCAGAAGCTATGGCCAAATTTGTCATCTGTTCCACAGAGAATATTGAGGACGAGCCACAACGTTTGGCGCGCATAGATGAGACCATTGCGGCTTTGCTAAGCTCAGAGCTGAAGACCGACGAAAGTGTACTCCAATTTGAACGTCACTGTGTGTACTTGGAGACGCTGCAGGAATCGATAAGCGCAGGTGTCGCCTTCGACAATGCCGATTTGGATGAGCACAAAACTTTGCCTCTACTGCGACGCGTGGCTTTGAACTTTACTACAATCTGCAAACTCGTTTGCCGTGTGGAGAATCCGCAATTGGCACCTCAGGCAAATGAAGGCGAAGATGAGCTAACCGAGGACTATTGTGATCCCAATGCGAATGTTCTCAAGCAATGGAGTGAATCGATAATAACGGAGATTCTACAAAGCGTGAAAGTTGCCAGCACGGCAGAGACCTGGATGGAAGTCAATTCCCAATTGACTGGCTCTGGTGAAGAGCTCGTTCTTTGCCTGTCCGAACAGATTCGCAGTTTTATGGGCAACAGCAGCGAATTGGTTGACATTATCAAGGAGCGCATGAAGCAGGCCGCCGTTCAACAGGACAGTGTCATGAGCTGCCGTCAGTTGGGCTATCTGATTTATTGTTCCCAATATGCGGCATTTGAGGAGAGCGCCACAATTCTGTTGCATGAGGATCTGGCTGAGCTATTTGTATCCCAGGGAGCACTCAAGGCTTATGTGATGACGCTGCAGGTAAACATTAAACGAATAAACTTGGCTATCGCTTACTAAACAACTTCTCTTTTAGCATATGCTGCCAAAACTCTCGCAAAAGGCATTGAACTTGAACAGCGCCATCATGCGAACGGAACCACCGGATATGTGGGTCAAGGCAGCCGTCTTCCGCTGTTTGCTCCTCAACAACTTCCAGTCGGATCTCAATGAGCAAACAGATCGCAATATTATCGCCTCTGCGTTGCAGTTCTTGACCCGTGTGGGTGAACAGCAAAATACCCAAAAAGAACTGCTGCATTATAATGTGTAAGTTTATCAATTGATTAAATGCTATTATTTAGTTGTTATAGTAACTTTCATCTATTTTTAGTGAGCTACTAAAACAGCCTTACGAGTCTGTGCTGAATACTGTGGAAATTATTCAACTGCTCAATGAAATTTTGCAACGTTTCCCCCATGAGCTGACCATTAAAAACTGGGACGCCATACGGATTGGCCTAAGCTCCTGGGTGCTTACTGTTTCCAAATCTATAACACATTACAGCGATCCAAAGGTGAGTAAATGTTCCAAGTTCCAATGACTGAAAGCTAAATTAGCTAATCACAATAGTTCGAATGAATAATTAAAATGAACTAAGACTTAACCCTTTATGTGGCATGATCTTTGATTTTGATGCGATTTTATAATTTAAATAATGAATTTATTATTAAAGAATACAATTCTTTATTTTTGTAAATTTCATGTATTTTTGAATCATAATGACTTAGAGTTATATCTGTTAAAATCGCATTATATTGGATGAATATCAAATATTAAAAGTACAAAGTTTTAAAATAACTTCGTCAGGTAAATTATTTTTGGTAAATTAATTATACCTATAACGAAAGTTTCCAACACAAAATTTGAAAGGTTACTTAATTTCAAAAATAATATTCGGGAAACCCGTGTTTTTTAATTTGGATTAAATAAATACAATTGTCATTAAATTAGTATTTGTAATTCGAATGAACTCTTATTGCATTCTTTTTAATACAAATTAAAAATACTAATTTAATGACAATTGTAGTTAAAAATTATTAAATCAATTTTAGTGCACATTTATATTATGATAAATTTAAGTATTAATTCTTTTTTATATTATAAGGAATTATAAAAATGAGGTAAAATTAATAATTACGATACAAATCATCAAATAATTTTAATTTAAAAAAATATAATTATTATGATCACTGATAAAACGGTTCAATATATTTCCAGACATCCTTTTTCATTGTGGCTGTATTCCAACTGTTTGCTACGCTCATCAACTTTATACGCTCGGAGAAGCAAAAGAGCTCCACGGAGATGCTGAAGAATGTGGTTGACGAGTGGGAAAGTCTTTTTGCCAGGGAGGTCAATGTGGTGCTATTCAAAGCATATTATCAGCTGACTCATGACACCACTGTGCAGCCAGAGTCCCGGATATGCTACGAGGCTTTGCTGGAGCGTCTAATGCCAACGCTGGAACTGCTGGATTACAGTTTTGTTTACGGGGTAACTACTAAGCCAGTTACATTCCTGGGAATAGCAATGTTAATTTGATTTCTTTGCTTAGTTCTGCAAAGCACCCAATTCGAAGGTTTCCCTGGATCATCTGTGCAATTTGCTACTCAAGCAGCTGCACAGCTCACAGCACAGCGTGCGAATGAATGCGGTGCAGGCGCTGCGTCAGCTGACTCCACACTTTGTGGCCGATGACATAATGGTGAACGATAAACAAAATGATAATTTGGAAGCAGCCTCTTCGACGATCTGCAAGTGGCATTTCCTCAATCGGTTTGAGGATTATCTAACGCGTTATGATGCTCTTATGCGTAAATATTTGGAGGAATTTAGTTTTAAGCTCACCGACCTGGAAGATCTGGAGCCAATTGATAGACACGATGCATTCAGCTATTTGCTGATATGGGACTGTATAATCAATGTCTGCGCCAAGTCGCCAGTTGCACTGCGATCGGTCTACACGAGTTGGCTGAATGAGAATCGCTACGAAGAGGTGACAATTTGTCTGACATTACATTTTACTTATGATTTGGGTCTAAACACACTTAAAATTTTCAATACATTTACAGAATTTTTTACACTTTCTCTTCCGGGCCATGCCAGTGGACATACTGAAGAATCACAGCGCTAAATGGCACAGTTGCGATGTCTATAAGGAGCTTAGCTGGCCTCAGTTGAAGGGTGAGTTGTCATCTTTGCATTAATTAATTTATCAACGTCTCCTCCGAGGGCAGATTCTCAGGCAGCATAATATCCTCACCGTAGTCCTCATAATCGGTCATATCAAAGTCATAATCTTCCAGCATTTCGTCTTCCAATTCTTCGGACAACGAAATGTAATCAGACATGGGCACAAATTGTTCGCCTCTGTCCGCGTGCATTGTACGTGACACAGGTATTTGCTGAGGTGCCAAGTAAATGTTCAAGTTCGATATAAACTTGTTGATCCAAACGGTCAAATTGTTGGCCAAAATGCGTTGATAATCCCTCAAGTTACTCGTTGTATAGAACTCTTGTTCTGAGAATTTAAAAGTGAAGAAAAAGTTAATAACATTTTTTCTCTATATAAATATGTAGCTATAACTCACCGGTAAATTCCTTAATGCGCTCTAAGATCACTGCACAAAGGGGAGATTGTTCGTCAATGATGAATTGATCGTTGAGCAGGAAATCCTTCATCTCCTCGAAGAGAACGCAGACTATCTTCATCATTTGCTTGCGCTGTCGCTCCAAAATCATTTTCTTGAGTCCGTTGCAGCGTTTCCTGTGCTGAGCTCTCTGAGCGCGACGTTGTCGCATTTCCTCTTCCATATATTCCATTGCCTTCTCCGCGGTCATCGCTTCAACGGGCGGTTTGGGCTTCATTTGCTGCTGCAGCGACGATACGTTCCGTCCCGGAAGGACGTGTCTGAAGTTCTTGAACGTATCCTTGACACGCAACGGATGTGGATAGGCCAGTCGCTCCATGCGTGCCGTGCAGATGGGCACATTGATCTTCTTGGTTATGTAGCGCGGCTGCTTGAGCCGTTGTGGCGAAATAAAATTCTTTTTTGGTGTGGCCAGATAACAAATGTGCTCCTCTCTCTTGAGCATATCACGATCGATGATAATCTGGCCAGTGTGCTGGCAGGGCACATAGCACGGCTGATAGCGCGGACAGATGCAGAAGTATCGGTACATGGCCTGTGGCTCCGGTATCTTTGACTTGACCAGGCGCTTGATGCGCTTTGCCCGATCGGGTCGCAGCTGGACCATGGCCAGGCGTGCGTTCAGCTCATCCGCCACAGTCGCGGACGGGACAGTCGTATCGACGGGAACACGTTCTGGCGGTGGCTTATCGCTTGGCATTTGGGACAGGTTGACCGCCTCGCCCACCCGCGTCTTCTCACTCTCCAGCTTCACTTCGCGAACGGGCACATCGCTGGCCATTTCGTAAAAGTTTAAGGGCTTTTTTTCCATGATTGAATGAATATAGAAAATAATTTAACTAAACGAACAACACAACAAAAATATCTCCAACGAAATGAATGAAATACTTTCGACTGTATCTACGAACTGTTGTGTAATGTAATGTTTTTCTGGCTTTGCTTCTTCTGGCCTGCTAACATGAAATATAAATTGTTGACTTTTGTTCTCTGTTCTCTTCCAAACAGATCCCCAACTGTCAGTGGAACGCTATGCCTGTCATCTGTATACAGAGGTGCTGCGAAAATTGCCCGCCGTGGTGCGCAAATGGTGGAACGCTTGCCAATCGAGGCAGAAGAACTTTGTTGACAATCTTACCACAAATTATGTGAGTGCACTCATCTGTACCGAGGAACTCAAGGCGATCGCCAACCGCAAGGAGAAGCACGAGAATATGCAGGTGGGATTACACTCCTTGTCCTTGCCCTTGTCCTTGTCCTTTAATGCGACTCCTCTATGTACATTCGCATCATAAACACCACAGCAATACTGACCAACAGCACTAGAATGACAACGGCTCGAAATATCTCCAGTGGTACCATTTCGCAGCGGTCAGCTCCGTGAATATTCGCTTAAAATACACACACACAGATTCACGTTAAACATAACTCGCCTAATCCTCCGATTTAAGACACAAGGCAGCAATGACTACTTGGTTTTAGAAAGAAATCCCCTTTTTAGTTAATCTACTCGAAATCGAAGAAATCTGCAAAAATTCGATATTATATTCTCAAACCTTTAGGTTCTCAAACTTTGAAAGTATATAAGTATTATCAGCATCAATCAATATATAATAATTCGATCAAATTAATTTTTCCCCTCTTTCTGATTTGCACTAATAGATGATATACTTAGTTAAATATGTCTATTCTTAATGTGAGAGAGCGATAATAAAAGTTTTTAAGTTGATTCAAAAAATATTTAAACGTATACAAATTGTGTAGAGTTGTAGAAGAATCAACTATCATTTGAAGAGAATTAAATGGCAAGGGAATAAGATACACATAACCATTTTTATTTGTAAAAATACAATCCTCCTAATACTTAATTTAGGTAAAAACTGATCAAATCGAAAATTGTGAAAGATATTTGCGTAGCAAACATTTCTACCTAACAATCTATATCTATATCTAATTTCTAATTTCATATATAATTATTTTAGTTTTGTCGAAGTAAAAACAGTCTTTTAAATAGGATTTAATTGAGATAATAATTTGAAATACTTTGAGTATACTTAATTTAGATAGAAATAGATGGGATTAAAAACTGCGTGGGATATTTGTGCCAAAGACTTTTTCTGTATCACCAACGTCTGCTTAATTTTCTGCGCTATAGCTTAATTCTGTCAATCTTAATAAGTTGCAAAATCGATTAGATTAATATTTAATATTATAATATAAATAACTTATTGATTTATCTGCATGCTACTTTCAGGTGACAGTGCACACGTCAACTCGAGAAGTTCTGGCCGTCTATGCCCTTGATGAGGCCCGCATGGAACTCGTCATTACGCTGGCGCCCAATTATCCGCTAGGTGCTGTCAAAGTTGAATGTGGTAACCAGATTGGCGGTCGAGCCAATGCTCGAAATGTGGGCATGCAGTTGACAATTTATTTGACGCATCAGGTGAGTCCTTGACTTGATAATTTCCGAAAATCTCGATTAACATTTAATTGGCCGTTAGAATGGCACCATTTACGATGGCCTCACTCTGTGGAAAAACAATCTGGACAAGAAATTCGAAGGCGTGGAGGAATGCTATGTTTGCTATACGGTAATACATCAGGACACCTGCCAGCTGCCCAAATTGACCTGTAAAACCTGCAAAAAGAAATTCCACGGTCCCTGCTTGGTAAGCTGACTAATATTTAAATGAAATTTCTCTAAATAAAATTTGCATTTATTTATTTGCAGTACAAATGGTTCACCACGAGCAGCAAATCCACCTGCCCCATTTGCCGCAACGTTTTTTAAACAATTATACCTTAATTTATACAATTTGGCGACACGTATTAATCTTTGGCACAGCGGACAACAAGCCGATAGTCAATAGTTTTTAAATTTTTGGCCCTTCCTGTAAATCCATTCAATACAAAAAATAAATTTGCATTAGTTTTAAATGTCTTAAAAAAAGTGGAAGCATTTATATTTATAGTAAGTATGTCGTATGTTGAATGAATGTTATGATTTGACAAATAGGAGATATTAAAAAGAAAATCTCGGCAGGCATTTCAAGTGTCAAATAAAGCTGATTTGATATTGTCGCACAATTTCACACACAATATAAAATATACGTACAATTCTCCAATAAAAGAGATATATATTTATATTGTAAAATAATGGCGAAACGAGTAAAGATTATCGGTTCTTGTCCATATTGTAAGCGTTCAGTGGGAGGTGACATGCGTCCCATTAACGAGGTAGATTCTAGGCGCATGGAGGAAATTCTGAATGGACTGACATCATCATCATCATCATCGCATCTGAGTGCATCCGATTTACGCGATGCAAATACAATATCTCAGATCTCATTGGATGAGGATACTCCGAGTACTCAAATTGCCAATTTCACTGACCAAATGCTGGATTATGTCATGCTGGAGCTCGAGCGACCCTATGATGAACAGGTAAGGAAATCAGGGGAATTTACTCAAGATTCAATTCTCATTAAGCGTATGTGCCCTAAAGAGTTCACTAACGGATGATCAAACTGAGACAATTATGGCCATGTTGCGGGAGGAGCAGGTTGCACATAATCAATATGTGTACAATAAACCGAATAAGAGGAAGGCTTCGTCCAAGCGGCGAAGATAATAGGAGCAATGCCAATTGTTCCTCCACACATTTAGGCAGTCAACTACATATACCTCTTTATAAATCATTAGTTAACCACATACATGAGGAAAGACACGTGCTTTCCTATGTACAACAATTTGTATTCGACCAACCACCCAAAAAGAAATTCACGATTCTGCGCCGTAGCTGCCCCGTTGAGCAGCTGGGGTGGAGTCCGACTGACAGTCACTGTGGCGATGACGATGACGATGACGAGCGCATTGAACGCAGTATTGCATTGCAGTTTGCAGAGGGCTTGCTAACTGGGATTAGGCACGCCATCGCTCGATATACTCGCACATCGCACCTTAGCGCCGGGCAATGCGTTAAGCCAAAATGACGTAAGCTATCCATGAATACGAGTATGTCAACAGCTCAACCGAAACTTGGCCAGCGTGTACAAGTGTCGGGTAAGAGCGTACTTTGTGGCCGAGTCGCCTATGTGGGACGCACCACATTCGCTGGCGGTCAGTGGTTTGGCGTTGTGCTCGACGAGCCGAGGGGCAAGAACAATGGCACCATTCACGGCAGCACCTACTTCAAGTGTGCCCCCAACTGTGGTCTCTTCGTGCGTGCCCAGCAGTTGCAGCTGCTAGAGCAGAAACACAGAAAACAGGACAACAATCGCACCGACGACAATATGCAGCGCGATGTGAGCAGAGCCAAGCTGGCCGGCAGGAGCAGGAGCAGCAGGCATCCAACGGATGACCAGGTGAGCCAACAGCTCTTCCAGCTGGCAAACATTTTAGTTTTTGTTCATAAGTCGCAAATGTCGCTAAAAACACTTAAGCGTTTTTTAATCATGTTTTCAGTTTTCTTCTGTTTTTGCTGAGGCAAGATTCTACTTTTTTTTTATCTTTCAATCTTTTTCCCACATGAGCATTTGCCATTCAAGTGATTTTTGTATAAATTTATTGGCTGTAAGTGACTTTTGACATTTAATTTGATTTTAACCTATACTTATGGTTTAGTTTACTTTTCCTACTATCAGGGGTGCCACAGAAATTGCTTTACCTCGAATTTTACTTAAATTTCATACAAATTTTGGTGAACAGAAATCGCTTTCTGTGGCACCCCTAGTATAATTATAAATTTGGCAGATATATACGTAACAAATAAGTATGCAGTCAAACTTCCCTGACTCGAATCACCATTATCCAAGAAAATAGTTCGAGTTATGGATACTTCGATTTATGAAAGTCTTTTTGTTAAGTTTAATATACGCTATTGCCACTCAATATATTTCATTAGTTTAGTTAGACAGAATTCCAGCTCGACTGTATAATTTAGATTAATCAGGCCTGTTCCGAACTTCACTTTCGATAAGATATGTCGGAATTGAATTTCTTTAACCTGCTCTAATACCATTTCGGCTATATTCAGCGGATTGATATCACTTTGAGTAGATGAGTTTGAGTCAAATAAAGCGAAAAACGATCATTTCCAAACACTTAGTCAAAATTCAAAGTAAATAAATGCATGTCACTAAATGCCTAAAATGTAAAAAGTGAAAACCGCAACAGGCCTGAATATAATTTTTTATTTTTTTATTGTAAGTTGTTACTGCTCAGACACTTTTAGTTATATACTCTACACAAAACACAGAGTAGATAATTCGTTCGTTAAATTAGAAAACCAGGCCGATTTAAATTTTCTGTTTTTGAAATGAGCATACCATACTTAAAAGATATATTGCTAATTGCGGCCTCTGAAAGAAAATATTAAGATTTATCCATGTCTCTTTGAAGGATAATCATAGGGAGGCCACAACCTCAGCTGGTCGAACCACAAGAAAAGTGCCAGAAAGGGCAACCTTTGCACTAACTACTTCCAAGACTTGGGTGACTTCAACTCAGCCAAATTCACCACAGACCCAGTCCCAGTCTCAGGCCCAGACCCAGTCCCAGTCTCAGGCTCAGGCTCAGCTGATACAGAAGCGAGTACAGGAACTGGAGACTCATCAGGAGTCGATGCTGACAGTCTCAGATGCCGACACTTCATTACAATCGGATGGTGAAACTTGCAATGCAGCTGGAATTCAATCGGGGACAACGCCAAGCGATGTGGCTCCTTCTCAGGAAGGACCAGAAACTAATGTTAGCACAAGTCAGATGGAGTCTCAGGAACAGTTGAATTCTGCTGCTTCCACTCAACCAGCTCCGCGGTCAGAGCTGCCCGGCGAGGTCAGACAGACAGCCACATTGACGGCGCCACCTTTGACCTGCAATCAGCGTCGTTCCACATCCTACACTCAGCTGCGACCGACGCGGATTAGTCAGCCCAAGCCGACAACAGCCCAGGCGCAGAGCTCCACTGCTCAGCTGACCCTGGCCATGCCCGTGCCATTGGCGTTGGCTCCCAAGAGGAGCAAGACGAGCATGAGCCCCACCAGCGGCGTGAAGCGCGTGGCACCTGCTGCATTTGTCGAGGCCGGCTTCTTGGAGATACTGCGTCCGCAGTTTACGCCGGGTCCGGCGCTGCGCACGCCCAGCACAGTGGCGCCACCTGTGGACAGTCCGGAGCAGCGGCAGCTTCGCGAGGAGTTGCAACTTCTGCGCGTGCAGAAGAGCGAGGACAAGTTGAAGCTGCTGGAACTGGAGCGCATCAAGATCCACAACGAACAGCTGCTGGAGTTCAAGGCGCAGATAATGACGCAGCAGGCGCTGCTGCAGCGGGAACTGCAGCGCTGTCGCCACGAGCAGCGCGAGGCACAGGAGACCGCCTCGAAGTATAAACGGGAACTGGACGACGTAGCCGAAAGTATTGAGCTCTTGACGCTGGACAAGGAAATGGCCGAGGAGCGACTGGAGACGCTGCAAATGGAGATGGAAATGGCGCAGGAACGCAACGATGAACTCAGTCTGGACTTGGAGATCCTAAGGGCCGAGCAGGAGGAGCAGGGGGTGCAGGGCGAAGGCCACCACTTGGAAAAGAGCGAGAAGCAGTCGACGAATGCAACGACTCTCCAGACAACGGGCGAGTTCATCCGCTTGGAGCAGTACAACCAGCGATTGCGGGAAACCGTGGTCAGATTGCGGGACACCTTGGCCCACGAGAAGCAGTTGGCCCAGCGCACGCACAAGGAGCTGGAGACGAAGCACTCGGAGATCAACGAACTGAAAAGCATCAAGGAGCTGCAGAGTCGTCGTGTCGACCAAATGGAGATGCAGCTAATGGATCTGAAGGAGCAGGTCGATGCCTCACTGGGTGCCGAGTCGATGGTCACACAGCTAGCCACACTTAAGCTGGAGTTGGAGGAGCGTGTGAAACTGCTGGAGGATGAGGTCAATGAACTGGAGGCACTCGAACAGATCCAGGAGCAGCTCATTGAAAGCAATCAGGAGCTGGAATCCGATTTACGTGATGAAATCGACAAGCTGAGCAGTCAAGTCAAATCCCTGGAGCAGCAGAAGAATGCCGCCCTGGAAAGTCTTTACGATCGGGATGTGACCATATTAAAGTTTAGGGATCTGGTGCGTCAGCTCCAGGAGCAGCTGCAGCTCAAAACGGATGGCGGTACCCTCTCCATCGAGGACTTTAGCAGTGCCAACGAGTCGCAGCAGGAGGAGACTTCCCAACAGAGCCAGGCCGACTACCAGCACATCTTCAGCGTCAGCAAGGCCTATGGACGTGCTCTGGAGCAGCAGCTCAAGGCCGTGGAGATGCGTCTGCAGGGCCAGCACTTGGAGCACGTCCTGGCCTTTGTGCCGGAACAGTTTCTCCTCCGTGGTGGCGAACACGATGTGGTGCTCGTCATGCTCTTGCTGGAGCGAATGAACGACAAACTCGAGATTGTCTGCCAGGCCATCAATGAGAAGTTCCCAAATGCCTGCGAGTTCGGTGAGTAACTTAAGAAACAGTTGTGGGATTTAAATATTTACAACGGTGGCATCAATGGAAAGGTCATTTGAATTCCTTAACCCATTATGTACCCATTGAAAATTTCGAAGTTTTGTATTCGTCTACTTTTTCGACTTTTTCCTCGGGTTTAAAACATAAATGTTGTGATGCAAAAAAAAGCTACAAACAATTCTAATAGTGACTGCAAAAAAATGTTCAAAAATCTCTTCGATAGTTTTTTTTATGATTTTTGAAGCAAAGAGATTTCTGAAAAAAAAATTGCAGTTACTATTAGAATTGTTTGAAAAAACTTTTTGCATCAAAACATTTACAACTGGTTAGAAAATTGCATTATTATTAAGCTCTCTAGCTCTTTAAAACATTACAACGTATTAATAATAAAGATTTAAATATTAAATCAATTTTAGTTAGACATTAAATTTTTGATAAATACGATACGAAATAAGGTACCTAAAAATATTTAATTATCATCGATATTTTAATATGTGCGAAAATATTTCTTGCAAGGTTCCGAAGAAATAAAACTGAAACCTCCATTGTAAATGTTCATAATTTCCCCTATTTTTTTACCAGGCAGAATATTCCAATTGTGTTCTACAGCATAAGAATTCGTTAATATTTATTTTAAATTTATTTATAACTTTTATTGACAGTTTCCAATTTAAAATAAACTTGAACCATTTCGAATTTTTGCTAGGTCGCGATGCCATCTTCGAGGGCTACTCCGTGCAGCGGTACATCTTCCGGGCGCAGTGCATCTATTTGTTGAAGAGCCTGCAGTTGGTGCTGCAACAGTTTCGCTTCGGTCTCAATCACTGCGACTACGAGCTCTGCACCCATGCGGCCATCTATCGCAGCGATCTCGAGTCGCAGGAGCAGCAGCTGGACGAGTTTGTGCGGCTGCTAAAGACGGGCCAGCTGGACGAGCACACCAATTGTGAGCCCATCCGCCGTGTGCTGCACTATATCAATGGTCTGCATCAGAACCTGATGCCGCCACAGACGCTGGTGGAGCTGCTGGACGAGCAGCAGTTGTATGGCGCACTGGTTGAGGTCTACGAGGCGGGCATGGATGCGGTGAATGCCAATGCGGGATTGCTGCACACCATAATCCAGCTGGGGGACGAGCAGACGGCATCGTTTCAGTGCATGCAGCTGCTCATGGATCACAGCTGTGCCCTCAAGCAGAAGCTGAAGAAGCTCCAGCGGAAGCTGAGCGGCAACAAGACTTCCGCCGCCTGGACAGGGATGCAGTGTGCCCGATACCAACGCATCCTGGAGGCGAATGAGGCGCTGGGAGCGCTCATCAACATGCTGGGCATCTCTGCTCGCGAAGCCAGCAAGGAGTCGAACGGCGGCATTGCGCACGAGAAGCTCTGGCGGATACTCTGCCTGAACTACACCAAATACGCTCCCAGCCAGGAGACGGAGCAACGAGAACTGGACGTGTACAGTCAGCGCTGTATGCAGTTGCTCGAGGAGCAGCTGGAGGAGTTGCTTACGCTGCTGGAGCCCAGGGATGTCAACACGGAGTACGTGCGACATGCCACCTGCAACACGTTGCAGCAGCGGGCCGCTCAAGTCAAGCGCCACTACGAGGATGTCAAGTGCCTGGAACTGACGGTCGCCGAGCGGGACAAGGAGATAAAGGCACTCAAATACACGGGCAAGTTGAAGCAGCAGGATTACTCGGAGCTGCAGGTGCGAAAAGAGATGGCTGAGAAGCAGCTGCATAGATTCATTCAGGATCATTGCCAAACGCTCACCCAAATGGCCGTGGGAGTGGAGCAGCTGGAGCAATGCCTTCTCTCCAAGGAGGCGGCTCTGCAACATGCCCTCGGCACATTGACCGAGAAGCTCAACAGCCTGGAACAGGCCCAGCAGCACTGGCAGCAGCAGCAGCAGGAGGACAGCGCCTGTGTGACCAGCTCCACTCGCAGCTCCAATCGGGAACTGAATCTGATGCATCAGGCGTTGCGGCAGGAGCGCAAACTACGTGTACAACTGCAGGGCACGGAGCTCTGCAGAAGCTTTGCCGCCCTCGAGCCGCTCCATGTGCCGCAGCCGGAGTCCAGCAGTCAGTTGGGCTCCCTGGAAGCCCAGCTGCGCAGCCTGAAGAACCAATGGCTCCTCGCCCATCTCGAACTGGGACCCAGCGCTCCTCAACGACGCTCGCAGATCGAACTGCAGGGCAGCCGCCTCCTGCGACATATCTTCCAAACATATTGCACACGGCATCCGCATCGGGCAGCGCCCTCCGACTTTGGTCTCTTCATTAGCGGGGATCTGCGGCGCGCATTTTAGGCCAAGTTAATAGTATTAGACTCAAGTGTGTTTCTTGACGACGAACAAAGGTATATGTGATTTGCTGCTTAACTTGATTTTCAACTTGTTACCATGATTAATATTATAATTGTACTTTTCGTTTTGCGTGTTATTCAACAATTATATAAATTTGCAGTTCATACAATAAATATGTAGCTAAATTCAACAACTTACTAGCAATTAACAGAGTTATTCATAGATCTCGTAGATCTATTGCATGGGTAGATGAACTGAACAAACCCGACAAGCATGGCGACATATCTCCGCAAACACGATCAGCCTTTACATTAATTAAGTGACTTTTATCATGGTGGAATTAAGCTGTTTCTAAATAACATTTAAAAAGTTTTTTAAAAAGTTATAAAGTGTGAAACAGCCTATTGCTGATTGGGGTAAATGGGGGAATTTCATAAAGAGCATAAAACTTCCACTTTTAACTTAACTTTTAAAGATCTAAACAAAATTGAAACGCAATTTTTTTTTTTTTTTTCCATTAGTTTAGATATTTTACTATGAATATATATCTGTAAGTAATTTTTAAAATAATGTACAACCAAATCTATTGACGTTTTTCATATCAGCTTATTTCGTACAGAGGAGGCAATTGTGGAGGAGGCAATTGTGATTCAAATGTAGTTTCTTCATCTATAATTTAGGACACATATCTTTATTAGTTAAGCGGCTATCCGATTTTTAGTACGTTCATACACATTAGCATGTGTTCAATAAACACTATTCATTTAAGTAATGTTTAATTTAATTAAATTTGTTAATATTATTTATATTAACCACACCACCAAACGAAGTAGAGGGTATCATTGGATTGGAGGTCTCGGAAAACGTCCTCATCATCAAATCCATGCATTTCTCCATATTTAAAAGTTTTTCTTAATGCCTCGGATATGCATTGTAGAGAACAATCCATCATTAGGAGATGGAAATAACCCTTGAACCAAGCTATTATAATATATCCATGCTTAACTGCCTGATTATTGCTTAAGCTATGTTATATTATTTCTGCAGCTCTTCGTCGTTCTGTTAAAATAGTCTCAAATTATCTAAAATGTTTTTTTATTCAATTTACAATTTACACAATATATACACGTATATACATATATATGTACATATGTACTACGTATGTATGCATGCATACACACATTGACGGAAATGCGCAGTGCAATAAGTGAGGGAGAGAGAGAAAGAAAGATAGAGAGCAGCGCAAGCAGTTCAATTGGAAATGCTTATCACATGAGCACAAAAGAGATAGATATAATGAGTAACGATAACGGGAAACGTGCTGGTGCAAGATGGCGGCCCTCTTCTTTCTGTCTGATTCTTGTCGTTGTGGAGATTACATAAATACGTTTAATGTTTAATGAGAAGAAGATTGAATCGTAGGCTATTTACAGTTGCTGGCGAACAAAACAAGTTGCTGATCATAACACAGGCGCTGTAGGAGAGTAAGAGAGTGAGTGAGAAAGATAGAGAGAGGGAGAGAGGCGGCTTAGACTGATATTGCGGTGCATAGATAAATAGATCTCACCTCACGATTTGGCCGCTGTCTGGCGCTTGGCCACAAGTTTTCCCTGATCACGACTGTTGATGACCTCGGCATGGAAACCCGTCTCCCAATCCGCGTAGTATTTCACGGTGCGCACATTGCCATCGGGCTCGACCAGAGAGTACTCTCCCTTGACCACGTCGCCGTCACGCTCCTCCCGCTGATGCTTGTTGTCGCCAGTGTGAGGATCATTCACAGCATACTCGAAGGCATATCGCGGATGAGCATCCTGTTTACCATAGTGGTGACATTAAATATCCAAATATTAATGCATTGTATCAACGACTTACAAAGTGCTCCAGATGTTTCTCCGGCAACACCTTCAGGAGCGCGTGCTGCGCCACAGGCGCTGACTTCAAGTAGGCAGCCGGTGTCAGCGGGGCGTGGGCGCTCAAGGCAGACACACTGGGCGCATACCGATTGAATCCAGCTCCGAATGGACCAATGCCATGTCCATGGCTGTAGTCGGCGAGTGGGCCGCCGAGATGCGCCAAGCCACCAGCGGCATGGGACAGTGCTCCATGATAGGTGAGTGCAGGCGAAACCGCAGCATGACCAAGCGAAATGGCACCATAATAGGAACCATCATGTCCTCCCGCCGTTCCCAATCCCAACTTGCCTGCAAAGTTAATTCTTGTATCAGATCAAAGTTAGCTCGGAAAAGAAAAATTAAATTAAAATCTTAAGTTTTTCGTCCGACACAACAAATTTTATCTTTAGTTCACCTTTAATGCAAGCATAAGCATTCATCAAAAATCAAATTATTTCTTATTATCTTATACCTATACCTTTGGCTACTCTACAAATGCCAAACACCCTAATTAACACAACGCACTTTTAAATATTATTATTTATTTATTTCATCACTGCAACTATTTAGTAAATGCTGGAGTTGCAGGAATTTTACTGTAACAGCGTACTGATTTAGAAATGCAACTCTGTATAGTTTTCCTGTCTACAACAACAACAGCTACTCGTAAATATGTACACATGTAAATACATATTTATGTAAGCATGATGCGTTGCTAGGCTGTTATTGTTATTGTTGTTATTGCCACAGCATAAAATAGGCCGTAGAGCGAAGTGGCTCTCAAACAGAATCAAAATTGCATGTAGGCAGCTTAATACGTGTGACTTTAACTTCTTGTATTCTCTTGATGCTGGTGTAAATGACAAGTCGCACCTTGGCAAACATATGTATTTAATTTATTCGTATGAACAAAGGAAGTGGTGATGAATTAACAAAAGGAAGTAATTCTAACAACTAAAATTCTAAAATATATTACAATTACAATTCCCTACGAATGAAGAACAAACGTCTGAGAAAACTGATAAGTCAACTGATAATAGGCGTAGTCAATAATTACCAGGGGGCTTTTCGCCTCGATCATTAGCACTCTTAATGTGAATTTATTTATCTCGTATGAAAGGCCCAACATATCTCCCTCTTCCATGCAACACAGATTGCTGATGTTTTCTCTGTCTCCCTTTAGAATTGCCGACTACGCCTCTGTATTGTGAATGACAATTATTAACGGCTGCTTTGCTTGAAAAACGACAGCAACTGTGTTTCATATCAAATAGAATTTTGAGGTGATGCTAAAAGTTCTGTTAGCAATGAATCATCTTATTGCAGACGCTGATACAATTCTGCTTGCTATGTTATTCTGTTGATGACCAATGCCAATGCAATAATAACTATTATAGCAAAAAGAACTTTGAGAGGATGAATTGAAACAACACAATTCTATTTGCTGTGTAATTCCGTCTCTGGCCATTTTGTCTTCGCACACCATTCTGTTTGCTTTGTGCTCAAAAAAATGTAAAATAATCAGGATAATCAGGAAAAATGATATTTGCCTTACCCGCATTGATTCCATAAGCCGTGCTGCTGGCGTAGCCGTGACCTAAAGCTGGAGCCGTTGTCAGCTTAGTAAGGGAACCGTGACCAGAAGCGCCGTAGCCGGAACCTACAGCTAGTCCAAGGCCCAACTTGCCAGTGGAGTAACCATGGCCATAGCTCGCAATTGCGGGAGCGGCGGCAATGGTGGCTATCGCTGGCTTGGAGACATACTGATGGGAGACAGCTCCTCCATGTCCCGAGCTGGCATAGCTGGCGCCAATGGCAGGAGCAGCGGCAATGTGGCCAATGGCTGGGGAAGCGTAAGAGGCAATGGCAGGAGCAGCTTCGATGCTGGCTATCGCTGGCTTGGACACATATTGGTGCGAGACAGCGCCATGAGCTGATCCGCCATAGCTAGTGGCCACTTTGCTGATGACAGGTGCTGCTCCATAGCTGGCAATTGCTGGAGCAGCTGGTAAATAACTCTTAGAGATCGTTGCTCCATAGCTGGCCACAGCTGGAGCAGCATAGCTGGCGATCTTGGTAATGGCTGGAGCTGCTGAGTAGGTGGCCACAGCTGGCTTGGAGACATATTGATGAGAGACAGCGCCGTGTCCAGAGCTGCCATAGCCAGAGCTGCCATAGCTAGTGGCAACTTTTGTTACGGCAGGAGCAGCGGAATAGGTGGAAATGGCGGGAGCAGCATAGCTGGCGATCTTGGTCACAGCAGGAGCAGCTGAGTAGGTGGCAACTGCTGGCTTGGAGACATACTGATGGGAGACAGCGCCGTGTCCAGAGCTGCCATAGCCAGAGCTGCCATAGCTAGTGGCAACTTTTGTTACGGCAGGAGCACCGGAATAGGTGGAAATGGCGGGAGCAGCATAGCTGGCGATCTTGGTCACAGCAGGAGCAGCTGAGTAGGTGGCAACTGCTGGCTTGGAGACATACTGATGGGAGACAGCGCCGTGTCCAGAGCTGCCATAGCCAGAGCTGCCATAGCTGGTGGCAACCTTAGTAATAGCCGGAGCAGCTGAATAGGTGGAAACGGCAGGAGCTGCGTAGGTGGCGATCTTTGAGATTGCTGGAGCCGTCGAGTAGGTGGCGACAGCTGGAGCTGCATATGAGGCAAACTTGGTTATGGCAGGAGCAGCTGCATAGGTTGCCACAGCGGGCTTGCTGACATACTGATGGGAGACAGCTCCTCCATGTCCAGTGCTGCCATAGCTGGTGGCCACTTTGGTGATGGCAGGAGCTGCTGAGTATGTGGATATCGCTGGAGCTGCATAGCTGGCAATCTTAGTGACGGCAGGAGCAGCTGAGTAGGTGGCCACTGCGGGCTTGGACACATATTGATGGGAGACAGCGCCATGACCAGAGCTGCCGTAACTGGTGGTCACTTTAGTGATCGCCGGGGCAGCGGAGTAGGTGGACACAGCAGGAGCATAGGATGCGACCTTGGCAGGATAGGCGGCAACGATGGGCTTGGAGATGTACTGATGGGACACATCCGCAGCTTGGCTGTAGGTCGCCACTTTGGCCAGGGAAGGAGCTGAGGCATAGGTGCTGATGGCTGGGGCAGCATAGCTGGCAATCTTGGTGACAGCAGGAGCAGCTGCATAGGTGGCAACTGCCGGCTTGGACACATACTGATGGGAGACAGCGCCATGACCAGAGCTGCCGTAGCTTGTGGACAACTTGGTGATGCCGGGAGCAGCTGAGTAGCTGGAAATGGCTGGAGCTGCGTAGGTGGCAATCTTAGAGACTGCAGGAGCTGTTGAATATGTGGACACAGCAGGAGCCGCATATGATTCAAACTTGGCAATGGCTGGAGCAGCGGCGGGTTTGCTGACATATTGATGGGAGACAGCTCCTCCATGACCAGAGCTGCCATAGCTGGTGGCCACTTTGGTGATGGCAGGAGCCGCGGAATAAGTGGAAATGGCAGGAGCCGCATAGGTGGCAACCTTGGCTACGGCAGGACCTGTCGAATAGGTGGCCAGAGCTGGCGCAGCATAGCTGGCGACCTTTGTGATTGCGGGAGCGGCTGCGTAAGTAGCCACAGCTGGCTTGGACACATACTGATGGGAGACAGCTCCTCCATGTCCTGTGCTGCCATAGCCGGTGGCCACCTTGGTGAGGGCAGGAGCAGTGGAGTAGGTGGAGACTGCGGGCGCCGCATAGGATGCAACCTTGGCTATGGCAGGAGCCGCTGCAGGATAAGCAGCGACAATTGGCTTGGAGATGTACTGATGGGACACATCCGCAGCCTGACTGTAAGTCGCCACTTTGGCTAGGGAAGGAGCTGAGGAGTATGTGGAGATGGAGGGAGCAGCATAGCTGGCAATCTTGGTGACAGCAGGAGCAGCTGCATAAGTAGCCACTGCCGGCTTGGAGACATACTGATGGGAGACAGCTCCTCCATGTCCTGTGCTGCCATAGCTTGCGCCGTAGCTGGTGCTCAGCTTGGTCAGGGCAGGAGCAGCCGAATAAGCGGATATGGCTGGAGCAGCATAGGTTGCCACCTTGGCAGGAGCAGAGATGTAGGGCGTGGCAAGGGCAGGTGCAGCCGGGAGGTAGTGCTTGGAGAGAGCGGGTGCATAAGTGGCGGAGTAACCTGCGCCATGGGAAGAGTGCAGCGATGATGTAAATATTGGAGCTGGTGCAGCAAAGCTGGAAACCTTGCCAATGGCTGGGGCGCCATAGGCAATCGAGGGAGAATAGGTGGCAATCTTGGAAATGCCGGGAGTAGCCTGAGAGTAGCTATAGCCTGGAGAGCTGTAGGTTTCCACCTTGGAGAAACCGGGCGTGGCCTTGGAGTAAGTGTAACCCGGTGAGGTGTAGGTCTCCACCTTGGTGGTCACCTTCGGTGAGTAGTAGGGCAAGCTGGACGCCGAGGGCGAGGTGTAAGTGGCCACCTTGGAAATGGCTGGAGTGGCTTGACTGTAGGAGTAACCAGGCGAAGAATAGGTGGCCACCTTGGTCAGGGCAGGCGATGCAGGCAGATAGGCACTCTCCAGCTTTGGAGCTGTCAAGGCAGGCGAAACTAGATTTTTCAGCTCAATGCCAGAGGGCACCGTGGTTGCGTACTTGGCCGCTGGAGATCTGTCCGCATAGGTGATCCCTGGGCCACCATACTCGGCCGAGGGCGTAAACAGTGACTTCTGCACGGGAGCCACGTACTTGTTGATCTGGGTCACTCCGCCGTGCGAATAGCCCGCAATGCCCGCCGTGGACTCATACGACGCTGCTCCGCTGCCCACGGACGTGTGCAGCAGTGCCCCGTTCTCCGAGTAGCTGGAAATGGCTGGTGTCTGGCTGTACTTGGTCACTCCTGGCGTTATGGAGAACTTGACCTCAGCTGGCGGCGCATACGAGTAGCCAGCGGCGCCGCTATCCGCATGCACACAAGGTGGCAACGTGGGCGAGGGATCTGCCAGCGACGAGCTGAGCAGCAAGCTCAGCAGGATACAAAGATGAAGCTGTTGACATTGGAATTAATTATGCAGGATATAGTAAGTGATCACAAAATGTTACTTAAAGGATAAACACGAGTACGTGAATGTGGTACTTATTTCTATCTCAATTTCGAGATTTAACTAATCCAATTTGTAGAAATATAACCTTTAATTATATATAAGAATACTCAGTTTATGTAATAAAAATCCTGATCTAACTATCAATCTCCAAACGATACATTTATAAATTCGAGTTAAAAAAAATGTCTTAACTCTTAAGTATTACTCCTGATATAACTTTATCTAACTCGAAGCTAAAGATTTATTAATTGGAAGTATTAAAATAAGATTTAGCTGTACCTTTAATTGAAAAATCAGTTTATGTAATATTTTAGAAAAAATAAGAAAACAAAACTAATTAAATTCTTTAAAAAATTACCAAAATATTGAAAAGTATTTTGAATGCTATTTTATAAAATTTATTGACTTTCTGATCAAACTCTACAGTGTAGATGATTTGCAAACTTTTTATATATATACTATATAAATCAATTGATTTTCTGGTATTTCTCTAAATAATATTAATTGACAAATTTTTTTTAAACAAACAATTTTCATATCTATCTTGACTTTTATAGCAAGTTTTGGATTACAATCAGACCTTAAACCAGCTAAACAGACATCTCATTTAAGAAACTAGTTTTTAAAAGTTTTAAATATTTTTTAAAATCATTACAAACTTGTAAAAAGACTGCAAATATCCTATATCATTTACACACTGAGAGAATATTTTAATGTTGAAATTCGTATAATTATCCTGAGAATATTAAAATTTTTGTATTGCTTTTTTTTTTAGACAAATTGTTCATGAATCATGCATTTCACACATTTAGCACAAAATTTATCAAGTAACTGAAACAAAAATGTCCATTTATAGGATTTTCAAAGAGTTTTTCTTGTATTAAGAAACCCACCTTCATAATTTCACTTATTTCGCACAATTCAATTAGAGTTTATAAACGTGGGTATATAGTTGAGAGCACTAAATCCTTGTTTATAAGCAGTGATAATATTCACGGTAAACACGGTAAGCTTGTAATCCTTGTTGCACGATATGAATATCCTTTTGAGTATGCGTATACTTGATTTCGTTAGTATTCGATTCGCATTCGATTCGCATTCGAACTTATTCGGCACTCGACACACGCAACGCTCGCTCGATGTAGAGCAACGCGGCTGACTGTTGGCCAGCCCGGCCCTATAATCGCTTATATACGTTCGGTCAGTTTTGGCTCACACGCATGCGCAGCAGCCACGCACCAGTTTGGCGACAGAAAAATCAAAAACAAAAACAAAAAAATCAACTCGCACACAGACACGAACAAAATCAAATGGATACATAGAAAACGATCAGAAATATTGGAGCTAGGAAAAGCGAGCGAAGTCAACTCAAGTCAGAGCAGAGCTGAAAATCTGCGACTGATTGCCTGAAGAAAAATTGATGACTGTTCGGCTATGCAGTTGGCAGTTGTCAGTTGGCAATTCTCTTTGTTTTCGGGTTCTCTCGCTCGCTGGCAACCTGCAACCTGCATCGTCTACTGCCATTGGATTGGCCCCACCTTCTGGCTCTGGCATTTTATTAGATCATAGCAAACGCCTCGGCTTGAAATACAGCTCAAAATTGCGCGTGGTGCGTTGCAGTCGTTTCTGGCCAGTTCAGTTCTCTCAGTGGCTGCTGCTGCAGCATTGTTGGCCAAGTTTTTAGTTTGATTTTTTGCATATGCTTTTAAAGCGACTTAATTTGATTTAGATTTTAATCGCGACCATTGCGTGTAGCTGTGGCAAAAATGCAGCCAACTTTAAAAATTCATACGCAATTTGCTCGCCAACAAAAAATGTACAAACTTGTGGTATTAATGTCGCTATCAATAAATTTTGTCTCTGTCTATGCGTGCCTGGGGCCTTGATTGTGCATTAGTTAGATAAAAGGCGCCATACACACAGACACACACATACTCGAAGACACACAGATACATACAAGTAATAGAATAGCCTGCGATATAACCAAGTGTTGACTTGTTGGCAATTAAGGTCATTTTTGTGACTTTTGTATCGCCGCATTTTAAAACGCGCACAAATCGCATATTGTCTACAAATGACCTGACTAATAGCATTAGATAATAGTAAATATCTCTTTAATATATTGTAAATATTATTTTTAGAGAATATAATTGAGAATAGTTATCACAATTTTTAAGATTAATTTGATTAACAATGGGCATGTACACAAACTTATTCGTTGACTTTGATAAAAATATATTTTATTTTTAATGCAATATTATATTATTACAATATTATCAAAAAGTATATGAGAAATTCATAAAAAGAATACAATTTTATTTGACTATAAATATTATAATATATTATATACTTATTAATGTGCTTAGGAATTTAGGGCATACAAACTATGTATATTATTTAAGTAAACTTAATTTTTTCTTGATATTATTGATAATAGATAGATAATATTGATAATAATTTTAGATGTTTAAAAAGTTTCCGTTTAGATTTATCTGCATTATAATTTTGCAAAAAGGTTTTGTAGAGTTCTTTATCAACATTGATAGTTTCACTTCGCAGAAAGAAATTAGAACAGATAATTTGAAATAATCGTAAGTAATTCTAAGTTAATATACGATTTATTTATTTATTTTTAGCTTTTCGCAGCCAACACTACAATTAATTTTTAAATATAAAATTAAAAAAAAGTATTAAATAGCAATTTAAATGAAAGTTCAAGTTTAAATAATGTGAATGTTTTTAAATGAAAAACATATCTGTATCTAAATTGTACAATAGTTGTCTCCTTCAAACATGCAAGACATATAAGAGCCCGAAAAACGCTTGAATTCAGGATATGAAATGTGTCATTTTTGAATTGACTAGTCGTTTAAGTCGTCGTTACTTCTTGCTGGCAACTTGCGAATCAAATGTGGTTTTTAATTAGCTGTCTAGTGTCGCCACGACACATTTCAACTTCAACTGCTGCCAATGCGAGCAGTTGCCACATTTCGTCCCTGACTTGAGTTTGACACCACACGCCGTGCAAATCAATTAAAAACGAGTCAATATGAATCGATATGAAATCTTGGCGATCTAGGCTAACATACTGACCATAAACAAACCATATAAACGCTTACCTGCAAAATTGATTGAGCAGCACACGCGTTGACATTTCAATTAGAAGTCCATATGGACCAAGCCAATTCAGACTAGGCCAGGCCAGGCCAAACCAACCCAGACCAGGGAAGGCTAGACGAGATCGGGCTAGACCAGAAGGAATGCTGATTTCAGTTGGCTTGAAGCGATAAACCTTATGGACCAATTAAGTATTTCGTGTCATGATGTGATTTTTTATCGCACAAAATGGAGAATAATACGCATACGCAGTGTGGAGAGTGAAAGGCTGTCGTTGAATTTGGGACTTTTGGGTCTGTTAATTGAACATGAAACATGTTTCAGCTGAGGCAGCAGCCGTTTGCTTGGCTCTTAGTCTTTATGTCTGTCCGTCCGTCTGACTGACTGTCTGTTTTTACGTTTTTTTTTTTTTCGGGTTTTCGCAATTTGATTGAATTTTAATTTTAACATTTGCAAACCAATGCGAAAACTACAAACTGCACAACTGAAAACTCCACCAGCTAGTCAGCTGCAGTTTTAACCTAGTTCGGGTGGACTGGTCGAGTTTAGTTCGTCCGTCGCGCATTTGTCACACACACGCACTGAGCTCTCTGGCCGCGGGGCGTTACGTAATTGCCAACGGGCAGGCACTTGGTTAACAGACAACTCCGGCGACTACAGCTGGCCATGGCTAACACACACGACCATTGCCTACTTAACATCATGACGAAATCAAAAATCCGCCTGACAACCATACGCTGCTGCTGCTCCTCCCTCACTCCCCCTCGTGCACAGCATCCCTTTCATCCCCTCCCAGCTGCTGTTCCACCCGCTTCGTCACCAGCATCAGCATCAGTTTTTAATTGAAAAATCTAGATTTCATTTAAAATTTGCACGTACGATCTCTCTTAACTTTGTATCGATTTACAATATATACACACACACACACACTCACAGTGACTCGCATAAGTACGCGCGTATCTAGATTGTTTGTCGCTCATTGAAAATCGAAATGCATGTTGTACATGCCGCGTGCGTAAACATTTCAAAATGTGCCAACAGATATTCATAAAATTACATATTTTATGCCGCCTGCCTTTTTGCGCAATTGACGATCTCAAAATCTCGCATCTGAATACGGTTAAAAACTCAAATCTTGAATCTATAGTAATTCTACACACATCGAAAATCTGAACTCGTTTTGCGTTGTGTTATTTGAAAAGTGCAAAAGTGCTATAACTTACTGAAAGGCCGAACGGGTTGCCTATCTATCCATCTATCTATCTCTCCCCCTATCCATGTGAGAATATAAAAGACACACACTTTTATGTGTATTTGTACAACGTGTCGCATGCGTGTTATTTAGTCATTGGCTGCAGGATAAGTTACAGCCACTTGAAATTATGGCCTTAGGTAGCTCAAGCTTTGTATTTATCGCATAAATAGTTCAGCGACGCGATTTTCATGCTGTGAAATTTATGCTTCAAAATTACATACTAGGCATATGAAACAAACGGAAATTGCTTAGCTTATGTCATATTCGAAGGTGCTCTAAATGCACTCACGAAAATTCCTAGTAACCATCGACTTGCACGATAGTCGAATGTTGTGCAAAAGTACTGTGGGGTAGAAATTGCGAGCATAAATACTATAAAACCCCTTGAAGTGACTGGTCTTCCAGTTTAAAAAAAAACCATTAATTAAAATACATTTCACAATTTTTGCAAATATTTCTAAAAAGAGCTAAATGTTCTGTCTAAATACTTTTACAAAAATATGTAACTATTTTATCCCCCTTTTTACTTTACATTAAAAGAAAATTTACATTCAATGTACCTAAAAAATCCAAAAGCCAGAAGTATTTCATCATTCATTCGACTCCGATTTTTCAGCTTATTTGACTCATGTATATCTTTCCATTTCACTGTAGAAAGTCAAAAAAATCTAATACATGGAATTGTGTAAAAATTTAAAAAAACTTAAAGTTCCTGAAAGGGGGCATAGTCTTGAGCTTTGAGATAGGTACATCGAATAAATACATTTTATTCCTTAATAAGTTTTATTGCAGCTCGTTTGTAATAAATACATTTTTATTGGTATGAAAAGAGTAAACTTATTTGAAGTATGATAATAAATAACTTTTTAGTATCTATTAGAAAATGTTCTACTTTTAATCAACATAGCTCCAAGTTTGCTCTAGAAAATCCTTTCATTTTTTTTAGTTGTTTTTCTATAACAATTTTAAAGAAGTGTAAAATCTTTTTAAAGCAGAAAAATACAGCGAAACTACAAATTTCTCTAGTGTTTTGGGTCTTTTAAGCTTAGCCTATTTGAATATTTGTATTGATTTCAGCTCAGTTCTTAGCTAAATTGCTTGCAACAAAACTATAATCTATTAATCTATGATAAAAACAAGAGATCTTTCCTCATCATATTTCTATCAAATTTAACACCTAACACTAAAGTCAGTTTTCCCATGATTATACTTATTTTATTTATTGTAACTATTACAATCGACTCATGTTATGCAAATGTTCTTCAATAGCATCATATGCTGCAATCTGCAAAATATATGAATAATAGTAAACAATATGAAAACCTGAACGAATCGTAGGCAGGCAGGAAATAGCTAACAAGCTAAACAACAATCAAAGCAGATTTCTGAGATCTCTCTGACTGTCTGTCAGTTTGCCCAACCTCCAAAAGCCAGCTACTTATACAGAAATATCTGTAGTTGCAACTGCGAATTGCAGCAGGCGATTATGCCATACAAATAACACAATATTTACGATTTACGATATTCGATTTACGTAGACAACCATAAATTAACACCCGGCCATTTGGCAGGCGCAGGCATTAATTATTCTAAGCCGCCCGACAAGAAAAAAAAAATCAAATGAAACCAATGGAGAAAAATCCAAGAGATTTGGCAACAAATTTCGAGACTTGTAATGGAATTTTTAAAATTGTCTCACATTTGTTTAGCCAGCTAATTGCTCATGGATTGACGTTCTCTTGACTCTTGGCTATAATCTCCAGATCCTTAATAGGTGTGCGTGTCAGGCGAACAGCTTTTCTAGCTATAGTAAACCGGATCTAAGTCTCAAGAGTCGACCGAATAAACTGAGACTGAGACTGAGTCATGGATTCAATAGTAGCAATTGTTCAATGTCGTCTTGTCGGAGGCGGCGCCTAATCTAGAAAATTGTAAATTATTTAATTGGGAGCGTTGGCAACGCCTCTGCAGCTCAACAGCTCAACAGCTCTACGATTCTAGAATTCTAGAGTTCTGAGTTGAAAATTTGTGGCATTCAATTGATTTTTAGACATTTCTCACGCGTCCAAAAGCGCGCTAAGTGATTTGCACATCAATTGTGGATCAACTTTTTTATTAATCTGCTCGACTGACTGGTTGACTCCAAATCGGCCTAGAATGCTGTTCTCGATGTGGGAGCAATTTGCATACGAAAACGAGTATGACTGTATATTTGCAATCAATACATATAGAAATATATACATACTCTCATAAAAATATATATACTACTTGCTTGATCTGCATCCACTTACAAATTGAACGCACTTTAGCCCAGTCGAAAATTGGTTTATGTTAGACTTGAGTGCGTTAAAACCAAGTCAATGCCAAAAGCTGCGCAAGTTGCTTGAGTTGACAAAAAGTACTTTTAATTAGAATACTCGTACTTGGTACGAGTACTCGAACTCGTACTCGTACTCGTACTCGAATGCATTCATTTCAGTTGCATATCTGTACAAGTTGCTGTCCATTCAAACTCGTTATGCGAGATTAAGTTAATTGGATTAGCCAGCAGTTAGATATGCTGCGTAGAAGCCATCTACTGGTGGGCAGGTGGGTACGTGTCCAGGTGAACAGACGGTGGGAAAGGTGGCCAGGTCGGCAGGTGGGCAGGGCGCAAATACAGCAGCGTGTCGCATTCAAATGCTGCCTAATTTGTGTTAATTATGACAAATGTTTATGACATTGCACCACAACTAACTGTGGGACCAAAGTGTCCGACGTGTGAATGTCTGTGCGGCCAACAAGATCGAGGGTCGACCCAATACTTGTGAGTGATTGATATTGCGGGTACATTAAAAATATGTATATCAGTAGTTTATCACTTATTATAAAGTTGAACATTATCAAGAATAGCTTTGCAGAATCAAGATCAAACCGAAAATTCTCCAAGAAATTTGTCTCTTGTTTCCCTAAGAATACTTTGTTTATTTTGAAAATGTATTTATTTAAAACACGTCAACTTATGAATACCATTAAATTACGAATAAATAAAATAAAATTAACAAACATAAAGGAAACAGTTAACAAAAACCACCCTAAAGTCATCCACTTATCCCTCACACGCCCTCCAGATTCCGATAGTTGGCCGCTGAGAAGAGATGCCCGCCGGCGTACATGGGCACCATGTGCTTCTTGTCCCGTCGCACCATGGACTGCACTAGACTGGCGGAGGCGACGCCTTGTTCGTCGTCGGTGAACTCCTCGTAGTCATCTTCCAGGAGTTCTGGGAAGAGAACAGGTCCAGAGGGCTCCGGGCGACGTAGTCGCTCTTTGGGCGGGCCCAGGGGCTTGGCATGGAGCTTCTTGGGCTTGCGCTGGAAGTAGCTGGAGTAGTCGGGACGGGAGAAGCTCTTGGTGACGCCCTTGTACTTGTAGTGCTTCAGGCCGGGCGTGGTGTGGACAATCTTCTTCTGGTGTATGTGATTGGAGATCGGCTCGGCATTGCTGGGTCGCGGCTTGGAAGGTGAGAAACTTGTGTGCAACGCCTGCTGGGGCACTGATGGCTTGTGCAGATAGTTATGGGGCAGCTCCTTGGGCTTGTAGTGCTCGTAGTAGGGATGTTGGTGGGGCTGACTGGTCTGCTGACTGTAGTGCGGGCGGTACTCCTTGGGCTCATTGACAATCAACGCCTTCCAGTCGCTCTCCTGGTCCGCATAGTTGGGCTGCAGTTTTTGCGAATAATCTTCTTTTAGCTTCTGCGCTGCTGCAATCTCCTTGTAATAATTGTCTCTCGCCTGCTGGAGGCGGTTCCTTATGTCCGGCTCCAGTTCCATGGGCACCTGCTTAATCCGAGCGTGCGGCTTGAACTCAATGAGACTGGGAATCTTGGGATGGGAGTGCGTTAGATCTTCAATGGGCTTCTTTATGGGCTTTATATCGGAGCTCAGCACAATGTGCTCTTGATCCTTGCTATAGTGATTGATCTTCGATTGAGATGTGTCATCATTTGGACTACTTTCTCCCTCTGGCGTCTCTGTAATCGGATGGGAATTCGCGCCCACGGTCTTTACAATGGCATTGAAACCCTTCTTGGCATCTGCTGTGTAGTGCACAGTCCGTATCGAGCCATCCGGCTCGAGTATGCTATAGTGACCCTTGACCCCGTTGCCATCTCGGGACTCCCATTGCGACTTTACGTCACCCGTGTGCAGATCCTTAACGCCATAGCTGAATGCATATTCCGGATGCTCCTGAGAATAGAAACAGATTAAGATGTTCAATTATCATTAAAAGCTGTAGTTTGATAGAAACTGAAAAACTTAAGGCAAACTTGATCTACGTATAATACAATATTGTAGAAGAACTCTTTCATAAGACAATCCCAAATGTTTTTAAATTAATTAATAAATTTACGATAAAGTTTTTTCTATTTTTGTTGAGTACTCATTTTCTAAATATAAAAATATAAAAATGTAGAGTGTACATTTTTAAATAATAGAACTCTTTAAGTTTTCCTCAGTGTCGCTCGTGAATGTGTTCAAAAATGCGTTGACCACACCTAAAGGCGAAAAAAAGCATAAGAATATAAGCACACGCACACGAGAACTCCAATACTTCAATGGCAGCCTCAAAAGACTTTAGAATTTTTATGTTTTCACGACAAAAAGAAAAAAATGACGTTAAATAAGCGCCGTTTTGGTTTTTGCTTGGCGAAAATTGTGTCAAGGCAAAAGCGCGCGCTGTGCACAGTTTGAAAGCCACTGGAGGCTGAGTTGGGTGTAGTTCTTTGGGCTAGTCCACGTCTGTGAAACGATCGTTTGATCTGTAGCCGACATCAAGTCAACTGAAATTTAATTATTAATTAGCTAAGAGTCTGCTTAGCTGTTTAGAGGGGAACTCATTGCATTTAAGTGATCGGCTTTATTTTAATTGAGATTCTTAGAGATTTGAATGATCTTAAGAAGACAAGTTTTGACTTGCAAAACATTTACAAAAATGCAATTAATACAAATGTGCTGTGTTGTTTTTTTATTCAGCTGTGACTGTAAAATATTTCTTTTATTTATTTCATTTAAGTTTATTTTATTTTTGGCACCTCTGTTAAATCGGAGCATGGGGCAAATTGCAAAAGTATCTCGCATGCTTTGGCGCTGGCTTCAATTAAGCGCAGACGTCCATAAATGGTTATAGTCGTGTCCAGGCAACAGTCTCCAGTGCACAGTCTAGAGATCACGAATCTACAGTCTCGGGTCTCGAGTCTCGAGTCTGGCAGTAGTTTTAGTTGTTGGCTGCCTATCAATTTGCTTTAGCGAGCTGTCGCTGTCCGGCGAAAACAAATGATTACATTGCGAGTGCGTAACCTGAGCAGCCAAGGCTGGCAAAAATGAAATCTCCGAGAAATATAGTTTTTAATCAGAGCTACTTTTTTGGTGTTTGGCTGCTTGCTGGTTGCATAAGCGGCAGGCGGAGCTGTTGACCATTGGCCACCCAGGAGTCGGTTATGAGCTATAGCCCCAGTTGGTGGTCGACTGATTGCCTTATTGGCGAATTGGCGATTTGGTGGGTGCGTGTGAACTTTGCCTCATAAATTGTGCACGCACACACAATTTATGATGTTCGGGCCAACTGGGCGTATACGCAGTCACAATTGCATTTATGGGTAAATTGCGCATACGCAGCGTTGGCCGTGCGCGTCAAAGTGACAACAGCGCGGCGGACAGATCGTGGGAGAGAGCATTCAGTATCAAAAAATATACATAAATATACTTTTGGATTCTAACATGCATATTTCTGTTAATTGTCAAACAGACAGACTGTCTGTCCGTCTGTCTGTCAGGCTTTGGCTCGAGCCACGCACAAAAACTAAGGCGTTTACCCAGGCGGACAATTGAGACAGTCAGACAGGTGGACAGACAGACAGACAGACAGACAGGGCGACAACTTGTTGCTGCAGCACATGAAAAACATTTTAAAATGTTAAACGCGCCTTGTCATAGCTTTACAGTTACAATGAAAACAATTGTCTCCTTTCGAGGCCTTCCCATTCGCGAGTAGGTGCAGCAAACTGCGTGAGCTTTCCATATATGGCGCCAACTCGATCGCTGATCGTTGATCGTTGATCGTTGCACGCAAAACGCATTTTCGGCTACCTCCCAAAACACAAAAAACAATGGCCCAGACCAGACCAGACCAGGAGAGACCAAACCAACCAGGCCAGATCAGTTCATGCCACTTACAAGTTGATTTATGTGGGCGACGATACTCGAATGTTACGAGTACACACACAAAAATGCCTTGTGGGTGGGGGCGATCATAAAACGCATGAACAACATTCACTTTGGATAGCTGGCAATGGCGGAAAATGCGTTAGCTGCACTTAATTATTTGTCGGATAATCGAAAGATTGCAATGCAATTCGCAAATACGCAAATATGTGAAGGTTGTCAAAATACTTGTATAATTAGCTGTATTGCTTTATATCATTTCTGTAAATATTAACAGCATCTTAATTTTATTCGATTTTGAAACTGTTTGTGAAAATTTAATTTATTTAATACTTTTCACTTTCTTTGATGGCTTCAAATTGGCATTTTTGGAAAGTGTTATAAATTATGTAAGACAAATATTATATAAAATTATAAATATATTCGTACTAAATATATAATCAGCTAGTGATTAATCAATGCACTTTTAAAAACTTACAGTATTTTGGCATGAATTCTAATAAACAAGATTTCCAAAGAATATGGATTCGTATATCTAAGTCAAGATCTAGATTTTCTTTTTTTAAAAAATTCGCTAAACATTTTTAATTTGACTTTCACAGGCATTTCATTAGATATATTAGCCGTTACATTTACTTGGTTAAAGTGGATTTCAATGCGAAATGATAAGGGGTTAGGGATCAATCACATAAATGTGCAAAAGTTTCGAATATATTTCTCAGAAGCTCGAAAAGAGCAATAAAATTTATTTTAACAAAATAATTTTTACAGAAAATATAAATAAAATATATAATTCGATTAATTCGATAGTTTGAATTTTGTTCAACGGATTCCATTGTTCACAATAAGTGAAAAAACATAATCATAAATTGTTAAATGGACAGATTTTTAAATTAAATGGAAGAGTTTTATGATCTGTTGCTTAGATATGCTATTTATCTTTATAAATTATATAAGCTAATGATAGTATATAAATAATGGTTTTTTTGTGAGCCAACATTTCAATTTCCGCCCATTGTGCGTGACTCGACTGTCTGCACTTTTACGGCCATATAAAGACACCATTAGCTGCTCAAGCATTCTGGGGTGTGAGGTATCAAGTGTGGTCATCATGGTGCGTGGTACGGGGAGTGGGGTACTTACATATTCTGGTGCATATTCCATCATTTCGTCATCGTCAGCGACGACGACAGGTGCGGCAGAGACTCGTCCGCAGGCGACGGGGCGTGTCCAGAGGCTGGCCGATAGGAGAGCGGTGAACAGCAGGAGGCAGCAGCTGGAGCGGGTTGAAGGCGGCTGTTTCGGTCTCGTTATCTAAGGCATTTAACAGAAATATGAATGTGCGGTTTTTATCAGTGGAGCGCTTAATAAATGCAACGATAAAACAAGTTGACCAACAGCCAACAGTTAATAAATTGACTACAAAATTATTACGCGAGCATGGGCCAATTAATTGGCCAAAACTAAACAGGCAAACGACGCGTGTTTAGATGCATTGGGACATTTCTCAAGTCCCAGTCGCAGTCGCAGTCACAGTCTTAGCCTGGCTCGGACATGTCATACAGCGTTGTGACAGTTGTCAAATGGTAATGGTAATACGCATACGCCTCGTTCTCCCCAAAATTAGGCTCCGCCAGACGCACATTTGTATGTACGATGTGACAGCAATGGCTGCTGCTTGGAGATTGATGGTTTTGCTTAAGACCAGTAGCTTCGATATGGAAACGGGTCTGGCAGGATGGCAGTCGATTTAACACGACGCGACGCCACTCGATATACAATTCAATTTCAATTGCTAACTGCCAATTGCCAATTGCCAATGGCCAACTGGTAATGTGCAACTTGCAACTTGTCGTTGATTTTATTTTTGGGCTTCCAGCCAATAAATTGCAACATTTTTGGGCATTTTCTTTCATTGCAACTAACGATTGGCATGTGTCGTTTTCGCCCAGGCAACGATTGGGTTTGGGTCGCAGTTTCACATGATGAAACCGAAAACCTGGCTAATTAGCACAGTTGTGCCTGCACCAAAGCAGCTAACAAATACACTCGCACAGTGTGAGAATAGTCGGGCAATGGCACCTGCAAATCAGCAGATCTCGAGATTGATTTGTTAAGACACGTCTGGTATTCGACAAAAATGTGGAATCGAGTTGCGAACAAATTTGATTCTGGTTTCAATAATCAGGTTTTTTTTTTCATTCATCTCAAGTTTTGCTTGCTAATAATATTGTTATGATCCGAAACATACAAATTGATTTATGTCTGCCAATTTTTTAACAACTCTCTTAAGTGGAAATTGAAAATCATGAGAGTAAAATAAAACGGAACTTAAAAGATTTATGGTCTTTTAATTATGTTGATTTTATTTTATTTATTTATTTATTTATTTTCTAAGAAACTCTCGCTGGCATTTTCACTAGAAAAAGTTATTTGAGGTTTGCCAAAGAACTTTAAAGGCTAATCTTTTTATTTTTACCATTATTAAGAAATACTTTTCGTGGCCTGCCTTAAAAATAACATCGGCCCGAAGATTACATTTTTTATTTTTAATATATTTCTTTTTTATTGTTAGGTTAAAAACAGTGGACACAGTGATATAAGTTTAAATTAAACACTGCAAATAAAAAATTGTGAATCACAAAATAAATTAAAGCTCCAAAGAAAAAAAATGTATAAGAAAAAATTGTTTAAATGCAAATCAGATTTTAAAAGTGATATATGTAGGTATTTTTAAAATTTTTACATGTTTGTATTTATTTCTAAAGTGTTTGTGGTGGAAAATGTTTATTAAATAAATATTTATAAAGTAAGAAACGGATATACTGATTTTGATTAGATTCAATTTGAGTTTTAAAGATAATTCTTTAGCAATAGGACAAAAGAAAGTCTAAGAAAGCATATACAAATAGGGCAAACTTGTTTACGACAAACAGGCCCATTGGTAAAAATATTTAAAACCACAATTAAATCCAATATTCAATTAAAATAATCACAATATTGAAATGAATATAATTTTCTTTATGTTGGTACCAATACAAATAGTTTTCCAACATCCTACACATTTATGGATTATGAAACTTAAAGTTATTACTTAGTAGAATGCGTGGTCTTAAGAGGCTCATTTCTATGTTTTAAATGAGGTAGGATCAAACAGATTTTATAATACACCACTAGGGAAATAGCACTAAAATCTATATTTGTAAATATTTATAAGGCTTAAGCATTATTGTCCGACCATTAGAAAGATATCGAAACCTTTTCAAGTAAATTGTCCGATCCAAAGGATTACAGGAGTATTTACAATTTTTTTTAACTTTCTCTTTTCCAATTTATTTTAACTTCAGTTGACTTCATATTGAATTGTTCATTGATTTAAAAATTTACTTCTCTTAGTATAGTTGCGTCTAAAATCTCTTTATTATTGACTGAATTTATAAGGAAGTTTCATTTAAAATTTACCAAATTGCAATAACTAAAAAAAATTGTATATTTGCATACGATTTGCTTTAATTTCTGCATTACTTTCACTTTGTGGGTGAAAGTTTCAGCTCAAGCACTTTCGCTCTCATTTGAGCCAAAAAGTTGTGTTAGTTGTTGCATATAGTAGACAAATTTTTGCACTTACATAAAAACGCATTGTTGTTAACAATTATCTTATGAATATTGTACTAAAAATTACACAAAACGCTGTTCACGTCACACAGATCACACTGGCGATTTAAATCGCACGGAAATCGCGTCGAAATCGCTCACTGCTCGTCGTCTCGATCTTCGCTGTTCGCTCGCTGGTTCAATGTCAAGGACAAAAACGTAATTAAAGCGTTTGCGCGACATTGCCAAAGTATTTATAGCCAGCTGCAAACGAAGACGTGAAGACGACCGGCACTGTTCATGGCCAAAGCGTTTTCCCGGCGACAAGATTTTCCGGCCCGACTGGTTCCACAATTGTTGTCGTTGCCGCTGTTGTTGTTGTTGTTGTTTTTATTGTTGCTTTTGTTGTTGTCGCTGTCGTTGTCAGGTGGAGATCAGGTGAGGCGGCAACGATGAGCCGATGTGGGCTGTATCAGCTCAGCTTCAAACTCGAACGCTTCCTAAGCTCAGTCTAATTGACAATTATATGAAACTCCGACTCTGTCTGTATCTGTGGCTCTGGAAAACTTGTTTCGCTATCACCATCAGGTAGCCGCCTCCCCACCAGGCAGCTGCTTCATCGCCAGGCAACTCCAACTCCAATTTGGCTGTCTCCACTTTTGGTTTCAACTGCAACTAGTAAAAGTCGTCGTCGCCGCACTTCGATTGCAGCTGTTGAATGGACGTTATAAAACCGATATCAGGCAGGATTACGTTTGGACTTAAAATAAATTCGTTGCGATTGTTTTGCACATTTACCTGAAAAGTATCTTTAATCCCAACCATCAGTAACTCTGTGCACCCAAGATAAGTTTAGCTGTAAAAATCAATGAAGCGTTTAAAGCGAAAAATTTATTAGCCGCGTGTGAACAAAATCCTGGTAGTTTACAGGAAACAACAGCAGAAAATTAATTAATTAAGGAAAACACAAAAATTTAAACATTATGTAAAGAAATTAAATGAAAATTTTCTAATTTTATTGAATTTTTATTATTTCAATGAATTAATGGTGTAAAATCACAAAATGAGTACTCATTGTAGTGAAAATAGTTGTGGAAACTATTAACACATTTATCATCTTAATAACTTAATTTAATAATCGACTTTCCTAAACCAACCAAGATCTTTTTAAATTCATGTAGTAGAAGCTGTAGTTTGGTATTTTCTAATAAATTCTGACCAATTGTGGCTAAAATCGATCAACTATATCATCGATCAACTGAATAGGTATTGAATTGTTGACCTTTTTATCTTATTAAAAATTATTTATTTATTTATTTACAAAATTAGAGAGAATATAAAATATTAAATCTAATACATTAAACTTATTAAAAATTATTTTTTGAATCTGAATATAAGAGACTCTTATTAAGTGTCAATGAGCATTGAAATGACAGACTTGTTTACCCAATATCTAATTTCAGACTATATTTATCTTATTTTATCTGAGTTACACAGTAAATTAACTAAGATACGTGTACCGAAATTTCATACCATATAAGTTTTATCTTGCCACTTGAGAATTTGAGACTCGTTTGCGAAATAGATATTTGGTAGTGAAGATAATAATTTTTAGCCCATTAGCTCTAAATAATAAATACCATTATTTGAGATTCTGTTTGCTTTTGTATTTCAATTAAAAATACTATTAAAAATACTGTTCAAAGTTCTTTTGGTGTTTTGTTACGTTAGCGGTTGCTAAATACATAAGTTAGGTCAGATCGGGATCTATTCACATTGTGTAGTCATCATCATCATCTCTGACTGTCCGGGATGATCAATGCAGCTGCTTGACACTCACATAGCTGCTGGCATGTCCGAGGCCGTGGCCGTGTCCATGATCGTATCCACCGTAGGACGCAGCATCGTGTCCATAGCCGTAGCCGGCGCCATAGAGATCAGCATGACCGTAGCTCTTGTACACCTGTGGATGATGGGCGTGTCCCAGTTTCTTGACAACGGCGTTGAAGCCATTGTGATCATCGGCCGTGTACTCCACGACTCGTGTGGTGCCATCGGCTTCCTTCAGAGAGTAGCTGCCGTGGACCTTGTCGCCATCCCGGGACTCCCACTGGCTCTTCTGATCGCCCGTGTGCGCATCCTTGACACCGTAGTCGAAGTGGTACTTGGGATAATGGCTAGCCTCGTATTTGTCATAGCCATGGCCGTAGCTGGCATAACCCAGGCCCAATCCAACGCCATCATATCCATAGCCCCCATGGCCTCCATAGCCAAGATCAATGTGTCCATGTCCATGTCCATAGCTCTTGTGCACCGGCTCCTCGTGCTTGGTCAGCACACTGTAGCTGGTCGCATGTCCGTGCGGCGCCCCCAATCCCATGCTCACCAGGCCGAGCACCACAAGTCCAACTCCACAGAACGGCTGCATTTTGGCTGGAAATCGATTGGTTAACGTTGTGATGATGTCTGTTGGTTCTTGGTGGTTCCGCTGGCCGTATTTATACTTAGCACTGCCCCGGCCCATCAGGCGGTCTCTGGCCCAGAGCTCAGAGCCATTCACCTGCCTTCGATTTGCTAATTAGTTGTTTATAATTGTGCTTTACTTTTCAGTGCTGAGCTGCATAGAAAATTTAATAAATTATTTTTAACACCATCACAATTAAACTGTTGAAAATCAAATTGGAGGGCGTTTGCGGATTGCGTTTGCTTTTCGATTATGTTATTTGAAAAGAGAATGATTGGAATTCTATCTATTGTTCAATTGAGGAATCAAGTATTTTTGAATCAAGAATTATGAAAGTTCCTTTTACGGATATCCATTATTTGATAAACTCAAGGTTGCAGTGTAAACAGTGAAGATTTTGATAATCTTGGTGATCATACATGTAGTGCTCAATTGTAAATATAAGAATGCTAAAAATGGTTTCATCTTTCTGAAACATTAAAATGTATTTAATTAAGAGCTGCACAGTACTTCCAAGCACTCTGATTTGGGTTAGTTTTTACAGCAAAGCAATATGTGTAGATACTTTATGAAATAAAAATTTAACAAGCACTCCATAGTATGAAAAGTTTCAGCTTGACGCTGTTTGAGCTCTATGTTATTATAGTAAAATAATATAGTAGTCAGTGAACTACAAAATATTTAGTTCTAATTACAGAACAGTAACTCGAATACAGCTTTTTGTAATCCTTAAATTATTTATATGTTGTTCTGGTTGACATCTTAAAAGCTCAGTATAAAATCAGGTATTTCACAAAAGCATTAAAGAAGAATGAAGTAAATGTTAGTGGATGAGCTATAGAAGAATCACAATAGTTACCCAAGACTTTACTGATAACCAAGGTAACTGAGGGTAACTGCAATCCAACGTTTAATTATTTAATGCAAGCTCGTTTGTGTTTGGCTGCGAACCTCAAGCCGGGATTAATTCGAAAGAAGTGTGTTTTTAAAATGTATTAAAACGAAGTGAATCAAAGTACAAGTATTTAGTTCATCAGGTAAACTTTTTATTAACAAATAAATCGGTCATTTGGTTGTTCTTTCGATTTTTATTATAGCTATTACAGAGATATACCTGTAAAAATGTCTCCAATTTTTTATTAAAGACGAATTAAATGTAATCTTAAGATGTATGCATAAGTAAATTATAAACAACAATTGTAATAGCAAGGAGATATTTTATGTTATTTATTCAGTAAAGTAAATTCGTTCAGTTATAGGTACATATCTCAATATTAATTAATGGAATCTGAAAAGCATGTCCCAACCCATATTTTAATTATAACTATTAACTACAGATCACCTAGAAGAGTGAAAAAAGAATGGATTTTAATTAGATGGAATCCGACTGTTTGTTCCGACCTTCATTCCAGCCTAACGAGCCTATTCTTGAGTCACTTGGTATGAAGCGCTCCCCTTTATGAGATAAAGTACATAATGATAATAATGAGGCGAATAACCATAAATCAAAATTGAGAGTCAAAACAATGCCGATTAATTTGCACCGCTAATAGAAAACATTAACAAGGCATTTAGCTTAGCACCAATTCGGAAGCAGTGGGCTCAGAGGCCCCCCAGAGCGATTTAATGGCCAAATCGATTGGCCCCTTCTGCAATGCGTCTCAAGGTCATGTGGCTAACTGGGCTTTGGCTAACTGGGCGCAAAAACACTTGAAGCTTGGCTTGAAAATGCAGCCAGGCGCGGAGTTTGGCTTTTTTGGTCAATTTGAAAGCGGGCCACACTTGTTGATTGATTTCTAGCAGCGCCAACAACAACAATAACAACAACAAGTGCGACTAGTGAAATAACAACAATAACAAAGATTGTTCAAGCGATGCCGTGGTCTGTTAACGCCCCATTTATTTGTTGCCTTTGCTGTTGTTGTTGGCCCGTTGCTTTTGGGCAGCTTTTAATTGGGCAACGAGCATCAGGCAATGAAACAAGTATGAATACGAATGTGGAAATGGAAAATTTGCACAAATATTTGAAGCATTTTGTGCCTTACTTTTTCTAGCCTATTTAACCTCCAGAAACTAATTAATTCATATTTGAATTTGACTAGAATGCTCAGCTATAAAAGGCCAGGAAAACGTACGTTTGGCATCACAGTCTCATTTGCGTTCCAGGCAAAGCAACATCCAAGTACAATCCCCATCCTTTAATCAACAATGGCCCAGAAGTTGACTTTAGTGTGCTGTGCCCTGCTAGGAGTTGCAGCTGCCAGCTACATTCCCCACTCCGACTACCATGGTCATCAGGGTCATCATGGCCATGAGGTGGGCTTCAGCATACAGACACACCACGAGGCGCCCAAGAAATGGCACAGCCAGGAGCACGATCATTGGGCGCCACAGCAGCACTACCAAGTGGCTGCAGCACCTGTGCAACACCACTGGGCACCAGCACCAGCACCACAGCACCACCATGTGGCCGAGGAGGCCCACCACCATCCCAAATACCAGTTCGACTATGGCGTCAAGGACACCAAGACGGGCGACATCAAGAACCAGTGGGAGACTCGCGATGGCGACAAGGTCAAGGGTGGCTACACCATGAAGGAGGCTGACGGACGCACCCGTGTCGTTGAGTACACAGCTGATGACCACAATGGCTTCCAGGCAGTCGTCAAACACATTGGACATGCCCACCACGAGGAGCACAAGTCATACGATCATGGATACCACGGACACGGACATGGACACGGATATGAACATGGACATGGACATGGACATGCCACCAGCTACGTAGAAGTCAAACAGGATACAGGCAGCAAATGGTGGTAAATTCACAGATTCCTAATTATGAGTACGATGAATGTTGTAAATACCCTGTAAATGAAATTTCACAAAAAATATGTAAATAAAAATGAGCAAAATGCATAAAATGCGATAAATGAACTTACTGCAAGTCTTTAATTTGCTAGGAAGCTATATTTATATGAATTGATCAATATTTATCAATATATTATATTTATAAATATATACAGGCCTGTTCCGAATTTCACTTTCGATAAGATTTGTCGGAATTGAACTTCTTTAAACTGCTCTAATATCATTTCGGCGGTATTCGGCGGATTGATATCACTTTGAGTTGATGAGTTAAAGTCCGATAAAGCAAAAACCGATAATTTTCAAACACTTAGTCTAAGTTCAAAGTGAATAAATGCATATCACTAAATGCTAAAAAGTAAAAAGTAAAAACCGGAACAGTACTGATGATAACTTGAACCAATGCTTTTGGTGTGAACCTTGTTTCAATTTAGTGCAAGAAAATATAATTTATTTAAATTTTTTTTTAAGTTTTTAATCAATTAAATTTTTAAATAAAAAATATTAAAATGTACATAATCAACTTATTTTATTATTTAATTGAGACTTATTATGAGTATTTTATAGTTTATCGAATGTGATCCGGTTCGCCCGGTTTACAGCATGTATTTTTCAAGTATATGAGGATAAAATGGTATCCACTCAGTATTAAAATATTCAAAACAGCCTAAAGCATTTGATTTTCAATTACAATGCAAACGAAAATCGTAATTGAATAAAGTATTTCGTACTTGGCTTTCAAAAAATCGGGAAATATGGAAGAAGTATCTACGATCCAATACAAAGTACATATACTCGCATTCTTGATCAGCATCAACAGAAGGGCGGCAAAAACTGATATCTTAACTTAACTATTTGCTTGCTAGTAACTAAGTTTCACTTTTTATATAATTAGAAAAAACTGTTTTTTTTTTTTAAATATTCATAACTATTATATGAAAATTCACCTCCAATCATTCAAAGACTTGCAAGTTCATTTATCGCATTTTATACGATTTGCTAATTTTTATTTACATATTTTTTGTAACATTTCATTTTTATCGTACTCTTAGTAAAAGATCTGCCAGTTCATTACCATTTGCTGCCCGTATCCTGTTTGACATCGACGTAGCTGGTGGCATGTCCATGTCCATGTCCATATCCGTGTCCATGACCGTGGTATCCATGATCGTATGACTTGTGCTCCTCGTGGTGGGCATGTCCAATGTGCTTGACGACTGCCTGGAAGCCATTGTGGTCGTCAGCTGTGTACTCAACGACACGGGTGCGTCCGTCGGCCTCCTTCATGGTGTAGCCACCCTTGACCTTGTCGCCATCGCGAGTCTCCCACTGGTTCTTGATGTCGCCCGTCTTGGTGTCCTTGACGCCATAGTCGAACTGGTATTTGGGATGGTGGTGGGCCTCCTCGGCCACATGGTGGTGCTGTGGTGCTGGTGCTGGTGCCCAGTGGTGTTGCACAGGTGCTGCAGCCACTTGGTAGTGCTGCTGTGGCGCCCAATGATCGTGCTCCTGGCTGTGCCATTTCTTGGGCGCCTCGTGGTGTGTCTGTATGCTGAAGCCCACCTCATGGCCATGATGACCCTGATGACCATGGTAGTCGGAGTGGGGAATGTAGCTGGCAGCTGCAACTCCTAGCAGGGCACAGCACACTAAAGTCAACTTCTGGGCCATTGTTGATTAAAGGATGAGGATTGTACTTAGATGTTGCTTTGCCTGGAACGCAAATGAGACTGTGATGCCAAACGAATTATTACTTGACTTTTTATAGCTGACCCTTCTAGCCAAAATCGAACTACGACTTAATTAGTTTTCTGTGGAGGTTAAATAGGCTAGTAAAAGTAAAACACAAAAATGCTTTATTATTTAGGTTGGTTTTTAAGCGACTTTCGTTATCAAACTAGCTGTGTATTGTTCAACTGGCTTGAGTTAGTCAAAATGTTCGTATTACCTCCAACTGTTTAACATTATATTTGTTTCTCAATTACGTGAATTAATAAGATATTCTTATTCTTTTCATCTCGGATTGTCATTCTGTTATTTTATGAGTAACTTAACTTGTTGCTCTTTAGCACTTTTATAAATTTTATTTATTTGAACCATCTGCTTTGCTTCGATAATCGTAAACGTCAAATCAATTATTTTCTTAGTGCGATTTATTCAGAATATTATGTCCCAAAATATTGCAATTACCGGGTAATGGTTGTATTTGTAGGTATTCTAGTGGTAATTGATTATTCTGATCCTGATCAATTATGACTCACGATTTCAGTAAATTTAATTTGATATTTATTTTAAAGTAATAAATTATTAATAAGTAATAATAAAATAAGTAATAAATAAATCAATTTCTCAACCATGAAATATTTGACTGTGGTCAATCTTCCTTAAAGCGAATTCAAATATATTCTTTTTAGTCTGCATACTTTCAGGAGCACATTTAAAGTTTGAGAGCTATTGTAAAATCAGTTGCACTGCATCTGAAAATGTGAAGCAGTGCACTGCTTCTCAAGAGTTCGCCACTGCTTGTTATATCTGCACACTATTTTGAACTTGCACTGCTTGTACTGTTTATTCAAAATGAATCCGTTTCTTTAATTTAACATGCCAGAAAAATAACCAAACTAGTTTTACGGGCAGCATGAGTACAAAAATAGAATTAAGCTCATTCAAGAAGAATGATGGACACAAACGAAGAGCTGCTTAGTTAAAAACAATCAAAGAGTTATCCGATTAATATAAGAAATATGAAAATGGGGAACATGAGAAATAAGGTAGGAAAGAATTAATTGTTGTTCCGAAAAGAGTAAAAAAATTGCTCTCCATCTACACATTATTCATGAACTTGATGGAATACTATTAAAATGAAGCAAAAATTTGCTTAGGCCACAGTCGCATATAAATTCATCAATTAAGCATTAATTTATGCTCCGCTGCAAAGTTTTGCGGTCACATAAATCTGCAAGTGTTGCAAGACCGCAAGACAAAGATTGTCTTGGAACTGAAACCGGCAGATGGTCAGAATGATTGACGCACCGAAAAGGAATAATCTTTTAAGTCCAGAATAAAGCGGGCTATGTAAATTATGTGATGCATTTATTGGTTACACAAATTTCCAGTCGCGATAAGCTGCGAGCTCTTGACAATTGGCACTGAGCTGGACCTGGATATGGATATGGACATGGATGTGGATATGGATGTGGGCTTGTTATACATACACATACATATGTATATTTATTTCACTGTCATTCTCATGTGTGAAAACTGAGAATAAAAAGAGTGCTTCTGGCTCATAATTTGCCTTCGTACTTACCCTCACCGTATCCACATTGCCGCTTTATACGCTTTCATTAAAAATGCAAATGAGCAGTGGAAATTGCGGCTGCTTTAACAAAAAAAGAATTGGCTAGGTACAAGCACTCAGGTGAGTTCCCTAGACAGACGCCGAATCAGACGACCAGAACTTGCAGACCCATCAGGCGAGCCGTGAAATTTATACAAAGGACTTGCCATTGGTTTTGGTGAGTTTACCTGTGTACTCTTGGATTTGGGTCATATAAGAATATCTTGGAGAAAAGAATTTAATTCACAAACTTAAAGATAAATTGGAATGAAAATGAGATCTATTTTATGATGGTAACATAAATGCAAGATATGTGTATACTCAAAGTTGGTATATCAAGTTGAGTTTTCATTCAAAGGATACAGCAAGTGTATTAAAAATTCGTCGTTGCAAGCTTCAGTTTTATTGCCAATGCTGCCAAAGGCAAGTTGCGACTCAGAGACACAGAGAAAAAGAGTCGAAAGTCGAATTAAATCGCCGAATTCGAAATGAATGGAAGCAGCGAGCGACGGAATAAATGAATGAAACGAAATGTAATGAAAACGAAGGCGACGGCGACGTTCACGTTGAAAAGTGCAACGCGTGGAAAAACTGTTGCCCTCTTTGGGACGCCTTTTGACTTCTGTTATGACAAAAATAAAAAAAAAAATTAAAAGAAAAAGAGGGAACGCAACAGCATCAGCGGCCAAACGGAAAGTTTTGCCTGATTTCGGAGCCGCTCAAAGTATAATAATGTGCTGCCCCCGACAACGAAAACTGCAGCGACAACGACAACGACAACGTCAGTTGCCTAGTGGAAAAGGGGGCGTGGTCATGGGTTATGTAGCATGCGGCTTGTGCTGCTTCAAGTGCACACTTTCTCATGGCTTAGCACTTTGCAGCATAGCTGGTTGGCTTTTGTAGTGGCAGGGAGGAGTAGGCGTGGGCGTGGACGGGGGCAGAGATGGTTGCCCAGCTTATGCAACAAATAATTTAATTTTATGCTGCATACAGAAAAGGCTACGAGCGAAACGAACCAACGAAACGAAGAAGGACAACGGAAATGCCACTTTACGGCCTGTTTGACGGAGAAGTGGACGTTAAGTTGTGAATATGATGATGGAGATGAAGATATGACGAGTTGATCATTATGATGATTGTGATGGTTATGACGATGGCGATGACGATGGCGGCGACACAAGAGACGCATGCAACAAGCAACAAGCAGACTGAAATATTGCGCATACGCCGCCTGGGACAGCGGAAAATCGCTGGCAATGAGGTCGAGCTGTAAAAGTGGGCTAAATGTCGCATCAACTGAAGTGAAGAGGAGTGAAGAGAAGAGAAGTTAACCGGGGCGAGGGAGGATATGGTTTGTCGAGTGTCATAAAACCGAAGGCTTAGACATAAAAATAAATTGCAGCAATCGAGTTGAGCGAATTATGCAATAATACGAGTCAACTTAGACATATGCCCACACATGTTTCGCCATAGACCCGTAATAAGGTTATTAAACTTTTATATGTATTTATATTATATTGCGTTTAATTTCTGAGTCGTCTAGGATTTTCTTTAACTCAGATTGTAGCTGTGCTTGCATGTTATTTATGACACATTATATCTAAACATCTTTAGGCCAATTAATGAATATTTTTATTTCATAAATTGCTATTTTATTGACCTTAAGTTGAGACTTGATTTTCCTATTTCTGTGCACATTTTTCATCTGTCGCCGTTTGTTGTATTTTCTATAAGTTCATCCCTATTTTTGTATTTGTATTCAGGCATTCTTAACTTAAACCTCGCTCACATAGGCCTTAGAAATGGCTGTAACAATTGTAAAGTCTCACCAGTTCGTTTTGGGGCAGTTCCTCGATTCCCATTAGCAGTGTTTATGTTGTTTCCTTTGCAGTAATAACAACAGATGTTTGCCCACAATTAAAGCACTTAAATGACCACAAAGCGTCGCCGTTGACGACGCCGACGACCTTCGGGCGAATCTCAGACTACACTACATAAATATATATAATTTGGGTTAATTGCGCTAAATAATCATAATTTTTCTGGCAGCCTGGCAGCCTGGCCACAGGCAACAACAGCAGCAACCTAATTCCTTTGATGGGTGGCATTTTGGCTTCGCTTTGAGAGGGAATTGCGGAGGGGGAGGGGGAGTGGGAGGGTTGGACTCTCACACTTTTGACCTGCTTTTGTTATCATCAAATGTGTTGGCCAGCACATGTGTGTGCACAAAGTTTTCGACGCTGTCGACACATTAAATGAAATTTAATTCCTGCTGGCATCATAAGCAGGCAGCAGGCAGCCGGCGCGTTATTCCTGGCCATGGCCAGAACAGCAGCTGGACAGGCTTAACACGCAGGCGAGGAGCCAAGTGAAACCGCCAAAGCCTCTACCCGATGTGGCTGGCAAAGCTTTCTTGCCACAAGTTTAGATTCTCCCCCCTGTCCCCTTGTCAACCCCTTGGCCTTGTACGTGTTGTGCCACTATTTAAATGTTATTTAACGCTGGTCTTCCTCTTCTGTGCTGTGTGTGTGGTACTCATAAAACGTCGCACAGTTGTTGCCAAATTTGTGGTCTGAACGCTTATCGTTTGTTTAAAGCCACAGTAGATGCGATCCGAGCCAAAATTGCCATAAAAAATTTCACGCTCATCTGACTAAATGGTTTTATAGCTTCTGATATTTGCTCATTTGTGTATGGCCCGAAATGCGTTGATTTCATAGCCATGTTGTTGCTGTTCCGTGTTTGTTGTAATTTATGAGCGGTCAGTTTTTGGGCCAACATTTCCCCCCTTCCCTTCGCCCGTTCGCTTCGTTAGCCCTTTGCTTGGGCACCCAAATTCATAAACTAAACCGAAAACCAATCATATCAAATTTGTGTAGCCTACTTCTGGCCACTTCGGCCACTTCGGCTGTCTGAACTGCTAACGTTGGCTATATTTCTGTGATTTTCCTTTTCTTTTCTTTCCCTTTTTATTCTTCTTTTTTTGGGTATCGGGATTTTCATATCTTAATCATATTTTATGTTTTATATTTTGCGCTTCAAGTATTTGATGGGTGAGCTGCCCAAAAGCAGACTTTACTCATTTTTGCAAAGAGAAGCCTCCGGCTTAGGCACATAACTTGTGGCATTACTCAGCTGTCTAAAAAGCCGTGAAAAGGCAGCCAAATGAGAGATCCGTGTTTTAATTTGCGGCCAGGTCAAGACATAAGAGTCATGTGCGGTTACCAATTAGTGTTTATGTGAGCATTAATCTTAATTTTGCTGAAGTTTGAGTACTGGCGATGCATAGTGTCAGATAGACAGAGCTGGCCTGAGACTGAGCGATGTGCAGGCAAAAAAAAATAGAAGAAATGTAAGTAATAGTCACTTTTCAGTTATCATCATTCATGGGCATTTCGTTGACAGTTTCACACTTTTTTTTTAAGGGCGAAAGTGCAAAATTTATTTATATTTAACACCTTTGTATTTGCTTGTTATCAGCTTCATTTCCTGAGTATTGACATGGAATTCAGCTTAGGGTCAGCATTAAATTCTCGTTAATTTTCAATTGCTTAATATTAATAATATTTTAAAATCAATAAATAAGTGACTTAAATAATAAGTGTTAGTTAGTGTTAAGAATCGAAATCTTAAAAATTGTATTTTGGTCCGTACTTTTCGTTATTTTCTAAATATAATTATTGCTGTCCTAAAATGATAATAACTCTGATTTGATACGTATAACTCAACTTAAAATATGCTGGTGTATTGCCACAAGAATTTGTTGAAGAATTTGATCGGTTTAAATGTTTTAGGATGAAAAAAGAAGAGGTAACATCAAGTCACTACCATTTTGTAGTTTCCAACACATCCAGTTGCCTTCAGCTGTAAGTTTCATTCAATTGCAACAGCATTAACACAGGTAACAACCATTACTGTATTATGGTATTTGTTAATGGACATATTGGGTTTTTTTTTCAATGGTAAGCCAGCCCTTAGTCAGCTTAAGTGGCCAAGATACACTTGACTCGATTTTGCATAAAAGCCACGTAAAAATCTTGGCCAAAATGCAGCAGCGGGAAGGGCAACGGGCAAAGAGCCGAGTTTGGATCCGTCGTTAGGCTCACCACAAATGCTCCACTTAACGCTCGACTAAGCACAAGGTCGGGAAAATCAACAAAAGCTGCGCTGCGGACTTTCGATAATTGGGGCCAACATGAGCCCCAGGGATATGGGATAGGGCCAAGACGGGCCAGGAAGAAGATGGCAGGTTGTTTGGTGGGCAGGCACTTCATCAGCGGGGCAATTGAAGCGTGCGGCTTGGGCCGGACTCAGGTTTCTGGCCGGGCACTAAATTACATTTAGTGGGTTAATAAAATGCCAAGCACTTTATGCAAATTGAATTAAATGGAGCTCAGCTCAGCTCAGTTCAGGATCTGGCTCGTTTGCTTGACTTCCGTCAAGATGATAGAAAGAGAAAGCGGTTGTAAAATGCTTTCAAAGCGCACTCTGACTCTCTGACTCTCACTCTCATTCTCACTCTATTTCCTCGAAAGCAACATTTAATGCATTATTTATAAAGGATTAGCACAGAGAGCAACTGTCATGCAGTCCAAACGGAAGATGGCAAAAACAGGAAGGAAAAACCTTTGCCTAACGAGAATTACTAATTGCCCCCATTCCCCCATTTGTGTGTATATGTTTGTGTATGTGTGTGTCTCTATTGTTGTTGTTTTTAATTATATGCATTATGAGGCGCTCATTAACAAAGCAAATGAAGAAGTCAAATGTGCAAACCAAAATGACAGACAGCCAGCAGCTCTTGCACGGCCAACGAACCCCAAACCTCACATGTGAGACAGACACCTGTACAGCTGTCTTGTGTAAACATCATTTAAATTTATAAAACCGCAACAACAACAATAGCAACAATAATATTGTAAGAGCAGCACCAGAAAACACTGTGACAATTAGCCAGCCAGACTAGAGATGATCCCGTGAGATGGCACATTTAATCACATATCCTTTTGAGGATAATCACCTAAGGATATGTATAAAAGGGTATATTAATTTATTAAAATTTTACTGCTATTGTATTGTACCTATTGTAGATATAGCTTACGCGATTTGAAATTTAATTAAACAAATATATAAACAAACATAAAAAAATTATTTGGGAATTCTCTTTTTCAAACTTGTAATGTGTTAAATAATAAATGCAAATAAACATCAGATTGCAAGCTGAATTTTGTATTTCATAGTGCAATAAATATAAATTAACATATGTATTTAACCTTTTTTTATTACTTTAAAATTTTTATAATTTTAAATACATATATTTAAACTTACTTATTCAATACAATTTGAATAATATTTGATATATTATTTTTATAATAATTAAGAAGTGCTCATCTCTAATGCACACACCTACACAGCACACCTACATGTTTGTTTGTAGGAGAATGCAAATGAGTCTGTTGAAAATCTGAGCGCGTGTGGATCTGAAATGAAAAGAAAGTCGTTTTTATGTATAATTTTTGCTGTTGTTTCTGTTGGTATAAAATGAAAATATACGCTCCGACATTTTACATAATTAACTGACAATGAGTTTATGTATTCGTATTTATGTATGTTGTACTCGTACTCGTACTCGTTATTCGTACACGAATAAACACATTTGGTCGCCATTCAAAGGGCCAGGAGAGAGACTGCCAACAACTCCAACTCGTCCGCCATTTCCCAGAGGACTTAAGTTAATTATCACATTTTTTACACACAATTTTACTTTGCATTGATGTTGTGGATGTTGTGCCGTTTTGCTGGAGGGGGCGTGGCTAGGGCGAGCATTAAAGCGCAATTATGTGTATAATTTGTTGTAATTTGCTGTGAAGCACATGATATGAGTGCGATTAACCTGCGCCGAAAGTTAAATCAACTCATTAGTTTGCGATTATCCGAGCTGACAGCATTGTGTCTATCACACATATTAAGAGTAACAGACAGATATGCATCTGCTTAAGTGTTTGTTTATTGTTGGTCCTTTTAAAACTTTCAAAAATTCTTAAATTACGTTTTGACTTTTCTTAGTAAAAACACAGATAAGAACAATAAGATTTAAATATTAGTAGCTTAACAAGTTAATATTAAAAAAACTATACAAATCATTGATCTTAAGATTAATCAATTTAAAAAAAAAAAATTTTAAACAAATTGACTTTCTACTGCAGCAAAAAAGAAATGAAAGTAATTTTTGGATTGGCATTGCATATTAATCGTATTCAGCGACTTTTTTGAAATAACCAAAAGCTTTATAAATCTTAATTAACAAATAACATTTTTTTTTTCGGAAATGTTAAAATATTTTATTTTTTTTAGTGTTCACATTCTTACCGACACATTAAAAAATGTTTGAGCAACTTTCGATTAGACAATGAATTTAAAAATTTAAAATGCACAAAAATTGAGTTAAAAAATTCACAATAAATCGCCAGATGATTAAATAGTTTAGACATGGCGATCGAATTAATAATTTCAAGAAAACCCATTTCCCAGATTTCCTTAAGAGTAAATAAGTCTTATAATGCTATTGCACTATATATATTGAGATTAAACTAATGATCACTAAATCCATTATCAGATCTATTTCGTGTATAATAAGCTTTCAGTATTATTGAGATCTGTAATACAAAAGACGAAATGTCCTAATGAAATTCTTATAAAAGAGGACTGTTTTTATAAGCATGTTATAGCCATACATATTCTTGTGATGAAACTAATTAGCCATTATCAGATCTCTTTCTGAAAAACTTGAACCGCGTGCCTGATATTGTTGCATTGTTGTCAATATTATGGGATGACTTTCACTTTAATTGACAGCACTGCGCCATTCGTAGTCAGTGTAAAAAGCAAACAAATAAAATTGTTTTCACAAACATGCTCGTGAGTATGTGTTGTTTGCTTTTGGGATCGGGCTGAGAAATCGCGGCTATCGAGGAAACTAGAAGTAGGGGGCCGACCACGTGCCAAGTTGCCATAAAATGCACATTAGAAAAACAAGGAAATGGATAAACGTAGCCATTAGGCAAACAGTCAAACAGTCAGGAATGAGCATCGCATCGGGCACAGGATCTTTGTACATGACATTAATATTTATCAGCCGTGCAATTACGATTAGGGCAGACAAACTATTGACTCAGGCAACTGCTCTATGGGGCATGAGGAGATGAAAGCCAAAAAACATGCCAGCCAAATTGTTAGACAAAACGATGCGATTGCCTAGCTAAATTTATTGATTCGACGCATTGAAATAGTTCTCAGCGGAGCCATTTCAAAGATTTGTACGACAAATTTTACGCCAGTTTCAGTGTTTCATTTTTTTTTGCTCTTTTCGACTTTTGTCTTTTTTCACGTCTTTTCGCTGAAATAGCTGAAACTCTAACAGACGCGCATAAAAATTCGAACACGCGTAGTTAAATACCCATACAAAACGCACACACACACACACACTTGCACGATGCAGGACTGGGCGATAAAGTGGGCGTGGCAACGGCTATTCAATGAGACAAAGCGCGCCTCGAACCGGGATGTCGGGATGGGTGTGGGATTACGTTCGCGACTGGCATCCCCTGGACAGTGTCTCCTATTTTTTTTTGGCAACTGTGCTTAAAAGGCGGCGCTGTAGGGGGAGTGGCAGGTTGAGCTGCTATGCGTTGTCGCCTAAACGATAAAGCAATGACAAAAGTCACAGCGAGCAGCGATTAAAGTTCAATTGGTGTGACTAGCGATTGTTGGCAACATACAAAAAAGGAGACAATTGTTCAAGGCAATAAAAGAAATAGAAAAGTTGAAATTGTTCTGAATATTTAACATGTCAATCATGAGATTCGATGGGATTTTACTTTCGTAATAGGAAACTTAATAAAAACTACTAAGAAGCATTATTTTCATTTCATTTAAAATCTCTTCTAATTTATGTATTAATTTCTATTGCTATTAAAATTTAAAAAAAGTTACATAATTATCGGTTCAGCTTTCAAATTTCTTCAATATTATTTATATGCCGATTAATAGAGTCCGATTCTTATCAACTTTTAGCTGAAAAGCTTAAATTGCTCTGAATATTTAGCATGTCAATCATGAAAATCAATGGTTTTTGCTATACTAGAAAACTGAATACTCTATGAATAACAAATTCTAAAAAGCATAAGTTTAATTTATGTATATATTTCCATACATACATATATCCTGAATAGACTTGAATTTATTTATATTGCTATTTTACATAATTATCACTTTCACTTTCAAATTTCTTCATTATTATTTACGTATATATGGCGATTTATAGATTCCGAATTGCCACAAGGCTGTCAAATTCTTATCGCCTTTTAGCTGATGCAATTCAAATGTCAATTTCATAGTTTTATTGATCTGTTGATCTGTTGATCTGCTGATGTTGATTTATATTTATGCAATAAATATGCACTTATATGCAGCTATTCTGGCAATTATCAAGTTACATACACTAAATACTAATACTACCTGAAACCAGACAAAAGTTCAAGTCTACAGACACATGACATGAGCTGTCAATAGTGACTTTGTCACCAATTCAAGTTATTCAGAGCAACTTTGTTATTTTTCCTCTCAACAGCTACTAATTGCATATTTCGGAAGTTCTATGTTCAAAGACATTGAGGCTGACAGATTGTAACGGTGCTAAGTATTAATTAGCTATCAAAAAGGCAGCAACAGACGAACTCGTCGACAGAGGGAGTGTATTAGCTTAGGTTTTGGATAATTCCAAAACATTTAAAGTCTCTCGAAAATGGAGTGTTATAAAGCCAACTGGCTTACCCAGTTGCTGTTGATTAAAGACCACAAAACCAGACACGCAATGGTCTATAGAATAAATAAAAATCATCCAGTGATCGATTGAAAAATACTCTGCAAACAAGCATTGAACATTAAACGACATAATTTTCATTAAACTTTATTTACGGTAATAAAATTAAATCATGCAACACTGATCTGTTTGATTGTATTTTAAATAATTTATTTATCAATCAAATCAATTAAATCAGATATAAAAATTAGAAGTAATAAACTCGAGCAAATCATGATATAAATTGATTGTAATGAAGATATTCTGTATATTGCGCTATTTTTCTTTTAAATAAAAGTTGTTGCACATTTCTATTTTAAGCTTTCCACTAATTTATGTAATATTATGTTTTTTTGGATTAAGAGTATTAAATTCAGTCATACAATAAAAGTTTAAAGAGCAACTAAAGGCCTTAAATACTCGTATCACTCTTTTGTTTGCCAGCCCGTCTAATTATTATGGCAGCCACAAAAAAGCCAAACAACTTGTTTAAACAATGCATAAGCCAACACACACAGATAATTATGACTGCAGCTCAGTGTCAAAAGAGTACAGCAACAATGTGTACAACGAAATAATTAGTGCAAAATAACACAAGTTTTTTTTGTCAGTTTTATTTTATTGGGCATTTCTGAGGTTTGTTAATAATCGCATGAAATAAGCGTTGTGGGTTAGTACATTTGGCATTTGACTTTAAATATGAGGAAAACGCATTTAGGAGAAATCATTAAGTTATCTCACCGAGGGTATGTCTATATAAATAACTAATATTACATATATATTACAACAAAGATAAACCTGACCAAATATCGTGTTTGGTAAACTCTCGCAGACTTTCACTTATAACTAAAATATTGTAATAATGTTTAAGATTAACAGATCTCAAGCAAATTTGATAAAAAGTAGCTAGGTATTTATATCGCTTGGTATAGAATTTGTTGAGTTGAGAAGAGTGATAAAGTGACATGACATCAGCAATAAGTAAACAAATCTTTCGTTTTCCCGCTTATCTCTTTATGAAACCTTTTAATTATAGCAACTGACTTAATAATTGCCAATCAACCAAAAACTGTCTCAAAGAACTGTGGTGAAAATTAGACAAAACTTTGTTGATCAACTTTAATAAATAAATTTCCCTTGGTAGAAATAGAGAATGCGAAGCTTATATTTGGGAACGTTTAATTAATGTATTAATTCCGCTTTATATTAGGAGATAATCGGTAATCTACATATATATTCTCTCTTAAAATCGGTAATTTCACAGAATTTATAAATTTGGAGCTCCGTTGTTTTCAGGTAGCTGGGTAACTCCAGTTAGCACTCGCGTAGAATACTTTTCAGATTAATTATATATTCCCAGAAGTGCACACTTTCCATAATCAGAATCTGGACGCTTCATGATTCACATTAATAAGCATCAATAATTTGCAAGTAATCAATTTCACACAGACTGCATGAATATGTGTGATTGTTTTAAACATCATTATAATAATTTGCATTCATTTGCTAACGAAAATCTTCTCATTATCATATAATCGCGTCTGCTTCCAGTGCACAGTGAAACCACTTTAAACTGGTATGGCCATTATAAATTTATTGTGGAATATGTGCAAAATTTGTTAAATTTCGGTGATTTGATTAACGACAATGCAATTGAATATTTCTGTATGCGTACGATAAAAAAAAAGAAATGCCAAACTGGTTCGGTTAGGCTAAAAATAAAGCTGAATTTTCCAGGGCGTTTTATGATTGATTCCAAGACCCGCAACTACAATAATTGTAGATTAGAGCGAAAATACAAATTAATTGGTTCGGCTTTAAGCCCGATAGTTCACTGGAAAATCAGCTGTCCACACTTGTATTTACTGTTGGACGAGTTATTCACGGCAGTTCCCCTCAAAGTTTCCAACAGACTCAGCAACAACTGCAACAACAATAACAGTAGCAGTAACAATCGGCCGTTGATTTATCTCGTTTTAAGTTCTCCGCATCCACTTGTCTAGGTTTTATTTGAGTCTCAGCCGCGCTGGCAAATGCACGCGCCAAACGCAATCGCAATCGCAATCGCAAACCAAAACGATCCCGAATCGTTGACAATCCGTTGACAAGTTCATAACGAGTACGAGTACTCGCAATTCGAATAAAACGAATTCAGTAACAAAGCTCACATCTGAAATCTCGTTTTACGATATTTACGACTTTTGGCAGCAGTTTTGCTTCCGCTTGTGTTCGATTTAGCCCGAATCTCTGGATATATAAGAGTCAACATCATCGAAATGATATTCGGTCGCTGTACGCGTAAACAAATACTCACAATGAGCGCCCTGGCTGCTGGTGTCGTCCTGGCAATCGTTGCCATTTGCGTCTTTAGTCAAGTGGAGTCCAAGGAGCCGCCATGGGCGGCACATCGAGTGAACAAGTGCTTCAAGACTCGACCAAACACAACCAATTCCACACTGGAACTGGTCCATATTGTCTTCAGACATGGCATACGCACACCTGTCGACACCTTTCCGAATGATCCCTATCTCAAGGATAGCTTCAAACCCACCGGCTGGGGACATGTAACCAATGTAAGTAGTTTAAAGAGATTGAAAACATCAAAACTCGAATATAGTTGAAAAATTAAAAAGAAAAATCAACATTAGAAGTGACAGTGAGTGTTGTGAGAAGTGATAAGACAAATGATAGGGGAATATTAAGATTTACAATTCTCAGAAATCTAATAAAATTAACGCTGCAATGAAATTAAGAAGTTTAAATTAATGTTATCTTGATGAGGATGATTAAAGTTAGCAAACCATATTTAATTAAACTTTCTGAAATTTAATTTCCACAAGTCTATCTAATTGGTATCTAAGCTTGAAAGCGCGTAGAATGCATATTGAAATAAAGAGAAAAATGCAGAGCTTACGTTCCTCAAAATATCAAAATATCCTCTTAATCCTCAAATATTTCAGGAAAGTTATGGAAATAGAACAAAGAGGACACTTAGACAGATAAACTATTCACAGCGCAGATTGAGCATAGCTTGGCAAAAACACAACTGAATTTAGTTTCTTTATTTATTTATTTACGGCCGAAGTTTTCATACAGAGAATAACATAAATTACAATTTAAATAGGAATTATTTAATATAAATGTAAAATTAACAACTAAATAATATAATAGCCAAATTAAATAATAACTAAAAATAATTGTATAATTGATTCAAAATTTGTTAATAGGATGGGAAAATTCTAGAAAGTTCCGAATCGTCTCAGGAAAAGAAATGAGTATTAGTGTGAAGTATTAGTTGATAGGAGCTTAAAAGGTTAGAAAAAGGGTTTTAAAAGCAGGAAAAGAGTACTCTGAGTTAAATACTCAACAAAGTTTATAGGTTAGAGTCATAAATTCATATATTTAAATAACTTAATCAGGTGTGCTACAGAAATCTCTTCCACTTGAATTCGACTTAAATTTGTATGAAATTAATGTCATTTTTCAGGTGGAAGAGATTTCTGTAGCACACCTGTATACCTTTATTCTTAATGCTTAATATTATATTTAAATATTTAATACCTTAACTTAAGTGAATTTAAATTAAAAATGTTGTTGATCTTTACAGCGCGGCAAGAAGGAACTGTTCGATATGGGTCGCTGGTTGCATCGTCGCTACGGTGACTTCATGGGACCGTATTATAGACCCGACGTAAGCTATAGATCGCAATGTTAAGGCATGAACATAATATGAATTATTCTTCTGTAGAGACTTCATGCTCAAGCTACAGCATCTCCTCGAGCTCTAATGTCACTCCAAACTACACTGGCCAGCATGTTTGAGCCTCGGGGCACAGCCATGGAGTGGAATCGGCAGCTCAACTGGCAGCCCATTCCGATTGTATCCGAGCCACTGGAACAGGATTCGGTATGAGTAAAACAATTACAAATATTCCACAAATATTCAAATACTGTCTCCATTTAACAGCTGTTGTTGGTGCGAACGCCATGTCCACGTTACTATGAGGCACGGGACGAGGTGTTCAAGTTGCCCGAGGTGATTGCCGAGCAGGAACCCTTTGCAGATATGCTCCGGGAGCTGAGCAATCTGACGGGAATGCCTATGCGCAATGCGGAGGATGTTAACTCACTGTACATCACGCTGCTGGCCGAACAGGAGTTTGGCTACAAGCTGCCCGACTGGGCCAAGAACTACTTTCCGGAGCGCATGCAGTTCCTGGCCGAGCAGAGCTACGTCTATAACGCGTATACGCCCGAGATGCAGAAGATCAAGGGCGGGCCCTTCTTGCGCAAGATGTACGATGAAATGCTGGCGAAGCAGGCGGGCACTCTCAGGCCCAAGGATCGGGGCATGTTCATCTACACGGGACACGACTGGACCGTGGGCAATATACTTTCCGCTCTTGGCGTTTGGAAGCGTCAAATGCCGCGCTTTGCCGTTATGGCCATCTTCGAGACGCATCAGAATCGCCAAACCGGCGAATACTATGTAGAGGTAATTAAATTAGATGTGTACGAAATATAAACATCTAACAAGTATAACATTCTGTTTAGATATTTCTGCGCAACGATGAATTCGGCTGCCTGGAACAGCTGAAACTGGCCGACTGCGAGCTCCAATGTCCACTGAATCGCCTCATCGAACTCAGCGAGTCGGTGCTGCCCATGGAGCCCGTGGAGCAGCGCTGTCGCGCTCGTAATGCCGATTTTGTGGAACCACCGCCACGTCCAATCGATCAGCAATAAATAAATTAATATTATTGAAATAGACGTGCTAAACAATTTGTTGTTTGCACTCAGAGAACTCAGTATTAGACAGTGGCAGTTGCCCGTGAATCTGCGGAAAAAAAATAAAAGTAAAATCTACATAAAAAGTGAATTACCTGCATTTTTTTATTTCTCTTTATGTTTTGGTTAATTCACCTATTGTGTGTGTGCAAATTTAGTTTGGGTAGATTATATATAATTTCGGGTATTATTAAATGTTCTTTTTTTGCTCTTTTCAAATGATCATTGTTGTGCAATCTGAGCAACGTCATCTCTCACTCGCAGTCGCAGTCAGTTTTCTAAAGATAATCTCCTCGGTTCTCTCGCATTTGTTCGACATAATCGCGACTTAAAAGCCGCTCGATTTCTGTTCAAACAGTCACTAGACGCGTGAGTCTCAACGTAGCTGGAAGTACGCGAAATTGAACGCTCTACTCGTACAAAATGTTCGTCAAACAAATTACGGGGTTGCTGCTTTGCATCGAGTGCTGCCTCCTGGCGAGTGGAGCCATTGTTCCCGTGAAGGAGCCACTGGATGAGGATAATGCCCAGTACTCCAACACAGATTCAACACTGGAACTAGTGCATCTGGTAATAAACAAGTTAACTTTTAAATAATTAATTTTTCGCAATTACTGAACCGTAAAATTATAATGTGCTTCTGCTTGAGGTTTCCCCTTAAATCAGTTTAATTCAACAATTAAGACCTTCTGGTGAACGCAAGTGAAGAGTTTTTAATTAATTAATATTGCATATTTAAAATAACAGATGCTTGAGAAGCTTAATTATTGTAAAATGTTTGCTTAATTTTTTTTATAAATATTTTTATATTATTTTTAACACATAATAGTGCATGGTGTTGCGATAAGTCAAATAGAAGATACCCTATACAATCTCGATTTATAACTCTAACTTGTAAAACAGCTTCTAAGAATCATAAATAACGGTGCCTTATCAACTTGAAAGCTTCTTTAGATTAACAATACTAATATGTATTTAATGGATCCAGGGTAGTCAAAAGGCGAATACACAATCAAATTATCAATTAAGTGGTATTTGAGCTTTAACTATACCAGTTTTGAACACACTACTTATAGTTAACAAAGCTTCAATTTGCACATTAATTATGCCGAGACAACCGGTACACCCAGCAAAAACAGAAGTTTATGGCGAATATGTATGTTAAACGTACATCTAAAACAATGCAATACTATACAAATTAATATTTATGAGATACTATAACAATAAGACCTTGTAACAAGCTCTATATTAAGTATAATGGTTGAATTGCAACCTTTATAAAATCCACTTTTTATGATGGACTGAGAGACACTTTGAAATTGTTCTATGGTAAAATTTAAAGAAAACTTTAAGTGTAGACCTTTTTTAAATTGCAATCAATAGTTTTACAACTACTTTATTTGAACTAAAAAACGGTTGATCTTTTGTACGTTATATTAACTATTTTTTTATTTAAAATTCTGGAAAACTGAAAAAATTAATTTTTGGGGAAAAAAGGTATCTATTATTATGATCCATCATTCATTTTAATCACAACAAGATCGGGCAAATATAACGGCAGTAGTGGCTGTTAATAGTTTGTAAGCAATGAAAGCGCCTATACGTATGCAAGGGTATTTCCCGCTTACAAAGATAAAAATGTTCTAGTATAAAACAATTTTTAATGGTATTCTTGTTTCTGATCTAAGGTCCCAAATGTTTAAGAAAATCGAGACAATTTTGTTAAATACGAGGAAAAGGTTAATCGAGGTCAAAAACTAATAAATGATCAAAACTTATTTTATTATGAAATTATTTATATATTGGAATAAATAGCTATATTTAAAATATTTAGTTTAAAGTAATTTTTTTTTATTCAAGCTGTACAAATCCGGGAAATGCCTGTAGGCAAATTTAATTAAAATTACAAGTAAAGAGATATATTTTTTTAAGTGGTTACCGTTACTCCTGTACACTTACAGCTCTTTCGCCATGGCCCACGCACGCCTGTTACCACGTTTCCCAAGGATCCCCATTTAAACAACACCTACGAGCCCTACGGCTGGGGACAATTAACCAATGTAAGTCGATTGTCAGACTCCTATAAAGATTCATATTATTTACAAATGCACTTTCAAAAGGGTGGCAAAGTGGAGCTCTATAAAATTGGCAAACAGCTACGCAAGCGTTACAAGGACTTTCTGCCGGCCTACTATCAGCCTAATGTAAGTTGAAGTGTACTATATTAAAGCTGGATCTATGACTAATCAATGTTAAACTATTCCCAGATGCTGCACGCTCAGGCCACGCAATCGTCACGCACCATTATGTCCCTGCAGATGGTGCTGGCAGGAATGTTTCCGCCGGAGAATACGCCCTTGGAGTGGAATATGATGCTGAACTGGCAGCCCATTCCAATCTTCACAGAGCCAGAAGGCACTGATACTGTAAGGCTACCACAACAACTATTTTAACTACTATAAGAACACAGGTTTATTGCAGAGATTACGGCAGAATGTTCCCTGCCCCCGCTATGACGAGGCAGTTTGGGAGGTAATGCATCTTCCGGAGGTGGTCGCGCTGCGTGAGGAGAACGCGCAGCTCCTTGAGGATCTCACGAATTTGACAGGTCTCAATGTGAGCTATTCACATGATGTGACCAATATCTTCATCTCGCTGCAAACGCAGCAGGCATATGGCCTGGAGTTGCCCGAATGGAGCAAGGAATACTATCCGGACAAGATGCGACTCATGGCGGAGAAATCGTATTCGTATGACGCTTACACAGCGGAGCTGCGCAAGATCAAAGGCGGCTTCTTCCTCGAGGACATGTTCAAGCAAATGCAGTCCAAGATAGCTGGAAATCTCGACCCTGCTGGCAGGAAAATGTTCGCTTACTGTGCTCACGATTGGTCCATATCGAATGTACTGAACGCCCTCGATGTCTGGGGAACGCAGCTGCCCCGTTTCTCTGCCCTGATTGCCTTTGAGCTCCACAAGCGCAAAGATACCGGCGAACACTTTGTGGAAATCCACTTCCAGAATGATCCCAACAAGAAGCCAAAGCTGCTGCAGGTGCCTGGATGCGATAAGCAGTGTCCCATCGATAAGCTCTTAGAGCTGACCAAGAATGTACTTCCCGATGCTCCCTACGAGCAACTCTGCGTCGCCAAGGGAACCAGCGATGGATCTCGTATTAGCTATCATTAGTAACACTCTTTAAGCTTAATCCAATAGTATTAGCTATGCCAAGTCTAAATATACCTTAAACTACACTAAACTATACGTTTCAATCTGTGTAATTTGTACTTGTGAGTGATGTTTGATTGATTTGCACGCCACTAAAGCAGCCTAGGCTAATCTGGAAATCAATGTGCGTGTTTTGATGTTCGGCTGTTCGAGAAGGTCGTTCGAAAAGTTTTATCTAGCACTGTGCATGCGTCATATCCATGCTCGTATTCGTTCCACAACCATGACAAATGTTTTGCAGAAATTTTGATAAGTTGTTAAAGATTAGATAGCTAGCATAATAGGTTAAGGTAAAGCTAAAATCAGCTAATAAAAACAAAACAAGTTAATAAAATAATATAGGTATTTGTGCTTTCTGTATTATTATAAATATAAAATTTATAAAAAAAGAGTCAAATTGTATCATAAATATATTTGATAAGCATAAGATTAGAATATGTTGCCAATGTAAAAGTTAAGCGAGTTTATGTAATTTAAAAATAGATAAATTAGAGTTCTTTTAGAATCGTAATTTTTCCTTATAAGATAAAAGAAATTTCAGGAAGTTAACAGGACATAATGAATAATTTTGCATCAATAACTTCAAGATAGTGTTTTTAAAATATGACAGTTTTGTAGTAAATGAGCGATTTTAATTTAATTAATTATTAGTTTTATTTTTATTATAATTTAATTTATCTGTATACATTTACCAATCTCTCTATAAATATATTTATTAAAGTATTACCTTTCCAAAATTTCTCAACCTGCCCGTTAATAACTCGAATACGAGTTCAACAATAGGTTTGTTACAAGTTGTATAAAACTTATTGTGGATGGCTTTAAACCAGTTAGTCGGAGCATAAACCTTTCCGTGTTTTCAACAAACATTAAGTATACTTGAGCCGTAAAAGGACAGAAACAACTTCCGCGCCCAATAAAAGGTGGCATGTAAATTTAAATTCGGAAATTCTACATCGTTGACAGAAATTAAAAGTAACAACAAAAACAACATGCGTATTGAGTAATTAACATAAGTTCGATAAAGTAACAATGCACCTGCTGAGATTTATTACATCGGCTGCCAGAGAATCCGGTGACGAATTTCGTTGGCCATAAATTAAGAAGGCGCCAAAGAAGACCGCAAAGTTATTGTGAGTGTGTGTGTGTGTCAATGTGTGTAAGGGTATTTGTGTCGGTGAGTACGAATTATAAATGTATGAACGTAAAACGCGGCCGCGATTTAAAACGCCTCAAATGTTGGGGCATTGTTGTGGCGACTGCTCAATGTACGATCAGTTACGGACAACGCAACACACAATAGATTCACTCGACAACAACAACAAAGAGTAACAATAACAATCCGAATAAAAATAATAATAATAGTCAAAAGCGTCGACGGTGACGAAAGCATTTTGCGATAATGAAACGATAAAAGACATATGGTTCTCTGTAGAAGTATAGTGTGAATCTGATTCCGTCAGGTCTGTCTGTCGAGTCTATCAGGTCAGATGGCGAACTGAGACAGTACGACGTAAGAGCTCCACTGAACTATTTGTTGTCCGTCATCCGTTATCCGTTATCCGGGTTTTCGTTATCGTGTTATGCGCTTATCACAGTTTATTGAAAATTCTAAATATTACGCGTCTCTCGTCAATTTGTCAAAGACAAATACGTAATAAAACCATCTGTATTTGTTCTTGTACTGATGATAACACAAATAAAAGACAAATACTTGTATTCAAATGCTGAAATGATGAAAGAAAGGCACCCTCAAAACCCGTTCGGTACGACTTTGCAAATTAGCAACTTTTAGTTTTGTTTTTGTTTGTAATTTGTTAATTTGTGTGTTGTTGTTGATTCTTGTTTTATAAGCAGCATAATTAAAAACGCCGAAAAAACGAAGCACAATAAAAATGCCAAAACAATAATAATAAAAACAAAACAAAAAATACAAAATTTAAACTGTCTGTGTATCTTCTGATTTGTGTTTTGTGATCGTTCAGACCGCGTCAACGCTCCCGCTCCGCTGTTAGCGCCAAGCAAATATACATACAATAAAAACGGCAGACCCCCCTACCCGCGTCCGATTCCGATTCCGAATCCGCGGCCCAAGTCCAAGTTCAGGCCCAAGCACTGGCTAAACCGTATAAAGCGGGTCTACGAAAATGCCGCGTTCGCATTTCACTAGAAGGCATTGTCTAGCGATGACGGGCGGCTTAATTGCATTGGCGCTGCTGATCTTGTGCTTTGCACACTCCGCGGTTATCTCGGGCAAGATCACCGATCCCGGCACCGACGAGTCTACGCTTGAGCTGTTGCATGTGGTAAGTCCGATCGAGTCAAGTCATAATCAACAGCTGTTCTCATTACACTCTCCGGCAGAGTGTGAGCTTTTATATGAGATAACAGCAACTGCTTTAAAGGCTTTCAGCTTTTTGAGTTACAGTGGAAGCAAAAAACACAAGTGTCAGTGAAAGTATTGCAAAAAAAAGAATCACTCCTGTGATTTGAAGAAAGAAAGATGTTTTTTATAAATAAAAATAATCTCGAAAGCAACAGACGGATTCATTTATCAAGGGCTATATCTAGATTGCTAAGAAATAAATATATTTTACTTAAAAAGAGCAGGTTTAAATTGCCAACAATCTGATATCGAGGAAGCGTTAACATTGGAGAGAATCCATTTAACTTATGGCTCCCATTATATATAATTACATTTTTTTTTAATTTAATGGAGCTTACATTTATTAATTGTTGGCGTGAATCATTGTCGACGCTCAATTAGAGAGTTTAATTTAAATTTGCCAACTAATTTCAATTATAAAAAAATATAAAAAAAACTTCAGTTAAATTCATTATATAATCTTTCAATATAATATGCCTAATAAGTCTTTATTTGATATGCCAATACTTTGAGTAAGCATTAACATCACGTTTTATAAAGACTATTAAGAAAACAAGCTGATAAAACACCAATTGAGTTGTCATTAACTTTCTGGAGTTGGCATTGAAAGCGAATGCCATTTACATAGCTTTAACGATAAAAGAACATTTTGCTGATAAATACTTGACGTAAATTGTCCGCGTTCGCACTTTTTTCACTTGTGCCCAGATTGTGCAGCACAGTGTATCGAGTGTTTAATTATAGCATGGAATTATATTAATTTAGTACGGTGCGAGCAACGGCCATAGACGAATGTCGAACGATAAGAGAGCTTATGAGTGCGAGCATTCCCATTAAATATGTATCATCAGAACGGAAAGTGAAGGCGTTTCGAACGAAACAACCCAGGTAGAAGGTTAATAATACAAGTCAGTGTAAACTTTACAAATGTCGATAAGAGTTTAACATCCGAGCTAATAGAAAACAGAAAGACAGGAATGACACGTAAGTTGTGTTTTACAGCTGCTGCTTCGGTTGATATTTGATAATTTGATCAAGATTGTGTTTTATTTATAGCACACTGTGATTAAATCTAAATTAAATTATCAGAAATATATACATTTGAAATTGAATGTGATTACTTGATTTTTAATAAGGCTGATGATTTAATGCAATGTTACTTTTAATGAAGGTTTAAGTGGTTGAAATAGTTACAACTCTTGGATATTTCACAAATACACAACACTTAAAATAAATGAATAGAGAAAGAGGTGACAGATTTAATGCTGTTAAAGAAAGTTGCTCATTTTCTTAGGACCTTAGTTAAATTATTTTATTTTGTGGAATTTTCACTTTTTAAAATAAATTTGGATGCCTACTCCTCAGCTGAGGAATCAATTAAAACTTGATACGAAAGTGCAAATATATAAATAGAATAAACACAAAAAATATAAAAAAAAGATATGCTAACATACAAATAACATAGCTATTGAAATTGAGATACTGATTTTCTATCCATCTATAAATCTATATGTCTATCTATCTATCTATAAATTTGTCTATCTATCTATCCATCCATAAATCTGTCTATCTATCTACTTATTAGGCATTTTGTTGTAAGATTTTCTCCAGTGTCAACAAAACTATTTTAAAATATTAATTCCCGAACTTTTGCACTTTCATTATAAATATTGCCATCCGAAAAAGTTCATCTCAAAATTTAAAAAAGTGTATTATTCCATACGTAATTCACTCATATGTATATCAGTAATCCGCGTCATTCATGTCCAAATAACAAGAAACCCAATCCAAAAAGATTTAAAACCGGCTACAAGCCTAATTACAATTTAAGCGACTCGTTTCTCAAATCCAAACAGCAAAAGGCCGCAAAAAAAACCAGTCTGGAAGCATTTTAAAATTTAAATGGTTTGACCAAACACTACGACGCACTTATGTATTTTATATAAATGTATTTTTACATTTTCTAAAAGCTTCAAGCTAAATATTGAATCACTGGAAACCTATTTAACTGATAATTCAGATTAAATCAGGGCTTTCGACCTTCAGCCGAGACGAGGTACGGGGTTCGCTTATCAGCAAACTGTCCACGCGCGATTAAAAGCGAATCGCGAATCGCAAATGCTGCTGGAAAACTTCCGCAAATTACTAATTGTAATGCTGCCAACACGTGATTGACCAGACCAAATTTTATCCTGGTCTGGATCGGGCCGAGATCGCTGCTGCCATTTTTAATTTTTTCTATTGCAACGTTATGGTATTTTTCTTATCAGAGTCGCGTGCGAGTTTTAAATTAAACACTTATAAGTATGTATGTGTATTGCTGTTGTTTTTGTTGTAAGTCATTCGAGCTTTAGACATTGACTAGACGGCCGCTTTAAAGCTTAAATGACACAAGCTTATAATTTTGTTAGAACTTATGGTTAACTGAAGGAATGTAAAGCTTAATGGCAAGTGAAATATAAGTGATAATATTTTGAAACGATTTGTATTTTCTTCTTTAAAATAATATAGACAATAATGTAGAAAAAGTTTGCTCTAATATTTAGAGACTATTATATGGAAATCTGCTTATTAACAATATGATACATTGTAGTTGATTCGAAAAACTAAATAAACATAAAAGCTTTAGGAAACCTTTGCTATAAAATTATATTTTTAAGATCAGGCGCATTATCATAGTTCATATATTAGTAACAAATACATATAATATAAAGAAACTTAAAATCACATGAAAGCTTAAAATGAGATTTTTAAAGTCGAATTAAGAGCTTTTGGCTTAATAATTAATTTTTTTAAACAAATAAAATCCGTTTCTAAGACTAAGTCAAGCTCTGTCGAATTTCCCGAGATTTCCCACTTTAACGAAGATAGAATTTGTTTGTATTAAGAGTGAAATTTTAAGCTAGTTTCATTATCACATTGAACTAATTAAAGCAACAAACGAAAAAATGCGGAAAACTCGTACCTAACACTGCATATTTTGGACAATTTGCAGGTTTTCCGACATGGGCCACGCACACCGGCGGACACATATCCCAGGGATCCCTATGTAAATGAAACCTACTATCCATTTGGCTGGGGACAAGTAACAAATGTGAGTAAGAACAAGTTGCAGCAAAACTTTTGCCCAAAAAAGAGGATGAATGTAGAAGAAGAAGAAGAGATCCTGCCAGCTTCCCGTTCAACCCGAAAACCGCAGAGCAAAGCATTTAAATAAATTGAAATGCAAATGTTTGTCGTGGCAAAGGATGGGATATGTGAAGGGGGCATCTGATGAGGAAAGGGTGCTGATGGGGTGAGGGGTGGGGGGGTCTGTTGTGTGTTGCATTAACATATACACATGCATATGTTTATGCAATTGCAAAAATGCATGGCATTTATTATTTTATAACGTTGCTACATGTCTTTCTTTCTCTTTCTGTATCTTTTCGTTCGCTGGTGTTTCTATTTGGCGAATTCTCCGGCTGTTGTCTCACGTGCCATCCGCCCACGCCATGTAATAAATCAACGCTCAGAATGGCAAACGCGAGCTGTTCAACATTGGGACTTGGCTGCGTAAGCGTTATGGCAAATTTCTGGCACCCTACTACAGTCCCGATGTGAGTAACCCAACGCTAACGAACCACCAGATACCCGTTCCTGTTCCTGAGTCTGTTCCTGTGTTTGTTTCTGTTCTTGTTTCCATTCTCTCGTTTCGAGTGAATGAGGCAATGGGAACCGCCGGACGGATGGGTGTCTGATAGTGCGGACGTTTACAAATTGCAAAGCTCAAGCGCGCTTGCCTCATCACTCAATTCTCCTTTTTCGCTCTGCTCCTCGTTTCTCTCTCGTTTCCAGTTGGTGCACGCACAGGCAACGGGCGTGCCACGGACACACATGACCATGCAAACGGTTCTGGCCAGCTTCTTCCCCCCGAAAGGCACGTCCATGGAGTGGAACAGCAAGTACAATTGGCAGCCCATTCCAGTTTTCTCCCAGGAGCTGAACGAGGATACGGTACGTCAATCCCATCAATAATGATGGCATCATCACTTCAAATTGATTAATACCTCATTTCACCTTATTGCCAATACAAACCGAAGGCCGCATTCGATTTTACATTTTTCAGCTACAAACTAGAAACTAATCTAACCAACAAATCCCAAAGGTCTTTTTATATGTGACAAGAGAAGTTTTAATACTTGTTTTTTAACCGGTAGTTAAATTTTTAACTACACTTTTAATAGGCATTTATATGGCAATTCCAATTTATAGATTGGCATTTTTCGTATTTATTATCTGTGTCTTTAATTAATTTATGATTAATTTTATTTGAGATTTTAATTTTATATCCTTTTCAATTAAGCTTTGGAAAATCATTCTATTTTTTTCTTACGCTCGAAACATCTATCAAACTAATAGTATATCTAGTCTTCATATGTATTCATTAATGTACTTTAAATGAATATCTGAATATCGGCCACAATTATAGTGATTTTATTGTGTCAAATTTTATTCTATAATTTGTTTGTTTTATTTTTCAATATTCATTAATTCAAATCTTTTATTTTTTAATTGGTTTGTAACTTTAATTCAACTAATTATTCAACAATTGAGTTTCCTTTCTCATTATAGCTTCCACAATTATTTCTTATTTAAAATATCTGTATTCCAAGTACTAAATTGTTGATTACTAGATCTTTTGAAACACCGTGCAATAAATCAACAGTTCAGTTTATACGAATTTTCTGTGCCAGTAAATATAACAGCTAGATAGTTGTATTCGTAGCTTGGAATGTCGGTTCTTCTTTGCATATTTTTGAAGCCCACATCGACAAACATAATCATGATTATTTTGTTTTATATTGCATCTCTCCTTCGATACTTGATTAACAAAAATTGGGTTCCTTCTCCTTTACAGCTATTGCTCGTTCGCACGCCATGTCCGCGATACTTCGAAGCTCTGCACGAGGTTTATGAGAAGCCTGAGGTGAAGGCAGAAATCGCACCTTATTTGGATATGTACAAGGAACTGGCATCCCACACGGGGCTCAGTTTCAACGAGCCCGAGGATGTACAGTCGCTATACCTAACATTACTTGCCGAACAGGAATGGGGACTGGATCTGCCCGATTGGACCAAGGAATATTTCCCGGAGAAAATGCAGTTCCTAACCGAGCAAAGCTATGTGTACAACGTGTATACGCCGGAGATGCAGAAGATCAAGGCCGGTCCGTTCCTCAAAAAGATGTTCGACGAAATGCAACAGAAGCGCAATGAAACCCTGAAGCCCGATAGACGGAAACTCTTCATCTACACGGGCCACGACTCGACCGTGGTCAACGTGCTGTCCGCTTTGAAGATCTGGGAGCGTCAACTGCCCCGATACTCGGTCATGGCGCTTTTCGAGCTGCACAAGAACAAGGAGACCGGTGATTACTGGGTGGAGATCTATTTCCGTAATAATCAAAAGGCGCCAGCTGAAAAATTGACTGTGCCTGGCTGTGACTTCCAGTGCCCGTTGGACAAGCTGCTGGAGTTGGCCAAGGATGTGGTGCCCACGGAGGCAGATGCTAAACGATGTGATGCCCAAAATGAACAATTTACAGAGCCACCACTGCGTGGCCCATAGGAAATCTTGGAAAATGTAGCTAATTTCCTGCTGGAATCTTACAGGTGCTAAAACTCAGGGAGCTTAATGTTAGTGAAGTCAACTTTTAGTTTAAGTGTAACAATACAAGCTTATTAAAGATTGAGTCAAAATTGTCATCCGTCTAGTGCTTGATTTTGCGCCCGGGCCAGCGCCTCATGTGGCAGCCAAGTTGGCTCATTTCCGCTTGTGGCGCCGCCATTGCCCAATAGGCCGCTTCCGTTTTGCCTTTTGCCAGCTCCGCAAACAACTTCCGCACTTGTTTAGCCAGTTCTTTCTCTGTCTCTCCTTCTCTTTGTCTGTCTCTGTCTGTATCTCTGTCTGTGTCTCAGTCTCCGTCGTTGTCTGTTTGAATCTCGCCCGCCCTTTGGCTTTGCTCATTTTTGCCATGAGGTGACATTTTTCGCATTGCGGTTTACCATAAACTATTTCATTGGGGAGTTGTTGTCTGTGTACATTAGCATTCTCCATGCTCCATGCTCCATGTTCTATGCTCGGTGTTTGGTGCTCGGAGTTTCAACCCCTCCCTGTAACAACCCATCCAGTTCTCCATTGTTTACTCGTGTGCGTTACCCATCTATCTCTATCTTCTCTCTTGCCCCTTTTTGTTTGTTTTTTGCACATATCTGTAAACTTTATTTGTCAACGGGACGCATATGTTGTGCGCTTGCCAAAAGTAAAAATAAAATGAAATAAAATAAAGGAATCGTATCCTGTATGCTCATACATTGTCTGTATTCGCGTCGTTACTGTTGCGTTGTCTGTTTGTTGTTGCTTTTAATTTTGTTTAATTTGATTTTGGTGGCATTATAAGGCCACATAAAGGAGTACTCATAGTGCCCGACTGGGTAAAAAATGATTCACAATGGCTGGCACAATAACATATGCAGATTACCGTTTCTTCCTTTGATTAACGACAAATAGGGGCTGCTTATACTCGTAATTGGGCCCAAAATAAAATATATATGTATAAACTCTGAATATGTATTCTTATACTTTAAAAAGAAAATATTTTAATTAAATTTGAGAACAAGATTGCAAATTAACAATTACAGCAATATACACATAATTTAAATATAAAACTGATAGTATATAAAAATATACTGTTTAATTGTAAAAGTAAATTTGAACATATCGGGAACAAAAACATAAAATTTATTATAAGCTCACATTTTTGTGAGATTATCTTTCAGAAACTTATAAATTTACTATTTTGCACAACTACTTCCTTAAATGGACAGAACCTAATTTTTACACCAAAAATGGGGCAAGTTTAAAATTGTTTATTACATTTTATTTATTTTTTTGCTTTACAACAAGTATTTTAGAATAAATGCTTAAATGTCTATCCGTATCAAAACATAAGCTACTTTTATCTTAAGGATGTTTTACATTTTAAATATTTTTGAGATAAACACAATTTTTTTTCTGCCCAAGAGTATGCAACAAAAAATGATGCACTCAATTTCGGCACAGTGGCCTTCAAACTGTAATGTGCTCATAACAACATCCGAATCTGTAGCACGTTCTGGTCTAACTTTAAGTGTCGTGGGTACAGGATATCTCTTTGTCGAGTATTGATGCCTTAACAAAAACGTAGCTCAATGTTTTCCAATTGAAGCCAGGTGATCCAATTCACGAATTATGGCACTCGTACTGCTCCCATCCTACACAGGAAATTTAACCACAGAGGGAACAGCTCCGATATCCTGTATTCATCTCTCTCTCCCCCTCTCTCTTTCACTCTTTGGTGTTGTGCTCCTACAAAGCAGCACTCAGTGCCGGCAATAAAATTCCTGCACCTTTTTGACAAATGAAACGTGCAACAAACAAGACGCCAAAGAAGCTGCAGCTGCATAGGACTGAGGTCCTGAACTGAGCTAGTGCCAACAAAGATTTATGCGTTTTACAGGGACTACGCTTTATGCGAAACTAAACGGCAAACAGTTTGAGTGAAGAAAGGAACTGGTTGCCGTTGCCTTTGGCCATGACTGGCCTGGCCTAGCCTGGCCTGGCAAACGGAAGTCAGCCATGACAGCGGCTGCTTCTGGCTGGGCAAACATGTTTTGCATGGGCCTGGCTGACAGCACCGACTAAAGAGATGGAGCTGGACCTGAAGGTGGATGGGTGTCAGTGAGTCAGTGCAAGTCTATTGTGCCTTTTAATAGACTGAAATGCACCAGAGCCTGGCAGCGGGCAAACATTTGTGCAGCTTATTAATATGCATCCCATCTCAGTCGCACCAGCTTAGCTCTAGGGGATTAGTCGAGGGCAGGTGTGGCACACGGAGAACTCCTAACTGCAGTTTTGCCCAGCTGCAATCGACAATTTTATCTACTAGGCCAAGCGCAAAGTTTTTCGCTTCGTATCGAAAAGTCGTTAGTAAGCTGACCACAAAAAGAGATGTGGGCAAGAGCAGACCAAGAGCTATGGACCAAGTTGCCCAGCAAAGGTTTTATGTCTTAGTCGCAGTCGTCTTGACGCTAAAAAATTAAAGTTTATCCAAAGACTTGCACTTAGCCCAAAACTTTCCTTCACCAAACTTTTCTGACTGAGCTTGTCTCTGGTTCTCTAAGTAGATTTGTTGCCCCAGCCATACGTCTAGAGCTAAAAAACTACCCAATTGTGAGTGAGGGGGATCACTTGACCCACCTCGTAAAATAGCAGCATAATAGGCGAAGTAATAATTCTAATAAATATGTAAAGTCAAAATGAAATCTCTCAAATGGCCCTGGAAATGCAAAGCTTCACAGTTGTTTGTCGGGTTGCTTATATATTAAAGCGATAATTAGTTTAATATTACGAATCTAAAACACGAAGAAGTTGGGATGAACAAAGTTGACATTATAAAAGATTTATTGGTAATAGAAAAGTCAACACAAAGAACAGTGATATACTTAATAATATTTAAAAACATTTTTTTGGTTTCGGCATTTTCTAATTTTTGTCCTTCCAATTTATTTTTACTAGTTTTATTTTCCTAAACATATTATTACTAATTTTGTTTTTCTAAAACCGAGTAGATTTAAATGTTTTCTGATTTTAAGGTAATCACACAGCTTTGAAAATGTGGTAGAATCTTATTCAACAGCTCTGATTATTTGTCGAAATTCGTATAGGGAATCATTACAAATACACTTAACCAAACCAAAGCAAAACGAATAACTTCAAAATGAATATATTCCACCATAAGTATTTATTTTTCTTATTTACCATAATTATTTTGTTAGCTAGTCTAACGTCAATATCATTCTTTTCGGGATACAAGCATGGAGCGTCGAAAATAACGACTATTATGATCCATGTGTTTCTGGTGATAGCGTTTCTGTTTCTGATTGGTGATACAGTTAAATTTTTGGTAATGTCAATTGATGCAGCCAGTTGGCCAAAGCAAGAGGGCACGTACCGTTTGGATGAGAATCCCACAACTCACACTCGAACGGATTACCTGAGAATGCGTCTAACCACCCTGAAGTCCCAGCTGCTGGTGACGGAGGATCACTTGCATGAGCATCTCAATCTGCGATATCAATTGATAGCGGTTGATCTGTGGCTCTATGGCGCCTACTTCTTGCTGCTGATGTGCCTGGTGCTGGTGACCCAAGATTCATTGATGTATTACAACACTAGTATGGTGCAGCGAGTCTTCTCGACGAACCAAACATATTCGTTGGGATTGAATTCAGTCCAGAGGCTAGACCAAGTGTATCTGTTTATTGAGTCGGCACTCATTAAAAGCTTCAATCCGAATGAGACAGAAACTGGAGAGCACCGCTGGCGTTATGGAGACCACACCTGCAAGCTGGGAGTTGTCCGGTTGCGGCAACTGCGCGTAAAAGAAGATTTCCACCTTGGATGGGATGATCCCGAATACTCAAATCTCGATTATATGCCGAGATGGGAGCTGCCCTATCAACGGTTGGCCTACACGGACAAGTATTGGCACATATATGAGCCTTGGCTGCCCTCGTTTGCCACCTATAGTTCATTTGAGAGGACGTTCATGAACTTCGAGCACGAGGGCTACTTCCAGAGTTACCCAGAGTTCGCAGGCTACATCACAATGCTCGCTCGCACCACACACAATAGCATGAAGGTGTTAGATTATCTCAAAAAGAACCATTGGATTACGAAGCAGACAGCTGTGTTATTTATGGACTTTACACTCTACAATGCCGATGCAAACATATTTACCATATGCACTCTGCTCTTGGAACATACGCCCTTTGGCACCATCTTTCCGAAAGTGAACGTGCTTAGTATTAAAATGCAAGTGCTAGATCAGTTGGGGACAATTGGATTCATCGTGGCGATCCTCTACATTTTTGTACTCATACAGTTCGCGAAGTCTTTGGTAGTAACAATTTGGTATGAGCCCTCCAAGCTACGCAGCATGTGGAACAAGTTGGACTTGGTTATCCTGACTCTTAATGCGCTGGTGGTAACTTTGATAATTATCCAGGAATCGATGGTATCCACGCTGCTGGAGAAGGTGGAGGGAGCTAGCAAATTGGAATTCCTCGACTTTCGACGACCTGCTCGTCTGCACACTCTGATCAGCATGATGCTTGGGTTCCTCGTTTGCCTGACCACCCTGCGATTGTGGAAGGTTCTCCAGTTCGCCAAAATCTTCCAACTATTCTCCGCCGCCCTATATTCAGCCTGGCAGGCCCTAGCGAGTACTGCCCTGATAATTATCATCTTTCTGATGGCATTCGGAATAGCAGTCGCCATTATCAACGGCAGCAATGCCGGCAACTTTATCCACACATACAGGAGTATCATCACCTCCTTGTGCTTCTCCTTTGGTTTTAGCTCGCATGTCAGCCCCAATGACCTCTTCTATGGCGGTAAACTGATAGGCTATATACTTTATTTCATACTGGCCTTTGTGCTGGCCCAACTGCTGATCAACGTCTTTATTTCGACCATCAATGGGTACTTTCAGTATGCCAAGACCACTAGAGACTCCCGAGCTGAGCGCCGCATCAACTTCCTACAATTTCTACGGGTCGAATACGCCCATTTCTTCGACCAGTTCCTCAGGCTACCATGCTTCAATAGATCGTACCATTCACATAATCGCACAGTGGGTGAAAATATTAAGCTCACTTTGGACCTAAAGACAAAGAAGAAGTCTGGTGCAAAGCACATTCATCACGCATTGTCAACTTCCGACCATGATAAGATAGATATCCCCGATGAGGCTAAAAAGCAGGCGGAGTATAAACGTCGTATTGGACGTCTGTACACCATAGCCTCCATAATGCAAACCCAGATGGATTTGCTTGAACACTTGTGCTTCTCCGATGTGGAAGACCGCTTCATATCCGATTCTGAAGATGATTCTGAAGAGGACGCAGACCCGGGCGATGAATACCCTGTTTAATTATGAATGCACCCGAATAAATGAATGCAATCAATCAGTTAAATAATTTCTGGATCCTTACATGTATATTGACAAATAAAAATATAAATTTTGTATGTATTTTGTATATTTTTGTATGCAAAATAATCGAATAAAAGAAAAGTTTAAAAAATAAAAAATAATAAAAGCACTGAAAACATAACATAAACAATAACAATACATTTGGATTTCTCGCTATGACGCCTCAGCTTGAACTGACGACTACTTTATTACACACACGACAATAGAATGTTGTTGCCTACTTTGATCATTATAACCCTAACCGAAACCGTAAACCTTAACCGGGAAAAACCGATTGAATTTTGAAACCGTAACCGAAAAAAAAAAATGTTCATCTGACCGAAACCTTTAAACGAAAACTCTGTAAACCGAAATAACCGTATCGAAACCGTTTCATTTATAAGGGTTAATTTCGGTTTTCCACACATGCAAAAAAAAAAAAAAACAAATAAAAGCAAGATGCAAAAATTGTCTGCATTTCATTGTCTTATGCATGTACACACATACAGTGTGCCACTAATGTCTTCATACAGCATAAATTTGTCAAATTTGGGTATAATAAAGATTGTTTGATGCGGGTTTTTTATATTAATCTTTTAATCACTTAAATTCCGTTCGAATGATACAAAAATTTCTTTAACCCATTAAGTACCCTTGGAAAATTTTGAATTTTAAAAAAGTAAATTTTTCAAGAATTTTCCTCGAATTTTTAAAAACAATATTGTCATGCAAAAAATAGTTTTGAACAATTCTAATAGCAACTGCAAAAAAAATTATCAAAAATATTTTTGCTAGTATTTCTTATGATTTTTTGAAAATTGCTAAAAATCCACCTTTTGTATGAAAAAGAGGAAAACGGGGTTAAAATAGTCGTTTTTAGCAACACTGAGAAAGTAATGCGCTTTTAGTATTATTGCAAAGAAATTTTTTTTTTCTGAGCCGAAACCATACCGGTATTTCAAAACCGAAACACACAAAAACCGGTTCACCGTTACGAAACTTTTATTCAAAGACTTACCGTAACCGATAACCGAAAACCTAAATGCGAATATTACCGAAACCGTAACTGAAACCGATATTCGTTTCGGTTTTAATCCCTGATTATAACTTTACAAATGTATTTATTTTCGAAAGGGGTTTAGCTGCAGGGTATCACTGTCACTGTCGGGTAGAACGTTATAACGTATTTTTGAAACTCATTTGAAGTGTGGGGGGAATATTTATCAAGATGGCTTTGTTCGGTTAGTTGAACTTGAGTTTCTTTCATAATTTTTTATCAACTAACGGCATCGCTTCTTTAAAAATAAGTCAAACAAAATAAATGTTTTCATATCGTCGAGTTGAATAAGTTAATAATTATCATAATAATGAAGAAGAAAACAAGTCGTTATCTATTTTTTGCGTTGACCGTAACGATTATCCTCAGTTGCACGGCCGGAGCGATTTATATTGCGGGCACTAAACATGAAACGGTGCACGTGAAAAACATAATGATTACAATAGTGATAGTGCTGTTATTCCAGATGCTGGTCTCCGATCCAATTAAATTTGTTTTGCTCGCAATTGATCGTGCCACTTTTCCGGGTAAGCCGCGCAAGTATAAGCCATATAAGCCGGGCGATGACGATGACGATTCCTATAACCGTTTGGATTTCCTAAAGCAACGGCTAAAGAGCATGAGAGTTCAGATGCTGATCACAGAGCGGTACCGGGACGTTGCCCTGAACGAGCAGTACAAGAGCATTACGCAGGATCTCTTTCTCTATGGGAAATATCTGTTAATTCTCTCCTGTTTGGTGCTCGCAACGCGGGACGAGCTGCTGTACCACAACACGCACAAGATGATGTTTCTGTTGATGGAGAATCACACGGACTACATAGGATTGAATAGTGTTGTGCATCTCAACCAGCTGTTTGACTTTGTCACGTCGTCCCTGGTCAATGCCTTCGAATTTGGCTCTGACGAGGGAACAGGCAGACATTGGGTCCACAGTGAGGCCAATAAAATGCTGGGCGTAGTTCGGTTGCGTCAACTGCGATTGGTCGACGAGAAATTTGGCTGGGATATGGCCCATTTCTCAAATGAGAAATATTTGCCCAATTGGGAATTACCCTATCGACAACTGCACTACTCGGATAAATACTGGCGCATCTATGAACCTTGGCTGCCCATAACCTATAAGGCCGACTTCACAGACGGCTTCCTAATGAACTACCATCACATCGGATTTTTTCAAAATTATCCGGAACGGGAGGGTTATGTTTCGTTGCTCGCACGAAGCAAACAGAACTCTATGAAGATCCTAGACTTCCTCACGGAATACAATTGGCTTAATTACAACACATCAGCGGTATTCATGGACTTTACGCTCTACAATGCCGATGCAAATATGTTCACTGTGTGCACTTTGCGGCTTGAGCAAACTCCCTTTGGAGGCACGATTCCCGATTTTAGTTGCGACAGTGTTAAGCTCATTGAGGAACTGACCCAAATGTCCTATGGGGATCTCATAATACTGATTATATATATCATTATATTGCTGCAATTCACACATGCTTTCATCACCACAATATGGTACACGCCATCGAAGATAAAGAGCATCTGGTACAAAATGGATTTGATTATAGTCTTGCTGAATCTCGTCGTGATAACCCTAATCATAGTGCGTGCATCTCTGGTGCAGGATCTGCTCAGGAGACTGGAGGGTGCCAACAAACTGGAATATCTGAATTTTCGAGCAACAGCACGATGCCATTACCTGACCACCATTTTCATCGGATTCCTCATCTGTTTAACTACGCTGCGACTGTGGAAGATTCTGCAGTTCTCCAGAGTGTTTCAGCTCTTCACCAAGACATTTGCTCTGGCTTGGAAGGCCATGGTTATTACCATGATCATGATCTTAATTATTCTAACGGCATTCGGGATTGCCTTTGCCACCATTAACGGCAATAACAGCTTACATTTTATCAAAACACCCACAAGTATCATCACATCCTTGTGCTTCTCCTTTGGATTCGCTTCGGAGATCACACCACAGGAATTATTCTACGGAGGCTCGATCCTGGGCATCATTCTTTATGCGTCATTGGGCTTCGTAGTCTCTATTTTGTTGGTCAATGTATTTATAACGACAATCGGCAATTACTTTTCCCTTGCAAGAGCTGAGCGAGATGCACAACCCACAAGATCAATCAGTTTCTTCGAATTTCTGCGCGTGGAGTATAACGACGTAATCAGCTTCTTTCTGAGACTGCCCTGTTTCACAAAAGTCTACAAACGGAATAATCGCACTGTCGCCCAGAATGTCCAACATATTCTCGAGCGCAGGATAGCACGGGATATATTAAAGAAGGACCTGCGACGCAAGAAAGGATCAATATTATCCACCAGCATCCAGTTGCCTCCTCCGCCGAAGGATGAGCAAACTCTGCAGGCTGAGTACAGAGAACGGATCGAGCATGTTTTGGCTATTTCCTCCATCATGAAGACGCAAATAGAAATACTTGAGCATCTGCTCTTCTTCGACAAAGAAAAGCAAGAAAAAACAGCTCGAGATCCAGATAGCCCGTATTACGATTCCGGTCGCCAGACCTGGAAGGATGAGGATGACGATCAGACGGATAATCAGAAAACTGACAAAAAAGACGATACTGAGAAGGATACGAAATAGATAAACCGGATTAATAAAAGTAAACTTCACCAAAAAATGAGGAAGCTATTCATGGTATATGATACGATAATCTCAGGGAAATCTTGAAGTCTCTTAAGTGTAATATAATAAAAGCCTTTCGAAAGAACTCTGCTGTAAATGTATTTTATAATTACTGGCCATATTTTCGATAGTTTTTCATTTGAGTTTTGTTTATTTTTCCGTTTGCGATGTCACAACTAAATAATTATGCGCAAACAGGCAAAACTTTGACTTGAAAAGGCTTTTAGGGCAATTTGGCGCTGCCTTTGTTGGACTTGTTTGCAAAAACTTGCGGAACCTGAGCCTGGCTGTGGGCCAAAGCGAAATGACTTATGGGTAACAAAGTAATCGGGGCATACCCGAAGAAGGAAGAAGATGAAGAGCAGCGTTCTGCCCATTCACAATTGTTATGAGTAAGCAAATAAAAATTTAATATCTCCCATGCTTTTAGGCTGCTGCCGAAAAACTATTTGAGTTGCCCAGTTCCCAGTTCCCAGCTCCCAATTTCTATTTCCCATTTTCCAATTGTCTGTCCTATGTAATCGGAGGCAGCAGTTATTGTTAGACCCACACTAGAAACTTTACAAACATTTTGATCAACAGCAAATGTAGCTAAACTAAACAATTGCAAACGGCGCTAAACTTTTATCCAGCTCTCCTAATTCCCAATCCTCCCCAGCAATGCCAACGCCTCGGCAGATAGACAAACTGTCTGCAACTTTTTTGGTGTACAGCATTTGGTCTGGTCTGCTACATACATACATATGTGACTTGGGGAACTGTGTAAACTTTTATAATTATTAGCAACAAATGAGCAGTGACAGAGCACTTTTGCCGTAACTGCAACTTTTACCCAGACGGATCCTCTCCAGAACCCAAACAAAAAATCACAAATGATTCCTGGCCACCCAGGCTCAATTTAAAAGTTTTAACTACCTGACTATGTCTGTACCAATGACCAGGGAACGAAAACGTGGAGCGCAGACAAGCCAACGTCTAAGAAATAGTGTCCCAATCAAAAGCCATGTGAAGTTTTAAATGCGTTACGGAAGGTGAATCAAAAAAGTTTCTAATTTTTGAGTTAAGCTGCTTTTTATCGAAAACTTTGTTCAAGCACTCGTATGACAACAGTTAATGCGCATTGAAATATTTTGAAAATTAATTCTCTGCGGATTATTTTATTTACAATTAGATCGCATGTGCTGGAAAACTAGATACAAACATTTATGGACAGTGGCTCACAGCTTACTTCGTGCAAGGATACAGTCTAACTTAAAGACCGAATAGCTAATTAAAAATATCAACAAAATTTAAACGCAGTTTGTTCAGTCATTTCGTCAATAGATATAAATAGATTATTATGAAAGAGATAACAATGGAATTTAATGAAATTATACTGTTATTAAATTATGTTAATATTTAAGCTATGCTAAGAGAGCATTCTAATGTACTCTCCTATTGTGAACTTGGAGTCAGTTCGTTGTGGAAAATGATGAGACCGGGTAACTGTTGTCACGCCCATGGTCAGTCACAGGTACTAAGCCAATAGGCCGTAAGTTATTTATGTACATACATACTTATATTTACATATGTATGTACATATATCAAAGCACATACTTAAATACACCCTGCTCTGCTGCATTATTGAGCTAGTGCAGACGTAAAGGTAAAAAACGAAATAATCAGGGGTGCCACAGAAATCGCTTTCGCTTGAATTTCACTGGAATTTGTATGAAATTTAAGTGAAATTCAAGCGAAAGCGATTTCTGTGGCACCCCCGATTAAAACATAGCCTACTTGCACAAATAGGCTATATATACACATACGTATATACAAGGTATGTACTTATTGCCTATACATATGTAAATATATGTCATTGCGGTTAAGCAACAGCTCAGAGCGTTCAACTTCCCGCTCTCGCTTTCTTATATCGTTGTTGCTGATTTTACCGTAGCATAAGACTGTTCACATCATCGTCTCTCTTGTGCCGCCGTTCGCTATAGAAACTGAAAAGTACATGCACACTTGAGCGCACATCTTTGTTGTTGCTTATTTTTCGCAGCAGTTCCCTCAACGTTTTCGTCTCTCACTTTGTGCGGGTGTTCAATAGAAGCTGAACGTTTGGACACACACACACATACATACATATTTCTTTTTCGTTCGCTTTGAGTTCTGCGCGCAAATCATTGTTGTTGTTTATTGCCGCTGCAGCTCTCTCAACTTTATATTCTTGCTTGTGCTGGCGTTCGCTAAACGTTTGCACACATACACACACATACATTTCCCCTCATTCGTTTTGAGCTCTGCGCGCATAGCATTGAGAGGTTACAGTGGGACAAGGTATATTTGTGCAAATATCAATTTGTTTTCGCATATGGGTATTTCCAGGATCGAGAACGCGACATTTGTACGTCTTTAAATGAAAAAAAAAATGGTAAAAGCTGACATTTTCAAAACTGTTTTCTCACGTGTTTAATGCATTTTATCAACACTATTTTTATGATAAAAGACAAGCTTTGAAGACTTTTCGTTTTTTAATTATTTATAGAAAACAATGCATCGCGAACGCGACGAAAAATGGAAGTCATGTTTGACTTCATCTTGACAAATAAGAAAATCTACGAAATGTGGCGTCTAATTTGGAAGAAAATACTCTCAAAATATAATAAAATAATGTAGTTTTCGATTTTAGAAATAATTTTGAAAGGTTACTATCATTTTATTTATTTTACAAGTTTTATTAGTAATTTGTAACGCGACATCGCGAACGTGACAAGATTTCCACCTAGTTTTTCCAAGAGTTTGTTCATCAAATATTATTCTATATATCGAAAACAGCTTTTAAAACTTGTTTTAAATTAAACTTCCAATATATTTCTAAGAATTAAAATGGTTCATGTTACAATCTTACTGTCCTACTAAGTGTAATAGTTAAAATACAAACGGTCCATTTTGGAAGTCAATTTTTTAGAAAATGGTCAAAAATATGGAAAAAGTGAATTTATACCAATGTAGAATCTATATCTTCATCATATTGAATTTCTTCGAGCGTATATTGCTTAAATAAATAACTTGAATACATTTTTGGAAGAAAATTTCACAAGATGTGAGTTTTTGATTAATTTTACGCTTTTCGTCGTGGTGGACCTTTTTCTGGAAATGCCCATATTTGTTGAATAATTAAACATGGTTGGTAGTAGGCGCAGGGCCACAAAACAACCATCGTGTGAGTCTATTGATTCACCTGATGACAGCGAGATTCTCTGTGAGATTATTTCGTGCTGGCACTTGGAGTGACTCAAAATCTCCAATTGTGATTCTAATGGATGTCCTCGTCTTCTAAGCTACTAATTTATAATTTACGCTTTGAGGTGAATTTCAAAATGAGCCCTCGTTCAACGCTTGAAGAGTGAGAATCCGATTATACGAGTAATAAAAAAATTACAATATTACTTAAGTCATCAGTTTTATTATCGATCACAGTTTAACAGCTTAGAACACAAGTGGTGCTGGCGCCGCAGCATAACTTAGAGGTGCACTGTAAGTCAGGGGAGAGCTGTAAGCCAGTGGAGCAGCCAGAGGAGAGCTGTAAGCCAGAGGAGCAGCCAGGGGCGATGTGTAAGCAAGAGGAGCGGCCAATGGAGCAGCAGCATACTTGGCGATCACGGGAGCAGCAACTGGAGCAACGACTGGGGCAGTGGCAATTCCATTGTAGTTGCGGGCAATCACTTGGCTACTGGTCGCAGTCACATACGGAGCAGGAGCAGCCACAACTGCAGCGGAATATGCCAAATGTTGGCCCAAGAGGAGACCAGGCTTGGCAGCAGCACAGGCGATGATGGCGAAGATGACGACGGTCTGCAATCAGAGATATTTGTGTTAGAGAATCCGCTTAGCAAGGAAGCTTCTTCGGTGTCTTACGTATTTGAACATGTTGAGGATTGATTGATTGTGTTGCTTGTAGAGTAAGCTGCAAACTGTTTGATGTCCAACTTCAGTCAGCGACGAGTATTTATACCCCGAAATAGTCTTCATCCAATTGTGAGTCATTTGGTTCATTGAAATGCGTTTGCAGTCCAGTTAATGGTTTGGTTTGCATTTTGTAGTCGTTATCACTTTGCTCTTTAACTTGTTTCCACTGTTTAATGTATATAACGTCGTGGCACCCTCGAATTATAAATATTTAGCCCTAAGGTCAACTCTATTTTCTCTTCCAGTTGTGAGTATAAAAGCGCAGTTAAAACTGTTAAATGGTATCAATCAAGTTCAACTATTCGATCTATAAACACAACAGATCCTCAACAATCAATAACTCAACCAAAATGTTCAAATTCGTAAGTTAAAAAGATTCTTATTGTCATTTCGATCTCATCCAAATGAGTTTTAATCACAGACCGTCGTCATCTTCGCCATCATCGCCTGTGCTGCTGCCAAGCCTGGTCTCCTCCTGGGCCAACATTTGGCATATTCCGCTCCGGTTGTGGCTGCTGCTCCGGCTGCAGTTGTGGCTGCTCCTGCTCCGTATGTGACTGCGACCAGTAGCCAAGTGATTGCCCGCAACTACAATGGAATTGCCACTGCCCCAGTCGTTGCTCCAGTGATCGCCAAGTATGCTGCTGCTCCATTGGCCGCTCCTCTGGCTTATACCTCGCCCCTGTCTGCTCCTCTGGCTTACAGCTCTCCTCTGGCTGCTCACCTGGCTTACAGCTCTCCCCTCACTTACAGTGCTCCTCTAAGTTATGCTGCGGCGCCAGCTCCACTTGTGTTCTAAACTGTTCAACTGTGATCGATAATAAAACTGATGACTTAAGTAATTTGTAGTTCTTTTATTACATTATCTACTGTGATCTATACCAAATTTGAAATTAGTTTCAGCTTTGAATGGTACTTGGCAGTATTTAAAACATTATTATTTTCGAAGATCGAAATATATATCTCTAAAACTGTTGACATAAAGTGTATCTATTTATTTATTTCTATCTTTACTTCACTAGCGTTTTAAACCTTTATTAGATCGGTTGTTATATTCTCAAGTAATGCTTAAAAAATACCAAAACTCTGTTAAAAAATATTCTTTAAGTTTTTTCTTTTTTATCTGGAACACAATAGGTATCAGAAAAGTGGTTATGGGAAAGTGTTACAATTAGAAAAGTTACGTTTTTTTGCTTAGTGTAAATCCGCCTTTGACAATATTTTTAGGTGTACCGTTCGAACAGAATCCTCAAATGAAAACAACCCAATAAACATTTTTGACACAATCTATTTTCTCTTCTGTATCACATGAAAGAGTCGCCGACTTGAAAGCTTTAGCTCCACAGAGAGTGCTGAATGGAAAGTCAAACGGAAAGCTCGTCTCCCACTCGCTCTAAAAGAGACAGAGGGAGAGAGTGAGAGAGTCATAACTTTGGCAGATGGCAGGTAGCAGATAGAGCTTTTTGGGTTAAAGTTCTGAGTGCTGGCCATAAAATAAACCATTCTCTCGCATCAGGATTTGCCGAGCACAGGAATTTAATTCATAAGTTAAGTGGCGTGTCCTCGGCCGTATACAGCCAAGGTTAAGTGTGGCTCTTTGGCAGCTGCAGCAGGAGCGGCAAACACGTCAGCGCCGAGTCCTGAATCCTGCCGAGTCCCCAATCCTGCCGCCCACTCACTTATCCAAGGCATGTGGGAGTTTTGCTTCGAGACTGGATCCCGTTTTTACCATATTTCTTTTAAGGTTTCGCTGCTTGAGCACGATTTTTAAGGCATCTGCCACAATGAAACCGCATCCCCCAAAAGAACAACCCTGTGACCTGCCGAGCCCCCTCAACCATCATCAATTAAATGGCGGCGACTTTTTGTTAGGCAACTTTTGGTGCGCATAAACAATTGCCTGGAAACATAATACATGGCTCTTTGTCTGGGGTTGTCTGAACTTTGCTTTTTCCCCATTGTCTTCAGTCTAAGAACGGTTTTGATTGAATATTTCTTTTTTACTCGTAGCTGTAAGCGCGACAAACAAATTAAGCAAATGACACCGCGAACGACAACGAGCTCAAAATTCAAACCCGAAACCGAATTCGAACCGTGCCCAAGTCTGACCAGCAACAATGATAATATAATCAGACCTTGTCACGCCCCAAGCAACGGTTAAGCCGCCCACATGATTTGCATAAAGAAATAACCCAAAAAAGTGACTGGGAAAATTTTTAAAGTCAACTGACCTCTTGTCAGCCAATTTAAATAGACGCGTGCTCTCTTAGCCCTGCCCCTGAGAAAACATTTTGATTTGCACGACACGTTCCAAAAATCCCCATCTAAAGTAAAGCCGAAAAAAGATACTCAACACCTCAACACAGCAATAAACAAATGCAGCAAATATTGAAGTAATCAAAAATGCAAATGTCACTACGTGAATTGTAAAATGCGAGAGTATCAGGATATCGCCCATTCCTAGTATCCAAATGGCCAAATCCATGGGCAGTGGGCACTAATAAATCTGACGGCAAATCAAGAGTACATTAATTTCTCTCTCTCACTCTCTCTCTTAGCTGTTTATCGCAAAAAGTTAATTGCTTCCCCGTGCTCTCTATTAATCATATTCCATAATTTGTTTAGCCTAATTAGCGACAGACGGACAGACACGCGACATCTCCTGCAAAAGGTCGAGGATAAGCCGGGTCACAAGTCGCCGAACACGCAGCTTGACTAAGTTAGATGCATAAAAGGGCCCAATAAGCTAAAAATAACAAATATTTGTAATTAAAAACTAATATTATCTATGGTAAAAAACAAGCTATCAAACCGAAACGACTAACGGGTTTATTTACGATTTCGATTATTTTTTTATTTCGGCTTTTATATATCGGTATGATTTTGGTTCACAAAGAAAACAAATTGTTAAAATATTTAAAATGAAAAATATTTGATTGCAAAGCAGAATTTGTAGTTAATGGTATCAATATTCAAATTAAATATATACGTACATCAAAATTAGATTGAGAAACAAATACTTCTTAATATTTATAAAACTAACCGTTACTTAAACGGCCTATCAAGCAAGAAACACTTTTACGAAAAATCTTATGGCCCACATTTCCCTATCAATTTTTCTGATCACTAAAATATGGCGTGAAAATGTTTGTTACAATACGACACTTTCCCATAATATTGGGACTAATTTGATTCATATTTTTTAGGGTAATTTTAGAAAAGTAGGAGGCACTCATTCGTACAACTTAAGCAGAGTGAAATTTGAAGAATATATTCTAAACAAGTCAAAGAAAATTAAAGCAACAATATTAAAGTAGGCGTGGCATGAGAAATGGAGTAAGTTAACGGTATATAATGATTATTTATTATATATGTGTGGTTATTCTCTATTATATTGTCTGCGTGTTCTCATTCTTTCAGCTAATAAAATTTTCTTAACACATACTTCCATCTTACACATTTTCGTATGCCGTATTAAGGTTAAATTGAAACAAACGTAACCGTCATTATTTAACAATTTTCGCCGGTCTACAAACAGATGAACATCAAACACAAAAACAAGTCAAATGCATACATACTTGTACTTGTACTTGTACTTTTCGACTAGCCTTCATCCTGCTCCTGGCTCAGACCCTAATGTTGGTCCTGGCTCTGGTGTTTGTAGGCAAATGCAGTTGGGTGCGAGATTTTTTAATGCAAAATCCGTGTCGCGCAGTAAGGCGCGGGGATTCGGGGGGACTCTCGTGTACTCGTAGCTGTTTTCCCGGTTAGCATTGTCCGTGTACTGTTGCTTGTTTTTGCCATTAACAGCAATTACAAATGGCAAACAAAAACGCAGAGATGGGAAATGGAAATGGAAAGCGTGTCGCTGGGCAAGGGCAAACTTTTAATTATTTAGACGACGACGCGAAAGTCGCACAGTTTTTCAAACCCAATTCCAGCTGCAGTTGCAGTTTTGGTTTCGGATTTGGTTTAGGGAATGGCCGGTGCCTCCAAAAGGTAAATTTAATTACGCAGCTTCTGTCATTGCTGTTGTTGGGTTTTTGTAATTACAAACAACTTTACAAGCTGCAACTAATCAAATTACAGGCGCCTAGCCAACAGTAGAGCACGGAAATCATACACACAAAAAAATAATCTTAGGCGGCGCCAAAGCACAAATCCTGTCACACATCAGGAGCTGTGGGCATGGGCGATAACATATGTCAAGGATTTTTTGACTTTGCCGAAGCGTGTGTTTGCCCGGCCAAAAGGATTTTATCGTCTATCAGCACGCGAGAGTGCAAAATGGCTTTTTAAATTGTGCATCAATGCATGAAATGCGCTATGAAAACGATTCAGATAAATACACAAAACTAGCAAATAACCATGAGGGAAAGCCAGTCAAAAGGATAAGACACCAGCCACCAACATGAAGTCTGTGTGTGAGTTTGTATGTGTGTGAGTTTGTATGTGTAGCCCACCGATTGAAAAGCATTCTGCCAGCTTAGTGGATAAGTCGTAGAGTCTTTTATTCAGTTTGATATCAGTCTTGACGGCTTTTGAGCCCATCTTACAGTAGGAACTGGGCGGAATAAGCCAAGGGAGCAGCCTGATACGCCAGAGGAGCAGCCAGAGGAGAGCTATAAGCCAGAGGAGCGGCCAACGGAGCAGCAGCATACTTGGCGATCACGGGAGCAGCAACTGGAGCAACGACTGGGGCAGTGGCAATTCCATTGTAGTTGCGGGCAATCACTTGGCTGCTGGTCGCAGTCACATACGGAGCAGGAGCAGCCACAACTGCAGCGGAATATGCCAAATGTTGGCCTAAAAGAAGACCAGGCTTGGCAGCAGCACATGCGATGATGGCAAAGATGACGACGGTCTACAATTAAAACTCATTTAGACGAGATCGGTATTACAATCAAGAACTTATCAACTTACGAATTTGAACATTTTGGTTGAGTTATTGATTGTTGAGGATCTGTTGTGTTTATAGATCGGATAGTTGAACTTGATTGATGCCATTTAACAGTTTTAACTGCGCTTTTATACTCACAACTGGAAAAGGAAATAGAGTTGACCTTAGGTCTAAATATTTATAATTCGAGGGTGCCACGACGTGATATACATTAAACAGAGGAAACAAGTTAAAGAGCAAAGTGATAACGACTACAAAATGCAAACCAAACCATTAACTGGACTGCAAACGCATTTCAATGAACCAAATGACTCACAATTGGATGAAGACTATTTCGGGGTATAAATACTCGTCGCTGACTGAAGTTGGACATCAAACAGTTTGCAGCTTACTCTACAAGCAACACAATCAATCAATCCTCAACATGTTCAAATACGTAAGACACCGAAGAAGCTTCCTTGCTAAGCGGATTCTCTAACACAAATATCTCTGATTGCAGACCGTCGTCATCTTCGCCATCATCGCCTGTGCTGCTGCCAAGCCTGGTCTCCTCTTAGGCCAACATTTGGCATATTCCGCTCCAGTTGTGGCTGCTCCTGCTCCGTATGTGACTGCGACCAGTAGCCAAGTGATTGCCCGCAACTACAATGGAATTGCCACTGCCCCAGTCGTTGCTCCAGTTGCTGCTCCTGTGATCGCCAAGTATGCTGCTGCTCCATTGGCCGCTTCTCTGGCTTACACCTCGCCCCTGTCTGCTCCTCTGGCTTACAGCTCTCCTCTGGCTGCTCACCTGGCTTACAGCTCTCCCCTCACTTACAGTGCTCCTCTAAGTTATGCTACGGCGCCAGCACCACTTGTGTTCTAAACTGTTCAACTGTGATCGATAATAAATTTGATGACTTAAGTAATTTTGTAGTTTTTTTATTACTCGTATAAAATGCAGAATAAACAAAACTCAGCTGCAGTCGATTATGCTCGATTGTGAACTAGCCGGTAGTAAGGTCTTTCCTAAAATTTTTTGCATTCCAAATCACACATTTAATCACATATAAGAATATTGCAATCAATGTTTATTTTAGCGACAGTAGAGTCTCCGTTTTCCATTGGCCCGATGCTATTAGAAATTGTTTCTTAAATAGTTTCCGAGACTACATATTATATGAAAGTAATACCCCACACTCAGGGGTCAATTCTGTAAATCTTGGCAGACAATAAATGCAAGAATAATTTATTATAGCTAGTGGAAAGTTTTCCACAACTTCCGCCTTTTGCTTTTTCTATCGATATTCGCACAGTTAAATGCTTGTAGATCTCCTGAAATGCATTATCTGTCATTTAAAGCTTTTGTTGATACATTTCTTATAATTGTAGTAATGAAACATATTAATAATAATACCATCTCTTCAAATCCATCGACTTAGTTAATCTTCTCCAAAGTATACATTTTATTTTACATTGTGTCCAAAAGAACATGGCTTTTATTACGCTGTTAATGCAGTTAGGCCTACTTTCTACCATGTTCTTTATGTGCTCCTTCGATGCATTTAAATACTCTGCCTTTGGTTATTCAAGCAGAGCCGGTAGGCTTTCAGATCTACGCTTTGGGAATATCATTGCATTAGTCATTAGAAAACATTGTAGACAATGTAACACAGTAACATTTTTGTCATACAAGACCGATTTTTTTGGCATAATTTCCGCAGTTCGTCCGATTCTGTGTTCTGCGCTCCTCGCGCCATCCCACAATTCACTCACGATTTGGAAATTTTCCCAAAATAAAGTTGTTTATAAGCCTTGAAAATTTCAAGAATCAAAAACGAACAATAGTGGACATATCTTTAAAGTTAAAAACTTAAATAATTCGTTTTATTATTTTATTGATAAAATACAACAATTTTACAAATTAACTAGCATTGAACTTTCTGGAGATATCTCAACCAATCTACAAAATATCTAAATCTATAAAATTGTCTTTTTTCTCAGGGCGCACTGAAAGCGTGCATACGATTAGAAAAATTCACACCGCATGTATTCAATTTTTCTTTAATATTTAATGCTAAGAATAACTTTGCTTGATGTGAGAAACACGCGATCAAAATTTGGAAAAAATACTTTAAAATGAATTTTGAAAATAACTTATTTAACTTAATATTATATAAGAGGAGCACCGCAGTAGAATATAGAAAAAAAGATGCTAGTACAGATTGTCCAAAAGCCAAAACCGGCATTGCCATTTGGCGAACACAGTGGTTGGAAGTTTATTGAACTCTGGGGCGAACCTTGCGACCTTGACACACATACATACATAATTACAAATTTGACCATCAGCAACTTCAAAACAAACCATTTAGCCACTGTTGAATGTGAATGTGGGCAATAACCGTTGTCAACAACAATTTTTGTGCTGCCTTCGTGAGTTGCATCTCAATTACCAAAGGCCGAATGGGCATTTTAGATATGCAGACCCTGAATCAATTTTAGGTTCCCAACAGACTCGAATTGTCTTCAGCTATCAGCTATTTTGTAAATTACTTTTTATTTTAATTTGTGTTGCATCTTATAGCAGAACAGGAGCAGCAGCAGCGGAGTAGGCCAATGGTGAACTGTAAGCCAAGGGAGCAGCCTGATACGCCAGAGGAGCAGCCAGAGGAGAGCTGTAAGCCAGAGGAGCAGCCAGGGGCGAGGTGTAAGCCAGAGAAGCGGCCAATGGAGCAGCAGCATACTTGGCGATCACAGGAGCAGCAACTGGAGCAACGACTGGGGCAGTGGCAATTCCATTGTAGTTGCGGGCAATCACTTGGCTACTGGTCGCAGTCACATACGGAGCAGGAGCAGCCACAACTGGAGCGGAATATGCCAAATGTTGGCCTAAAAGGAGACCAGGCTTGGCAGCAGCACAGGCGATGATGGCGAAGATGACGACGGTCTGCAATCAGAGATATTTCTGTTAAGGAATCCGCTTAGCAAGGAAGCTTCTTTGGTGACTTACGTATTTGAACATGTTGAGGATTGATTGATTGTGTTGCTTGTAGAGTAAGCTGCAAACTGTTTGATGTCCGACTTCAGTCAGCGACGAGTATTTATACCCCGAAATAGTCTTCATCCAATTGTGAGTCATTTGGTTCATTGAAATGCGTTTGCAGTCCAGTTAATGGTTTGGTTTGCATTTTGTAGTCGTTATCACTTTGCTCTTTAACTTGTTTCCACTGTTTAATGTATAACACGTCGTGGCACCCTCGAATTATAAATATTTAGCCTAAGGTCAACTCTATTTTCTCTTCCAGTTGTGAGTATAAAAGCGCAGTTAAAACTGTTTAATGGTATCAATCAAGTTCAACTATTCGATCTACAAAGACATCAGATCCTCAACAATCAATAACTCAACCAAAATGTTCAAATTCGTAAGTTAAAAAGATTCTGATTGTCATTTCGATCTCATCCAAATGAGTTTTAATTGCAGACCGTAGTCATCTTCGCCATCATCGCCTGTGCTGCTGCCAAGCCTGGTCTTCTTTTAGGCCAACATTTGGCATATTCCGCTCCGGTTGTGGCTGCTGCTCCGGCTACTGTTGTGGCTGCTCCAGCTCCGTATGTGACTGCGACCAGCAGCCAAGTGATTGCCCGCAACTACAATGGAATTGCCACTGCCCCAGTCGTTGCTCCAGTTGCTGCTCCCGTGATCGCCAAGTATGCTGCTGCTCCATTGGCCGCTCCTCTGGCTTACACCTCGCCCCTGTCTGCTCCTCTGGCATACACCTCGCCCCTGGCTGCTCCTCTGGCTTACAGTTCTCCTTTTGCTGCTCCCCTGCAATATGCTGCCCACCCAGTGGCCGCTCCAGTTCTGTTGTAAGAACTTGTGATCAAACTGAAAATAAAAATCAACATTTCCGACTTAAAAGCTTAACTTATCTCCGGGTGCAATTGGGGTCTGCTAATTGGATTTACTGCTCGCACATGGACAAAGGTTCGTTCGCCTGGGAGAATGCGACAACCGTTGGCCATTGAAGTGCAAGTCACGTAGGACGCGTTAAAATTATTGTCAACACCGGCAGCTGTTGTTTCCATCATCGTCAGTGGAATGACGCGTGACATTTAAGTGACCAAATTGTTTGCTTTGAATTTGCTTTTGGACAAAGCTCGTAATTATGTCAAGGTCATGGGGACATGCGCAGTGTCAAGTTTGTGAATAAATATTTAATTATACGTATTATCAAAATACAATGGTCGTAAAAAATATTTTGACAAGACGGTCGTTTGTTGTCCTTATTATGTACATATATTGAGATTCATGCAATAAAAAATATTAAAAAATTAGAAGGGGATTACGTGACATTATCTGCCAGAAGATCTTTAGAATATAAAATATTTTTGAATTTTGTTTTAAAATTAAAATAAAGAATATGTCAATTTAAGGGGGGGGGACAAAGTTTTTTTTTTTTTTTTTTTAAATTTTGACTTGTATTCAATAAAGAATCAATTTATTAAAAAATATATCCTTCTTTATTTTGCAAGTTTAAAATGAGGTAATTTTTTTAATGTCAACCCAAAAGCAGCCGGCACAACAATATAAATTTAAATTAGAATTAGGCTTTGCCGAGATAAACCAAATCAGACCAAAAAAAATGAAATCAAAAGCGTTTTAAGTCCGTACAATAAAATATATCATTACCAATATCCTTGATCAAAATGAGTCTTCGGTTTGCTCGTCTAACGCCAAATTGGATACCAAAATTCAAATTAAAATATTATACTATCACTGTGACGAAAGCAGCACGAAGGGTGCGAAGGCGAAAATTTGCTATGACTGTCCGATCAGGTCGAATTATATCGATCCGATCGAAAGGTATCAATTTAACTTACAAGTGTGCATACTAAGACTTTTGAAAACTCACCTGGTTCGTGATATAAACAGGTGTAAGTGGGAGGGTCCAAATTTAAATGATTGGAGCTAATGGGGCCGCTGGAGCCTTTTGGTCAACATTTTGATTTTTATAATATTTCTCATAAAAATACGCGTCGAATGACACCTCAATCATCAAAATCCGACTACTGGTTCAAAAGATAAATTATTTTGAAATTTTTAGTCGCCTTCCAAAAATGAGATGAAAAGTCAGTTTGTCCGTTTGTCTGTTTGTCTGTTTGTTTGTTTGGATCAAATCGTTGATTTAGCTTAAAAGTTTGAATGAGGACTTGTTCCCGCTCAAAAATCTAGAAACGTTTGTTCTACGACTTTTTCGAAAAATCGCTAGTTTAGCGGGAAATCGCTAAAAACCGCTAAAACCCATAGCATCCAAACGATAGAAGCTACAGATGTGATCTATATATCATTTAAAAGGTCTTTTGGAGGCGCTTGGGCATACCTTCAAAGTTTTTTTTTAGAAAGAAAATAGGTAAACAGCCACAGGTGTAATAAGGTATTTTTCTCCACATTTTGGCGGTTTTTGAGAAAACGCCGCTAACGATTTTTTTTAATTTTCAATATAATATAGTTTGTAAAATTTCGCGTTTTTTGATGTATGAAACATAATTTTTAGCTAAGGGGTTTGGAAGATATTATTATTACGAATAATCTTAAGTTTTACTTATAAATTATTTTAAACAAAATTTTTGCATTCGGCACTGCGCAAAACAGTGAGTTTTATTTGGTATGAAGAATTGAGACATTTTAGCGCAATGTGCCGAGAGCCAAAATTTTGTTTAAAATAATTTATAAGTAAAACTTAAGATTATTCGTCACAAAATTGGATATCAGAAATTTTGGGGCATGAAAATGTTTTCGTCACTAGACTTTTACCTCGTAAAGAGTTTTTTTTATGGGATTTATAATTGATCGTGAAAGACAAAATATGTCACATGATTGATGATATGACATATGATATCGATGTCAATCCGAATATCAGCGAAAAACTTAGTGAAATAAAGATGTTTTATATTTGTTTATAATAATTTGTATTTACATAGAATCACAGAATAATTTCTTAAATGAAAAGTGGCGCTGGTGCCGCTGCGTAGTGGAGTGGTGCGTGGTAGGCGAAAGGAGCGGCCAAGGGAGCAGCTGCATACCTGGCGAGGACCGGGGAAGCCAGAGGAGTAGCGGCATACTTGGCAATGACAGGCGCGGCCAGGGGATGAGCAAAGGTTGTGGCGGCCAGAGGAGCAGCGACTGGTGCAACTGGAAGCGGAGCTGCTGCAATTATGGGAGCAGCGGCGATGCCATTGTAGTTCCTGGCCACGACTTGGCTGCTGGTAGCAGTCACCACAGGAGCAGGAGCAGCAACGACGGCAGCGGGAGCAACCAAAGGGGCGTGCAGCAATCCTGGCTTGGCGGCAACGCAGGCGATCAGAGCGCAGATGACAACGGCCTGGACAGAGGAACAGGTGTGAGTGCTCCAAGGAGCAGGGGGCATTGACGTGAGGTGTAGACTACTTACGTATTTGAACATGTTGAAGGATATCTGATTGCTTTTTGGGAGTTGGCACTTCAAGAGCGAAACTGTGTTTGATGACATGTCTTCGTTTTCGATTTATTTTTATAGCAAATCAAAACGAACGTGACGGACGCGCCACAGAAAATGAAAACGTAGACCAGCATCGAAAGAAAATAACAAGAAATTAGCATGCAAAGCGCACAGACAAAATAAACCAAAGCAAGCACAAGAAACCGGACTCCGGAGGTCTAACTGTAGGAGTAACTGTAATAAGCACGTTGATTTATCGCTCGTGACACGAAATAGCCACCTTTAGCTCACCGGAGTTTTTTTTTCTCTTTTTATTTTTTTTGCATATGATTGGTTTATAGAAATTTTAATCAATTTTTTAAAATTTAGTTTAGCGATCGACATTTTTACTTGTCGTTTTTAAGCATGTCCACTGCTAGTTTTATTTACTTTTTTCAGCATTACTGAATATTTTCCCTTTAAATAACGTTTCTTTTTTGGTATGTAGTGGAAGAGTGTACCACGGAAATTAAACATTAATATACTCATCTCAATATAAGTCTTATAACATTTATCAAATAATTTTGAACAATGCATTTCTTACTTAAGAAAATATTTATAGTATTTTAATAGCTGACTCACAAATTTAAATAAATTGTAGTACTTAAGAAAATATTTATAGTATTTTAAAAGCTGACTCACAAATTTAAATAAATTTTAGTAAAATAAATCACATGAAAATTTTAAATTTGTTTGTAAAAAAAGGAACAAAACCCAGTTAGTCGAAAATCCAAATATGGTTCTTTTTTAATTAAAATCTGGTTCATTTCAGACTTTTGCGCTTTTATTTTTCCAAGTGACAGCCTTGCATGTTTATGCATGTTTTAGCACACTGAATTCAATAACTGCAGTTATCGATAGTGCCACCGATAAGTTATCTAGTTCTAAGAAACTTGTTTTGTTGCTTGTGAAATTAATATAAAAACAAAAAATATACGAATAAAGACAATAATTATACATTATATTTACGTGATAAAACATTTAATAATATTTATTAAAAATTGACAGTGTGTATAAAAATATCCTTTACATGTGTCAAATGTCAGTTAACCTTTAAATACCTGAAGTAAAACTCAGATTGCAATAGCCTTGACCCAAAAATCGAAAGCAAAAGAAAAAGTTTTGTGTCATTGTACGTTCATTGTTCAGGTGTTCGAGTTTGTGCATGTGTGTTCGTGTGTGTGTGTTATTTGCTGACCCGAACAGTTGTCGGGTGTGAGCAATAATTTTAAATTCGCTTTGGCCGTCCGTACGTGCTCAAAATGCTTAATTGGTCGAGTTCCCTGAACTGAACCGAGCGGAACCTTTGCCAGGTCAGGTCACTGCCTAGAGCCAACGGTCGACAACTGTTTCAGTGAGTTTTCTGTTTGTGTCACACAATTGAAAATGCAGTGAAGTAACAGAAAACTGAAGAACAGATAACTACACGGATACTTAATAAATTATATGTATACTTTAAAGTTTAAACATAACTGTAATAGGATTCTCATTTACGTATTTATGTTTCATTATCAAACTGAAATGTGGTAAGGTAAGACCAATAATATTAGACCCTGTTTACTATTTTCGATGTTGTTATATTTTTGCCTAGAAAGGCAACCAAAATACTCAAAAATGTTTTTAATTTATTTATTTATTGCATGATTGATAATTACAGCCGGCCAAAAGTCCAGTTGTCTGATTCTTTAAAACTAATGCCGAATTAATAGATCTTTTCGAATAAAATGCATAAGTACTTGTCCGTATATAGAGTGAATTTCCAATTGTCTTATCCATTTCCATCTATACAAAATATAATTTACTATTACAATTCGATATTTCACGTTGCAAACTGGGTCGAGGATGCTAAAAGCCATTTTATTACTTAGCTTCCAGTTATGGCTAAGCTTGTCATATAAAGGCATTTTATGGGTAAGTGCATTTCTTAACAATGGTAATACGTTTGATTCCGATTTATGCATTTCGGTTTTCATACAATTTTTGAATAATTAGCCATGTCGATTGAAATTGGCTGCCCTTCGGGTTTTCTTAGCTGCAATGAGACCCTCAAAGACATTGCTGGAACTTAAGTGCAGACATCGCCAACCTAACTGCCAATTATAATGCCGACACTTATAATGGGCAACGTGTCCCACGCAGGGCGCATATTAAGTGGCTTCATCCATGAGGTGGCTTCATAGGTATAAATATGCGAGGCATGGCCTCAGCTTGTCATCAGTTAACAATTCGCTTTCAAAGAGCTACAACCAACAAGTCAACCGACAAATCAATTCAACATGTTCAAATACGTAAGTATTGATTGACTCTTGTCTGAGGGCAGCCCACCAACACTTAACTAAAACCTTCTTTAGGCCATTGTCATCTGCGCTTTGATTGCCAGCGTTGCCGCCAAGCCAGGATTTCTGCACACACCCCTGGCTGCGCCTGCTGCCTTGATTGCTGCCCCGGCTCCAGTGGTGACCGCAGCCAGTAGCCAGGTCGTGGCCAGAACCTTCAATGGCATCGCTGCTGCGCCCGTGATTGCAGCTGCTCCAGTTGCACCAATTGCACCAGTTGCTGCTCCAGTGTTCAGAGCTCCTTTGGCTGCTCCAGTTTTCAGGCATGTGGCACCAGTTGCAGCTCAATTGGCCACTCCATTCGCCGCTCCAATTGCTGCACCCATCATTAAAACTGTGGCACCAGTTGCGGCTCCCTTCGCTGCTCCATTTGCGGCTCCTTTCGCCCATCCCTACGCAGCACCTGTCTTTGCCAAATACTCCGCCCCATTGGCTTATGCCCCGGCTCCACTGAGCTACGCCGCAGCACCCGCGTTGTGGTAAGAGAGAGAGAGAGTCCGGCAAGGATTAACAGCGTGTATGTTCAATGACTGATAGCCTTTAATAAAAATCGTTCAACTTGGTACAATATATAAAAATCGCTTTCATTGTTTGTCTAGACCACAGCATCGGTCACTTTGATGATCTATCTGTGGGTGGGATGCTCTTCTATTCCAGTTTGTAACACAATTGAGTTAATATGTTAGCAGCATATAACAATTGTATTTCGAGGCTAAGCTTGATATTCTGTCGTGTTATTTTGCTTTTAAATGTTACCACTTAATTGACTTGTTTAAAGCGACAAAAACAATAATAAAATTGATATTCGTTAGTTTGAGAAAGTTTACACTGTTATTCACTTTAGCCAACAAATGAATATGATGTTAAAGGTGACGTCATTTAAATAATCACCAAAGGAAAATAGGTTTGAGTATGCAATACTAAACAATATTGAATTACTTGAAATAATAATCTGAAAATTGCATATGAAAGTTAAAATATTAGTTTATTAAAGGTATCCCAAAGAATCGAAGCTAAATAAATATGTACAAATTAATTTAAGCATTAATTGATTTTACATAATTTATCTATTTGCAGATTAAGTGATTGCAAAAGAGCATTAAGACTTCTTCAAGGCTTTTGACACTATCGAAAGTTTCCATCATTTCTGACCATGTTTAAAGTGCTGACGTGGTGGGGGGAGAAGTTGGTGGAAGAGTCAATCGGTTATTTTCAGGTCATTTGTGTTTCATTGTCCTTCGCCTTTTGCTTACATACACCCAAAGCGAATTATAGTCCTTGCGAATGTGTATGTGTGTTTTTGGGTTGTGCAAAGGACTCGATTGAACTGCAACCCCGGCCTTCAGGTTCAGATCGTTTCTCATGCGCTTTTTATCCATATTTGCCATTCATTTGGCTTTGGCAAACAAAGCAAAGAACAGCGCATCAAACGACCAATAAATGTCCACATAATTCTCTTTTGAACGTCGTTTTTCCTTTACTCTCGTAGTACGTGTGCTGCAAAATTAAATCTTAAAGTTTTCGGATTTTGGTTTGGACCTGGAAAGCTAACGACAAACTGAGCCAAACAGCGATGTAAAGTAGAAAGCGAAAACTTAAACAGCTAAGATAAGCGGCATACATTTGCCTTAACCCCTCATCCCGCATCCCGTACCCCTCATCCCTTAACCCCTACCAGTCGCAGTTGAGAAATTTTCCATGTCGACGTTGGTTGATTTTCAACAGCAGCGCAAACGCAGCAAAGTTTATCCTCAATTAAACTTTTTGTTGTTGCGTAAAATTGCGCCAGAGTTCAGTTTCTCAATGTAAGAGTGTGTGTCTGGGTGTGGGTGTGTTTGTGTGTGTATGTGTGTGCAATAGGCCATACGTCACGCCCACACACATGTATGCACGGATGTGCCTATTCCATTCCCAGCCTCATCTTCATTTGTTAGCTTAACTTTTAACTCCACTTGCCTTAATTTTCGCTCCAAGTTTATTGTTGTTTTTGTTCCACTCGGCACATTTTTGGCAATTTCCGCCCTTGGCAAGTACTGACACAAAAAATCTATGAACTTCGGATGCCTTCCCTCTCTCTGTCTCTTCTGACAACCCTTCTCCACCTGCCCAACCCAACCCGATCCTCTCAATTCTCAGCATACAGCCCAGTTTTGCCTTAGAACATTTCATTAGCTTTCCTCACATGCGTTTTAATTTGTTGCATCATTGCGTTGTCGAGTTTTTCCTTTTGGTAATTGATTTCACATCAACTTCTTGTGCTAAGTTTTAATGCACATTAACTTGTAATTGGAAGACTTTCAAAGGAATCGAATTTCGACAGGCAGCCTAGCAACCTAAACGATAAATATATTTTACTTTAATGAAATCTTGCTTATATATAGAACTTTAATGCGGAGCTAATTAAAATTAGCGTAAAACGCTTTTTTATTCTTCAGATGTTTTAAAGTGAATAAATAGTATATTTATAAATACATCGAGATGTCTGTAACAGATTTCTTTTATTGTTAATTGGCAATATGCTGGATATTTATTTAATATTTGGATTAATCATTAAATTTCAGTTCTCCTTTCAATAACACATCTAGCAAAATTTAGAATCTCTTGGGATTAATGTACATTAGGTAGATCATTTTCTAACTAATCAAATTAGTTTTGACTGTATATTATCTAATCTATTGTCACACAATATAAATTCTGTAGGTGTTGGTAACCAATAGATGGGTATAGAAGACAATGGTTGATTTTTCTTTAATCTTGTTGATTTGCAAGTAAACACCTTAACACACATACATACGTATGTACATATTATGTTTTTCCCCAGCGCACTTTAGATGGCTTAGCATGATTTCCAATAAAGAAAACTAAAAATTCTTAAAACCGACTCAGCGTACCTCAAATGTGCCAGTCAAGCGGGTGAAGGGCTAAATGGGGACGATGGTTTCGCTGCGGTTGTTTAGCAGCTTCCTCGCCCCATTGGGGGCCTTTGTTTGGGCGGTGGTGCTTTTAGCCATTTCAGCAACAAGACCGCAAAAATTCAGGCAGCCTTCTGGCTTTTGATATGACGACATGGAGCATGGCACTGGGCTTGGTACATCGACTACGTGATTTGTTTGCCAGAGCAATTTACATGCCCGGGCATGGATGAGACGACGACACACTCACGTTCATATTGACTGTGGTGTGTGTCTCTGCCGGTGTCGGTGTGTGTGTGTGTGTGTGTGTGCGTAGGTGTGGGAGTGGGTGTGGGTAACACACTTTGACATTTGGCACCCGCAGCTAAGGATCCCATTTCGGAAAATAAAAAAGAGAGCTGCCAACAATTGGATGTGAAAACAAAAACCGCATTGCCCCGCAAAATGTCAATCGAAATGTGTGTGTGTGAGACAGAGAGAGAGAGAGAGAGATGCGGCGGAACGCACAAAGCGTAATTTCAATTTCGACCGCCAGGTGGCGCTGCAAAACTTAATCACCTAATGCAAAGCGACGCGCGTTAAGCGTCTAAATAATGAGCAGCCGTCCCGTCGAACGGAAAATGGCAAACGCGCTGCCAATTTGCATTGCCAGCGAAATGCAGTTGACATGGCACAGACGTCGCTTCACGTTCAAAGGGGAAATGGAAAGAGTGTACAAGGCAGCTTAACAATCAGCAAAGGAGGAGAACAAAAATAAAAGTATTCAAGGAAAAAACATGCTTTATTTAAATGAAACAAAAAGCCATGTCTGCATCGTTGCCTGTCAATTGGCATAAGCTGGGAATTTGCACGGTAAGCCTTTTCATTGGTTAGAAGGGGATTACTGCATTGATTTAGCATTTGCTATAGAATATTACGCATACGCAGTATGTGTCAAAGGTGCCAAGGAATTTCGACTGCATTTACAAATCTTTTGCAGAAATTTCCTCATTCTCAGCTTAAATCAGGTTGTTCCATGACTGCCTTCAGGACATGACAAAAAAAAAATAGAAGTTTTTTTTATGTCGAAGTTTGCTTTGCTTGCGTTTGCCAGACTCTCCCTCACTCTAGGGGAGGACGAAAGGGGTTGAAAAGCACACGTGTGTGTGTCTTCGCTTATTTGCTGACACAGCTCCGATCCCCATTTAGTTACGAAAGTGAAAAATAATTAATTAAGAAGTGCAAATCATAGCAAAATTATGCGGGCTGCCAAATTAAAACTAAAAGTAAACGCCAGCAACAGACGCCCGGAAATAACCAGGCATCTCTTAAAGATACACAAAAGGATTCAAGCACACACACACATACACAAACACACACACATGTGTGAACTGCCAAAAGTTGGCTGAAAACTAGAATTACCCGCCAGGAAGTTGCCCGAATTTCAATTTATCTATTGTCAGAGCAATTAGCAGTTCCTTTTTTTAAGCGAACTCCTAACTATGTGTACTCAAAATACACATTTCGAAGAGTAACTATTCGATAAGTTTTAAGTTGTAAAATGTAATAACAATTGATTATTATAAGTACCAAAGTACCATGAGTATTTCATTGAATCTTACAGCATATCAAATTCCAAAGTTATGAGTCTATCGATGAACAAGTTGATTGCTACATAAAAGAGAAGTCTTCATCTGCCAATGAAAAATCTAAGAAAGGTATGCTGGTGTAGACAATAATAGGCAGCTATCGATTAGTTCTCCTTCATTAAATATTATCAAATTAGTTTTCGTATGTATATAATTTATAATGAATTGATTTTAGTAATCGATATGAATGCAAGCGATTCGCCCTTAAATAATGTACTTTATTCTGGCATCAAGGTAATCTCTGCCAATTAATTAATTTGACTTTGGCAGAAGCGATACGAATTATTTGAGCCCAGCACCCACTTGAACTTGTCTTGTTGTCTAGTTTTTGGCTTGCTGTAAACTCTTCTAGCCAAACAGCTTACGGTCTGATGACATACGCTGGGCCGAGAACTCGTTGAAAAGTGTGCAACGTGCAATTGTAACTGCCAAGGCAATTTAAGAGCCTCATCTGAAACCAACTTGAACTAGAGAACTCGAAGTCGAGCTGAATCCAACTGTTTGAATTTAGATTGCTTGGATGTCAGTGTCTCGTTGTGGTCGCTCTGGTCGTCGACAAGCAAAACTCAAAACACCTGAGGGCACTGTGTAAGCACAACTTCTTCTATCTGGCCTGCTCTGTCTCTGTCTCTGTCGCTGTCCCTGTCTCTCTCTCTGTGTATTTAAACTTTTGTAATAATCTACAGCAAATGCGCATCGTCAGCGTCTTTAGCTCCACAACAAGCGAAGTTCTGGGGCGCCATTTCGCTTTTGCTATTTGTTTTGCGACTTCTGTTGACGTTGTCTCCAGTCTATCAGCTCTGTCTCCCAGTCTCCCCCTCAGACTCCCCCTCTTTCGATCCCTGCTCTCCGAGTGTCGCCGGCGGCTCGCAAACTTTACCTTTGCCCAAATTTCATTTATAAACATTCCAAGAGAGGGACTGCAAATTGAGTGTTTAATTGCAATGAAGTTGCATCTGGATGTCAGTGGCAACATATGCATGCGACGAGGCACCGCCAGCTTCCTGCTTCCTCGCTCGATGGAGGTGAAGAGCCAATAGAAAGGGCAGATGACAACTGTCTGAGCTTGGGCGAAAATGGATGTACTCTTAAGCACCTTTAAGGACCGCATTTGTCATGGACGGTGTCGGAATTGCACAATTAAGAATAAGCCCTGGTAGAATGGTATTTTAAAAGAACTATTTGGTAGTTGATCTATACTTCTTAGAACATAATGTGATTTATTTGCGACCAATTGCGACAAATATATTCTTATAAATTAATGCATGAGTCACAAATACAAACAAAATTTTAAAGATTTATTTATATGTATATTAAACTTTAGTTTTAAGCTTAACTAGAATTTGGAACAGGTCCTAATATCATTGTCTTAAGATTGCCATTTCTCTTAGCCATTTCACAGTACTGATTTGAATTGATTTAGGAAACATGCTAATTGCATTGTGCTCAAAAACAAGAAAATTGAATAGATTGATATACACTGACGAAAATAATTATTGGCACAGCAAACATTTTCAGATTTGGGGGCTTAATTGTTCCCTTATCGTTAACATATTGGTATCAATGGAAAGGTCATTTAAATTCCGTTTGAATGATATAAAACTTTCCTTAACCCATTAAGTACCCTTCGAAAATTTCGAATTTATGTAAAAGTCAATTTTCGAAACTTTTTTCCTCGATTTTTTACAAAAAATTTTTTGATGCAAAAAAATTCCTCAAACAATTTAAGGAGTGACTGGAAAAAAAATTTTTTAGTCAATTCCAAGGTATTGCAACAGTATGTTTTCAAAATGTATGTCGATTTTAATCGATATATTAATTTTAATTTTAATATGAATCGCGTAAAACCATTTCGTTTATCAAGGGCTCGGGTTCGTTTGCGGTCTTAACATAAATATTTATGGAAAAATCTAAATCAATTAGAAACATACAAAATTTCTCTCATTTATTTCTAACTAACTCTTTGGGCTAAGGGGTTTTTTGAAACCGATATCGTGTTCTATTGCTTAAACCACCGAACCAAACTTCCAACACGTCGAAGGTAGGCACCCTATCATCTGATTTGCACAGTTCATTACATACACTTTAATGTTGAATACAACCTGATGGAAACCAAGAAACGAAGAAGTCTATAAAACGCCCCTTTCAGCAGTTAAGTGTCAGCTGGGCTGTTGATGTTCTCGGTAAATCTGTCACCATTTAGAGCCCTCTTGTGATCTCTCAAGCTGCTTATTTTGGCAGTGCCATGCCTTTGATTGTCAGCCACTCATAGACTTGGTCTTAGCCAATCATTTCACTTACGTTTTCATGCCGCAAAGCGTCAAAAGTAATTTGCATTTAGCAAATATTTGTTGGCACCCAAGCCGACGCCATTGTGGGGGCCCCCAGCCCATCCAATTTTTAACTTTGGGCAACATCAAAGCCTCGTGCTGCCATGCATGTCAAAGGCGTTGGCATAGCTTTAACTGTAACTGTAACTCGCTTACCGTTGCGCCTGTCAGTCCTTAGCAATTTTCAGTATTCCGGGAAAACATCCAGACAACATTTTTTTTTCATGCTGCCTGGCGCCCTCTGGCGCTCGTGGTGTCGGCCGAGGACGCACCACTTGACAACGAATCCTACGTCTACGTCTCGTCGTGGCTTAAATTAGTTTCAACGGCGGCTGCTGCCTTCCCCGAGGCATCGACGTCGGTCTGAGCTAATTTTTTGATGGATTTGCTTGCTCTTTTTCTGTTTTTTCCCTTTTTTTTTTTTTGTTGCCAAGCGCTCATATTGTTCAGCGCTTTTAACTTTTAAAGGTGTCAGTTTGTGGCTTGCAGCTGTCTCAGCTGATAGCTGGTTTTGGAAGAGGGCTATAAACGATCTCATTATTTGCCCAGTTCAAAGCAACTTTATTGGTGTAACTTTTTTTCAACTGTCTCCCCCGCACAAACTTCTATTGAACTCTACAACTTCAGTTCGAGTTATTGTTTTGTGTTGCGTGTTTCTACTTGCAATTGCAACTTTTGTGTGATTTTTAAGCCATCAATGGGGCAGCAGTTGCAGTTGCAACTGAACTACCTAACAAAGTGCAAACCATTGCCATGCGTTGTTCTGTCGTTGTTGCTGCTTTTCCGTTTGTTTGCATTGAATTTTTCAAATCGTCCACCGAACAACCATTTGCCAAAGCTGCTGCTGTTGCTGCTGCTGCTGTTTCTCTTGCCTTTCGCTATGCTTCCGTGCATTTTGTTGCACTTTAGGGGGCAGGTAGCTGCGCGAGGGTTGATTGATAAGTTACAGCTCAAAACTAATAGAAATATTTAATAGAACATAGAGTAATACTTCTTTGCTCTGGCTATAAACCACATTGTAATTTAAAAATAATTAATAAAGGCTAAAATAATATAAATTTAAAAAACTACTTTGTGTCACATTTACATGTTCCTTATTATTTTTTATTTTAGGAACATTATTTATAATTTTAGTTTTAATTCCTAATTTCGTTTTTGAATTTACACCATTTTGCACTAAACTGTTTTAAAATTAAGTTTAATTATTTATATTGTATGGCAAGCATTCAGCATGTAATTTAGATAATAAATTTTGCATTCTGGAAAGTCTTAACAACGAACAACATTACATTTGGTAGCGGAATCACAAAAAATGTTTCGAACAAAAGTCTAATTCCTGATTCCGATGGCTTTTTGCGGATAATAAATATAGAAATTTCAGAAATTTTAATGTATGGTGAGATTTATTAGACTGGTTTGATTAAAAATGCATTATGTTATTCAGCTGTAATAGTTAATCATAGAACGATCATCGTTAAAATAGTGTTCTGTATATTAAATGTACTAAAAGCATGGAGTTTGGAACGCAAGGTATAAAAAAGCCATATTTCTGAACCTGTTAATAAAATACCTAGAGTTTAACCAGATGATAGATTAAACTTCTCTGGCGTCCCCTGTCGCACTTAGTACAAGTTTTTCCTTGCTTTTTTAGCATTTTTAAGCAACAGAGTTGTGGAAAATGTGCTTTGTTTTCCTTTTGACGATGACTGCCGCCGAAGCCCATTGCAAGCTTCCTCTTCTCTTTTTTCAGGGCCCCCATTCAGTGTTGACTGCAGCTTGCGATTGTTCGCTAAGGCACGTGTTCAATAACAATTGTGTTGCATACTTTAGTGCAATGGGGCAGGCATTAAATTTTAAAGGAGTCGCAACTGAGGCAGCAGCACGAGAACGAGCAACGAGTCGAGTGCGGCCGCGTCAAACGGTTTACAGCAAATCAATTACTGCTAAGAACTTTTGCAGCGCTAATTGCAAGGGGTTTTTCCTTTTGCCGGACTTTGTCCGTACTTTTGCAGGCACTTTGTTGACTTTGTGCAGGCAGCCAAAAACTGAGAATAAGGAAAATAAAATAAGTTGTAGATGAAGGAGAACTCGGTCGTTTGTCCGATGGCTCTGCTTTGTGATTTGGCCAAAATACTGCGGATTTATCATGGCCGCTTTCTAAGGCTTTTTTCAGGCGATTCTGACTCCGATTCGGGTTCTGGTTCTGCTGCTGATTCTGTCTGCATTGCGCACTTCTTGCTGCAGTCGAAATTAATGTGCTAGCCTTTTAATTACACGACAAATAAGCAAACAGCCCAAAACTTTTTCACTCTTTATTCGAGTCTGAACAGAGATGAGAAATATCTTCAAGCTCTTTTTTATTTAGGGCTCGTTCATTGGAGCTTATTCTATCAAAAAGTTATGATACATTTTTAAATACTTTCTATCTTTGATTAAATAAATTAAAATATTCTACAGGGTACTAATTTTAGAGAACGAAAAGTATATATTTTTAAAAATTACTAACTACATTTTTAGCCAGCTTTTGTCGCTACGGCTTACTCGGCTCAAACTAGTTCAGCAAAGAACTTGGCAACCCTGACAGATGTCGTCTAGTACGAGTATAAGAGTGTAAGGAATGAGTATGTCGATGTGTATGAGTGTTGTGGTAATTAATTTGGCTTTGAGTGAGTAGAGTTGATGAAATATCGTTGAATGCTTTTAGGCAGAGAAGCGTTGACAAATTGACTACAGACGTTCGCAATGCGGTTTGGCAATTGCTGGAAGTTGTTCAAAACTTGGTTTAAACTTATATATGTATATATGCAATATATATGTATGTATTTGGACAACTGCTTAATCAGCTTTATTTGCATTGATAGCATTGCATTTTTTCACGGCGTTGCGAAGTTAAACAAAGCGCAGCGAGTAAAGAGGAAACCAGCACAGCGTAAAATGCATTAAAAGCGTGGCAAACAAGCGGACGAACCAGAACAGAACTGACAGACAGACAGACGGACAGATGGACGGACAGACAATCATCCCAAAGAGCCACCTTCTGGACTCTGTGGATTCCCTATGGAGAATTTAACTCTCGGACTCTTCTCGGGCATTCGAAGTTATGCATTTTCAAGTGTCTGACTGGGGCTTGGTCCTGTCTGAGGGAGAGGGTGACGGAGAGGTGCGTCCTGCCAGCCGCCTGCTGTTTACAGAGCTACTTAATCGAAGTGCTGCCAATGCCGCCGGGCATCAGCAGCAGGAACGTACATCCTGCAGCTTGTCCTGCAGCTCCTGCTGCCCACATTAAATGCAAAAATGTTTTTCTCGCCTCGCTCCACTCTGCATTTTACCATTTCCATACATTTTTTCTTACTTTCTCGCTTTTTTGTTCGCGTTCTGTTTGCATCCGATTTTCATTAATGGTCTTAACATAAAAATACAATTTTCTGACGTTTAACTGGTTTGGCGGCCGTTAATAAATTTTTAAGCGTTGTTTGATTTAATCTTTTGCCTACTTTTTCTCTTTCCCCGTACATTCGATGATTTTGATAGGGAATCCGACGAAAGCTTTAAATGCTTGCTGAGCTGTGTCGGCTAGTAAGTATTAAGATAGGCAAATGTAACCGGAGATTGCAAATATTATATTAAAATTATATCTACAAATAATTATTTAATTTCAATTAATAATTTATTTTAATTAATAGTAATGTGATTCGTGCACAACTGAGCAAGAACAGTGTAATAAATTTATCGAAAGGGAGTGATTGGAATATGCACTTCGACACTTATATTTGTGTAAATACGCTTTATACACACATGCATGTCTACAGGATACTTAATAGTCTAGCCCTCTCAGTTGTCAATTTCGCATTTGCTTTCATGACTGTCACGTATTTCATTACAGCCCTTCAACCGACCTGTTCTTTTTCATGTCTATCGCTCTGTCTGTCTCTTTCGAACCATAAAGATCATGTAAATCGGTTTAATTAGTTGAATAAACTGTCAAATACTGATATTACTCGTAATTCGATTAATTGCAGAACTGATGCCGAGTGCTGAGAGAACAGACTCTTCACTTGGCTGTTCGGTCGCATGTGGCGTTGACAACTGCAGTTGGGGCCTCCCCTCATAACCTCCTCGCTTTCCCCTCTGTCACCATTCCGATTCTGCTGCAATAAAGCAAAACAGCAGCTGAAATTGCCCAACGGCACAACCCCAAAACACTCCGCACAATTCGACGCCCTTTGCAGCCGCTGCTTTTCATTTAATTGCGGTTGACTTTTGGGGCTTTGACAGACCGACAGACGGACAGAGGGACAGTCAGACTGATAGACCGACAGACAGATGTACAGACAGGCTGGCAGACACGCGTCGGTTAGTCAGATGAACTATACTGAGAATAACATTTGGGGGGCAGCGGCTGCCTCAATCTCATACCCACTTGGCAGCGGAATGCCAATCATCAATCAAGGTGATTTGTTTCAATGCCCCAGCCACAGATTTCACGCTGTTGTGACTGCAGATGGACATGGACACGGAGTCCTGGCAGCAATCGATGGAGCCGGAGCCGGAGCAGCTTCCTGCTGCTCAACTTGCTTGCCACATGTGGCCAATCACTTGCATACACTTCAATTGGTGCGGTTGGCCCCAACTTCCATCCCCTTCCATTCAGCAGCTGCTATTGCTATTGCTGTTGTTGTTGACGTTGTTGTTGTTCATCAATGAATTCAATCACGAAAATGTTGCTGGCTACCCTTTCCTCGCCTCTTCCTGCCCCTTTCCCAACCCGCAAAAGCCACAATGCTTCAATCCTCAATCCTCAATCGCTTCATTCGATGCATATTCATGAGCTCTGCAGCCGCCGCCTGTTTGAGTTACTGACGTGGCTTTGATTTAATTGCCCTGATTTTGTCTATAATTTATTTTAAGCCCTGCCACCAACACCGAACTATGCCCAGAAACAAAACTTTTTGCAGCATCAACTGCTGCCTTCCCTTTTTTTTTGCTTTTGCTTTTGTCTCGCATTTTTAGCATTTTACTTTGGCCCAAGCAAATATTTCGTTTACTCGTAATTTACCCATGACTGCGCCACGTTGAAGTTGTCGCCGTGATTTTGTTTTATGTTACGATGTTACTAACCGAATCAACCACCTGAGGGGTATATCGATCTGTAATCAGTACAATTACAGCATGTTCTCTTCGTATTCTAGAGCAACACAGCTTAGGGAACATAGTTTTTGAAAGAAGGACCTAAAAATGCAGCTAAATATTCCAGCATGAATATATAAATATTAGAACACAAAAATAAATAAAATTAGTTTGTTAATTTACTTTACTTTTCATAATTTAATTTAAAATTGTATAATTTTATTAATTAATTTGTTAAATAATAAAATGTATCAAATGGAAATAGAAAACAGCCATTAGATAAAGTAGGGAAAATGTGTTTCATATATTTATTTCTCATATCCCCTTTCATACAGGGTATTATACAATCGAGCCATTTTTATATATTTACATATTCGATATTTACTATTTTTCTTCATTTTGTTTTGTCCTGCGTATAAAAAAATTTCAGAAATATTTCATTTTTGTCGCGTCGCTCTGGGGAAAGCGGGGGTCCCCCAGTCCCAGCTGACTTCCTGTCCCGTTAACCGCAGCTACAAATTTTTAACGCTTTAAAACTGTTCTTTTATTTTTTGCACTTTTGTCGCCATTTTGTGCACGCCTTGGCAAGGACAAGTCGTCGTCGTAGTCGCAGTCGAAGCTTCAGGTCCTCTCTCATCTCCCCCGACGCCTCTTTAGTCCTGTGTTTCTTACGCTCCTTGTCCACCGGTTTCTCACATTTTTTTATAAATTCCAAAGAGGTGTGCGCATAAATTTTTGGTGCCGGTGCCCTGCAGCCAACACTTATGCAAGGGGCTGTCAGGAGAATGGGAGGGAGGAGGCAGGAGGCAGGAGGAGATCCCTTAACTTCCAGCAGTTGCTTAAAATATTTGCTAAAGAGACAGCGATTGGAGCACACCAAGTGGTCTAGGAGTAAACTCATTTTAAAGCCAGACTGATTGTAATTTGATTTGGCCCATTTCAATCCCTGACTCGCGCCTCAACCTCCGCCTCCGCCTCCAGGCTACGCTCGTTGGTGCCCATTACCGATTTTGGTTATTTCATTTTCCAGGCGACTTCAAATGTCATTTCCTTTGGCTGCCTGCCGCCTTGTGATTTGTGACCTGAGTAATCGTAATCGCGCTTTATCTATTAGTTACATAGCCTCCCTCATTTTCATTTTCCTTTTCCATTTTCCTCTTGCTTAGCTTCGGCTTCTGGTTCTGGTTCTGGTACCTACTTTTCTCCAGTCGCCGTCTTTAATGAAATTTACTCGGGTTGCCTTTCTATTTACTTTGTGGCACAAAATTAATAAAGGCGAGGTGCACAGCAGTGGCAAAGGCAAAGGCAAAGCCAAGTGGAAACTTAATCCCCAAGGAAATTATGTGAAAAATGTGCGTGGGCATTCCGCCTGTTCGTCTACCTTCGACCCCCATCATCTCAGGATGTTCCTGAACGACAGACTGCGGGGTTGGGCATCTTCGGATCTTTCTTTATCTTCAGTTGTTAGACGGCCCATAGCTGAAATCACTTTGCTATTGAAAACGTGCAACGTATGGCCGAAACTAAAATATACTTAAAAAACAAAATTCCTTCAGCATGACCCCTTTTTATAGCTTGTTCTGGAATGGTCACTTTTTTATTTTGTATATTTTTTATTAAGATAGTAGCATCCATTTTTTAAGTGCGCAATTATTATTAAGTGTTTGGCAGTGGTCAGAGGCGGGGAAAAGTGAAATTGTCAGTTAAATAGAAGAAAAGGGTGTATACACAAAATATAAGAATTATGTATTTCCTGATGATTTTATAAAAATATATTTGCTTAATTTATTTGCTCATCCTTTTTATTTTCTTATACAAATAGTAATAGAACAAATATTTTAAAAAATTATATTCACTTGTTTTTCGCAGTCCAATTTTTAGTGAAATATAAATGTTTTCTCTTCTTATGAGCCAACAAACTTTTAGATCCCCGCTCAATCTCCGCCACAGCGCGCGGTGTCCGTTATCAAACCGTTGTGGCATTTTTCCGGGTTTTGCGTTTAGGCCTTCTGGAAATATTATTAAGTTTGTTTGGCAATTCTTTGAAATTTGCCTGAATCCCTTTGTACTCTGTAGATTGAGTGAGGGAGAGCGGTTAATATTCGGGAATTTGCGGGAAAGTTAATGCTTGCAAGTTGTATAATTTGAAGAAATAGCTGTTAATCTGCACGTGCCCAGCAGCGTAACAGTCGGAGCCGCCTTTGAGATGGGCCCGCAATAAGCCCAATTCACAATTGTCTCTGGCCTTTGTGTGCGCACTGACCAAAGTGTCAATTACAGACATCACGAGGCCAAACAACAGTGGACAAGTGAGAAGGGGCGTAAGAGGAGGATGGGGACCCCGAGGAACCTGCTTGTAACTGGGCGGCATCCGCAAAATGCTTATGTAATTGTCAGCTCATTGTTTGGCACACGGATAATATCGTAATTAGCCCGAACATGAGCAGTTAATTAGTTGTATAATCCCCCAACGGACAACAATCATCTTAAACACCGATGACACATGCTAAAAATGACTAATAAGTTCTAGAATAATCGTTACAGTACCTGAAAGCTTTAAGCAACAATTGGGTTACTAATTCGAGATACAGACTATCTTCTGATTTAAAGATTTTCTAAGTTTAAAACAACCTTTAATCTGGTTCCCAGTTTGTTTTTGCTTTATTATTATAAGAATATTATAAAAGCTTAGCTTTAATATCCCTTAATTTAGTATTATTTTGCAACAGCCATTTATTTTTTTTATTTATTCCAAATTTTGTTAATTTTTAATCATAATGGTTGCTGATGTAAATTTCCTGTTGCATGTCCAAATAATTTCTAAAAGCAAGATTTAAGTTGACTCTAAGCAGGTGGCATTGGAGTCAATGATAAATCATCAGCTAGGCTCAAAGTTTTCTCTGACAGTGTTATCTATAAAGACAGACGAATTTCAGTTAAAAGGCAGTGATTAGTTATGTATAAGTTCGACGACCTAGAGAGAACTAAAACAACAATGCTTACATAAGTAGACAGCAGGGCGTCTAATCTCTCAGTGGGCTGATTGCTGTCTTCAGTTGGCCCTGAACTCTGGCCTGTTGTTGTTACTTAACTGCTTAACTGCTTGTATCAATGCGGCCTTTATTTAATTTTAATTACATGCATTTAAATTGTACATTACCATTGGCCAACGGCACTGTAAGCCAAACTCAAATCATGCGAATGATAAATTGATTGCAAATGTACACAACAGAGTCCCACACACAAACCAATGCAGGGAAATGGACATACATGTGTGTGTATATGTATATGTATATACGAGAATGTATGTGTGCGGGCTTGCAGCTTCTGTTTGTCTGGCTTTTATTTAAATAAATTGTTCTCTTTAAATTGCATTTAATTAAATTATTTGTCTACCTGGAGGTTTTCATCTAGATTTTAACACTTTGATTTGTCAGTGCCAATAAATCTATCATAATTTATAGTTGCCACAACATTTACTTCACATACTCGCAAAACTAAATAACTTATCGAATTAAGCTGCTTTCGCAAATTGGTATTCTCTTTGAAAATGAAATGAATTTAGGCTTAAATCTATTTGCAACTTCTAAGCTAAATATTTTTTAGACAGTTCATTTAGTAAAATTGCAATGAATTTTGCATTTTGAATGCAAGTAAATGTGTTTTCATTTAATTGGCCTAATAAATAATAAGATATTTATTTATGATGGGCTGACAAATGAAAAGGGTTAATGATATACGAGTTAAATATTTTATTTAGGCATAAGGCCAATACATAGGTATAAGCTGGCGCTTTTCTCAATATTGGTAGGGGTACGACTTGATGAAATTTAATTTAATTTTAATAGTCTTTTACAATAGTCTTAATATTAGTTTAAAACATTTTGTGCTTATTTATTATCAAGCAATAAGAATAAATATATATTAAATTGATTTATTTTACAAAGATGTTTAAGGAATTATCTCGTTTTCTCTTAAAGAAATGCACTGGATAAAAGGAAAATTGCAATTCACTTGCGACAATTTTTTAAATTAATTTTTTATTCTGCTTTAAGCTTCTTATGTGCCATTTAAATACATTTTCTGCTTGAAGTTGACACATGAATAATTTAAGCTGCTGCCATTCCAAAAAATAAAATAAAGCTTTAATTAGGTGAAAAGTGTTGAAGAATTTAAAGTTGCTTTTATGTATATCGACATGGTTTGGTATGGCCAATCGTGTTATACCCTGTAGCCATCAAATTACTGAAGCGGGTGCTTTAAATTTTAAGAAACGTAGACAATTCTGACAATTCGGAAAGTCTTAAATATATTTATTCGAAACACGTCATGTTATTTAATTTTTTATATGAGGTGTCTTTTAGATAAACATTTTCAAGCTGGAGTATCCGCTATTTGTCCTTGTTGCTCCAAATAAAAACCAATAACCAACCACAAGGCAACACCAGCAGCAATACCAACAAGTACAACAAGAACAGGACCACAACAAGAACAACGACGGATTACTCTCAGACCTGTAACTGAAAGACCGCATACAGACATCCAGATTAAGAGAGGGGATGATTGAGAGGGGCAGATTGAGGTACCCACATGTCAGGGACATTATGGAATCATGAACTTACTGACAAGGTTGTGCATGTGTGTGTGGGAGTGTGTCTGTGTGTGTGTGTGCACCTGAGTGAGCTTAACTCCATTTCGACTGTAGTCGTGAGTCGCGCGTCAACGGTTTGCGGTCCAGTACAGAGCACTCCACTCCACTCCACAACACACACAAACACACCCACACACACACACACATCTACAGACAGCAATACAATGTCTGGCCATTTCAATCATCAATCAAAGTGTTTTGTTGCGACTTTCATACGTCATGTTTTTCCCTAAAATCTCTCTCATACCTTCTGTTGTCTGTTCCAATGTGGATGTGTGTGTAGGTGTGACTGTGACACAAGTCGACATTTATGGTGTCGACAACGACAGCACCGAGAACGTGTAGGATTTCATCATCAAGAGCTGCGACAACGACAACAACAACACTGACAACAACAACAATGACAACAAGCAGCAGTAGCATCTGTCTGACAATCAATCACATGCCTCAATTCAATTCTCAATGCCGTCGTTTTCAATTCCATTTCAAGCAATTCTCAATTCGCTAAATATTTATGAGAACATAAAGAGAACATCTACTCCTCCTCTTCTTCTTCGCTCTTGTATCCCTAATGAGGCATAATTAAAAAACATCAAATTTATTGCCAAATTTGAGTGTACACCCACGTGTCTGTCTCTTTCTATCTCTCCCTCTGTCCCTGTCATTGAATCGAATCAATCAAGCGTTCTTTTATCGGCTTTATTGTGTGGCAGTTAACGAACTTAAATAACAAACTTAAGTTTCAATTTTATGGCTTATTGTGGCGTTGGCTCAAAGCCTGTCGTTGCTAAAACTTTTCTATCTCCCCCCTGCCTTCTGCGCCCTTGTTTATTCCTTGAAGGGATCAAGCCTTATTGTAAAAAAGCTATTGTTCGCTTTTTGATTTATAGATATTGGATCACACACAGAATTTCCCATGCCAAAAACAAATGCTGTCGTTCTGTATTTTTTTTCTTCTACGTTCCTCTCCAAGAGTCTAGCTTAAAAATGGTATATTGACTTTGTAATGCAGTTCGGAAGGGGGACATATTTAATAGGTCTTTTTTTTTGGTAATACCTCATAAGGAAAATTGCCTGAAATCTACGACGCTTATCAGAAATTTTTGGGAAAAAAATATTTTACACCAGTTAATTTTGGCAGTGTTTGATTTTGATTTATTTTGTATTATCACATTCTTTGTATAGGATGCTCCGCAATTCCAATATTATTAAGGTCGATAGTAAAAAATTAAAAATACAAATCCCATTTCAGATTTTACCTCAAACAATTTGCTAAAATCAGCTTGATCGTTAATTAAAGACAAGTTTTACTAGCCTCAGTTTATTATTGTTCTATAAATCCATCCCATTTTAAAACAAAATTTAATAATTATTAAGTATTTTCAAGATTTTGTTAACAAACCTTTTTAATTGCTTTTTAGGTAACGGATATAGGAATCTTTTTTATTTTTTTATTATAGTGTAAGAAGTGAAGGGTATTTTCAGAAGAGAGTGCCTTTCTCTTGAGACTTGTGCTCAGCCTCGTTCCTCGTTTTTGCAGGATGCCTTTGGTGCGTTCTTGTAGGCGCGTCTGAACCTGTTTACAGTCAAACGTTCAGGCTGACCAGCAGAAATAGAGGCAGAAATAGCAGCAGGAACTGAGGGACAGCCAAAGCAGCCGCACAATTTGCTCGGCGTTTTTGTATCTTTGCAGTGCAGTGTCTGTTGCCTGTTTGCCTGTTGGTCTATTGGTCTGTCGGGCTGTCGGACAGTCCGACTATTTCTGTTGCTGCTTCTGTGTGTTTCAGTGTTTTGTGTTCGGGCAAAAACTTTGTGCACTGATTGCAAACTTGTTTCAATTGTTTCGCAACAGACTGAGACTGAGCAAAGGGAAATGGCGTGGGTGAGGAGGGAGAGGCGGGGGGGTGGGAGTGGCGATCGGTTGTTGTCGGGCTGCCGCATTCGCCATGAAAGTCAAGGCAAAGCGTGTGCACAAATGGCCAAAAGCTGAGGCTGAAGCTGAAGCTGAGCGGCAAAAGCCATTCACTTGCATATTTCTGTGGCTTAGTTTCCGTTTTCAAACCAAACGAACAGCATAAAAACCTATTGAAAATTTGCATACGAAAATGAAATTCAAATGGGTTTCATTTTCCGCACTCACTCTCCTTTCTCCTTTCTTCTGCCTTTCCCTTTCTCTTTCCCTGTTCTCTGTCCCAGTTGCAATGGCAATCAGCGTCGCGACGCTGGCAGTTCTGAATCTCGGAAACTTTCATTTTTTGCCAGCAGCTGCAACACGAATTTTAATACACTCCTAACCATACATATTTATAGCTGTCGTACATATCTCGAAAGCGTATTCTCCCTTTGAAATGAGTGGATAATTTTAATCTCAAACGTTCTGATATCTTTGCCGAAACCGCCTCCCTTCCCCAACCCAAAAGACTAAGTGATTTTTCATTGAGCACCTCGTAACTTTGTAATGCAAATCTGTTGGTCCCTAACTCTCCCCTCTCATCTCTGTTTATCTGGCTGTCATTCTGTCGGCCTGTCCATGTTTCTGTCTTTCATTGATTGTCGCTATCACTTTTTGGCTTTTGCTCCTCTAGTGATGCCAATAAAATGCAAATTGTTTGGCGAGTAAACAAAACGGTTTTAATAAAGACGAAATCTGGAGATGGGCTCGTGACAAAAAGTTTCTTTGACTCTGAATGGTATAACTATACTTTTTTGCTCAGGAACTTAGTTAAAGTTATTGAGAGTTTAAATATTTTCAAAATGGAGCACAATAATTCTAAAGAATAATACGATTTTAATAATTCGGTACATAAATGCACATAAATGAGTTTAAGCTAACACAATTATTGATCATTAAAATAAATAAATAAAATTACAATTCAACAAGAGTTTTTAAAGTAAAGTTTTTCTTTTTTTTATTCTTTATTAAGTTAAGTCATTTAACACTTTCTTCTTGCAAATCAAATCAGTTTAGATTTAAAAGGGTTCGTGCATTTCACGTTGTTGTACCTTATCACGCTTCCATCCATAATTCGCAATCATCGTTCCTATTATCGCATTCATTTAATGGTAAGCTGTTGAATTTTGATGGCTTTTAATTGTCTTAAGCAACCCAATCAGAGAGCACTTCTCGACTGCTGCTGATTTTCCCTTTATCGTCTTTCGTTTTCCATCTTCCAAGAGCATTCGGCGATAGTCAGCACAATAGTTTTGGATTCCACTTTGCGCTGACTGCTGACCCACTTATTGGTCACTTCTGGGCTCTGTTTCCGTTAGCCTTGTAGCCACTTGACTAAACAGCACTCAAATTTGATTTTGATTTATGCTGCCCGAAACCGAAAACCCAAAACCCCCTTCAGACCCACACCCACTCCGATTCGGAACCATCTCGACCGATTGCAGCTCATAACTTTGGCATCTATCGGCCGCTTTCATATTTACATGCTGCTTACACGCGCATTGGCGTGTAACGGAAATTGAGTAGCACAGAGTTGGCCGAAAGAGAGTGTGGAGCACTCATGAAAGGGTTGGCCAAATGGACCTTTCCCCGCCCCCCAAGCCCTGCCTGGTTCAGCACTGTTCCGGTCCAACAATTGAATGCTTATATAGCTACAATTTTGATATTTTCTTCTTGTTTTGTTTTGTTCTGTTCTGTGCAGCCTTTGCCAAGGCAGCTCCAAACTCGCTTAGTTCGTCAAACCCCTCCCCTCTCCCCTCCCCGCCTCCCTGCCTTAGTTCCATTCTCAAACAACACACTCTCAATAGAAAAACACAATTTTCGCAATCTTTGCTTATCTTTTCATCTCTACCGTTGCATGACCATAGTTGATTCTGCTGCTGTTGATGTTGTTGTTGATGTTGTTGTTGTTATTATTGTTGTTGTAAAAAGCTAAAGCTGCTATAAAGAGTTGCACTCGGAATGGAGGAGAAGCCCCCCTCCACAATTGCTTTTGTTTGTCGGAATTCCCGGTAATATCAAGTTGCTCTATAAGCACACGACCGTTTGAAATAAGCGAGGTCAGCTCGAAAAGTTTCACTATCTGTGCATTTCAAACAGAAATGTTAAAAAGAAAATCGCATAACTTTGACCAAAAGTGAGGAAAATTGAATGATATAAGACCGTTAATATCGAAGGTGGAATTGTTCAGAATATTTATAAATCAACTTATTTGTTTTAAGCCCCCAAAGATTCCTTCTTACAATTTTCAAAAGAGTTTTTCATGCTCACCTCGCACTGCCTTATCATCTTGCAGCTCTTTTTGTTGTATATTGCTATGCTACGTTTTATTGTTGTCATAATGTGGTGGCTTGTTGCTGTTTCCTTTCACCTCGGCTTTCCCCACCTACGTCTTCGTGGCAGCATACAGTAGTTACTCCTGTTGTGCGACCCGCTCGGATTTTTATTGCTTAATGCTGAGGTGCAGGCTCAGCCCAACCTCCTCTCGATTTTCAGTCGGAGTTTACAACCTTTTTTATGCCCAAAGCCCACCACCAACCCATCCCTCTTTCTTTTTGCTGGCTTAGTATTTTTTTAGCTCTGTTTTCTCTTTAGGCAACAGAAAGGTGTATTTTACTTACCTGCTTGCATATAATATTGCTGTTGTTGTTAGTTCTAGTTGCTGTTAGGTTTATGCGTCAAATAAGGATATTCAATTTAAGCTCGATATACTTGCATTTTATATTTTATAGTAGCTTGCATTTCATATTCTACCATCTCCCTCTCGCAACTTAACTCATCTCATCTCACTCTTTCTCATGCGTTATGTTAATGCGATGCTTGTGAAACTTATTGGAAATCAAAGCAATCATACGCCACATTGGCGCAGCCAGCAAAGTACTTGATTGTGAGAACAGTTTGAGCCCTACACTGAGAGATAAAAGTGAATACCACGGATTTCTTGAGACTGTTCATACGAGTAACGAACAACTGGACTCTCAAATTTAAAGCATGTTTTCTGTTATAAAAGCTAAAATTAATATATCTTACTAAATTTGTTTCTCTAAGTGTAACAGGTCCATGGTCAGTCATGAATATGCACTCAAGCGTCGTCAAATCCTGACTGATTGCAACGCATTACGTTTCACATTTTTGGCACTCGATCTTTCCACTCTCCAGTCCCCTCCCCCTCCCCCCTCTGTGCCCTCTGCTGACTCAGCCCAGTCTCCACCTAACAGACAAATCGCTTTGATTGATGCCGTCGGTCTAGTGCATTTGAGCTGCATCTGCAGTAAGTTACGGATGCCAGTGCCAGTGCCACTGCCCGGCGGTTCGGTAATTGCTTTTGGGGCCCACCTTAAAGCTTTCCCGAATCTTGCAGTCCTGCCCAATCCCATTCCCATTCCTGATCCCGTGCCCGTGCCGAGTTTCCATTCCGTTCCGTGCTCAACAATACGCACGCAATTACCGCAGTTGGGAGCTTGGAAAAAAGTTTCAACTCCCCTGGAGCTTGACGAAAGTTGTCATAGCTGCTGGCTGGGTTCAGGCGCCAACTTTCAGCTCTAATTGCCCAAGTGGCTTTCGAGTGGCATCGCCGTCGCCAAGACGCCACGTAATAGAGCTTCCTCCGATCCCTCGTCTTCCCCTGCAGGTCTGGTTCTCCTTCATTTCTCCTGCTGCTGCTGCTGTGATGCAGTCAAAGTTTTGTGGAGTGGTCACCCGAAAACTTGTTGGCACAAAATGCACAATCAAAGCTGACCGTTGGCGTTATTAACACAAATGAAAATTGTGGTCATGCTCACACATGCTAGTTACTTATATTCCAATTTATTAGACGGCAAAGTTTATGGCCCCCTCCTGCACTCTGGCCGGTACATTCAACGACGACTGCCTCTTGGCCTAATGAAGTTTTGGATTAGACAAACAAAATTCACAGAGACACATACGTTTGCACTTGTAGTCCGTAATGCGTCTACTCCTACGAGCACTCGACATCCTCATATGTATCTTCAAAATCTACCAGTCACACATATGTTAAATTCAAGTCCTAAGTAAAGGACATACACACAGAAACATATATCCTGAATGCCCTGCATATGTGCGTACATTTTGCGGCCTTGCATTTACCTTTCCTAGGATCTGGTTTTAACTTTTGGCGTCCAGCATTTAACTTTTGCCCTTTTGCCTAATAACTTTTCCAGCGAAGTGCGTGAAGTTTGGACAAAAGGATACTTAAGATGAAACAGCATATGAGTTGCATGAATACTTAAGTGAATACAAGCCAAAAAAGTGTGATAAATTATCATCTACTTATATAAGCTCAAAATACCTTACTGTGAATTGAACACTCAGGCTTAATTTTTAAAACAATCCACAATAGTAAACAGACTCAGTGAAATTAATTACATTTCAGAAATCTGGCATAATTAATAAGAAGCAATAATCATCGTTGAAATAATTTTTGGAGTAAATTTTTATAGACAATTTACGCTAATCGATTTTTAAGTAAATTTTTGTATTTACATATCTAGCGCCTTTTTGAGCCGTACTTAAATTCTTGATATACTGAGCGCCCTTATCAATTGCCAATGCCATGAATAATTATCAATGCCTGGAAAAATGTTGACGCATTTTTGGCTGCTCCAGTTTTGTGGCAAATCAAAATGCCATTAAACTTTTCGGTGCGCCCGCATAATTTTGCAACATTTTGTGGTTGAACTTTACTTTTTGGCACTTTTTACTGTGCGGCTCCTGCGGTTTTTAATTAAAATTTGTTTGCTTACACAAAGCCAGAGGAACGTTTCGCTGCCATTTGCCATTGTTGATTTCAGTTGTCTTGGCATGAAAGGAGATGGATATGGGGGAGTTGTTCAAATATGTCTGGCCGTCTAATTAGGAGAGCACATTCAGAGTAAAATTACATTACGTATACGCAGCGTGCGCCTTTTAATATTGCCGAAAACATTTTGACAGACAACAGGCGAAAAGGGTAAAGAAGAGAACGATAAAGAGAAATGGAAGAGGCGTGTTGGCTAATTGAAAAAATACATTTTAATAGCATAATTTCTGGCGCTGCGGTCTTGTCAGCCTTTAAATTAGGTTTCCTGACATTTCCCCATGATGATGTATTTTCTGCGGTTGCCACGGGTTGTCGCGGAAAACTTGGCATCATTATTAAGCAGCTATCACCTGGCGAGAATCTGGGCTAAGATGTCACGTTCTTGCCGCCATCTCGATGAGATCAAACACTATTCAAATGAAATTTGTTTTTGATTAGACAATTTGTATGCTAAAATCAATGCCTTAAATTTAATAAAAGAAATTGCTTTTCGTTTTTCTTTTTTGTTGTTTTCTAGCAGACGTTGCTTACAGCTAAATTAAATTAAAAATTCAATGACAAAACATTAACAGCATTGCGTCAGATTGGATTCCATCTCCGAAGCGTCTGACAGGCGATTGAGCAAATTTCTTATAAGAAGTACATAAGTACGAGTACTCGAACTGTCTCCGTTGTTGTTCTCGCTGTTGTTGATGTTGTTGGCTGCGCGTCTCAAATGAGGCGTCAACGGAAACGACAGCTGTTGAAGTCTGGAATTTGTCTGTTAACTTTGAATTCAGTCTGAGCTCTCAGACGGCACATGGGCGGCATCAAAGAATATATTATATTTTACTTAGTTTGTTATCTATGTGTATATAAAAAAAATTATGCTCTTTTTATTCCTGTGGCTTATGACTTTATTTTTAGAACTCTACTCAGATATGCACACGCTCACACTTCATTATGAGAACTTTTCTAAACTTTTTGTTGTGCTTTAACAGTAAATTTTAAGTGGTCGACGATGAGTGGACAATGTCAAGAATACCTTTGACTACGCTATTGGTTGACTGTTTTAATTTCTAAGCATTACTGACCTTTCATCTTTATAGTTTGTTTATGTTCATTTATTTATTTACACCGTTTCACGGAAAGTTTAACATATATTTAAAAAACTATACTCTACTTTGAAGTACAGCTAAAAAAAAAAATACCAAAACCCAACGAAACTAGCACTAAAACTATTTAAAATACCAGCTTCTTCTGTTCAAATTGGACGCGTATTTTCGATCTAGGCTCATATCGATTAATGCAGTAGATATCGACGGAATTTTGAAAGACCAGAATACATATTTAATACTTTAATTCTATTCAAAATTATTTGATTTGATTTGATTTGATTTGATTTTGATTTGATTTTATAGTATCTTAATAATTTCCTAGAAGTGGGAAAATTAATCGAATTATAATTAAAAACTACAAAAACTGCAGTCTAGATTATTTTAAAAAGTTAAATTAATTATTTATTATTATTGGTTGAAAACGTTCTTGCATAATTAATTTTTTTACTTGTATTTTGTACGGATGTTTAGTTTTATCCTATGACAATCAAAATATTTGCTTACAATAGAATACAATAGAAATACCAGAGTCCTTAACTACAATTCGATTTTAGATAGTTGTCATTAAATGATAGTTTATTGCAATTGTAAAATTGTATTCAAATATTTGAATTGGAAACATAATTACATAGATTTCCTGAGAGGTATCGGCAATACATGCAAGTAAAATGGAAATAATACGAGTACAAAGGAAAATCTTAGGGAAACCCAAGACGAGATGGGACAATAGCAGAGACAAACACAAATGGCTTCTAGATCGATAAACTCTGCAAGGAGCAGACACAATTTGTGTATCGAACCTGCCACGCCAACCTAGGAGCCATAGCATAGACAATAAATTCGAACAAAGGGCGACACATTCGCCGAGTGGCAACAAACCAAGGCAAGTGAATTGTCAGAGACAGAAAAAGAAACAGAGAATGGAATGGATGAAGCAAAGTGAAAACTTAAACCAAATACCCAAACACACAAAAAGGCAGCTCTTTAGCTGCGATTTATATTTGAAATGCCTTTTGGGTGGCCACTGAAGCAGCAAATGCTTTTGCGGCATGCCCATCCTTCCTTCCAATGGGGGAAAGAGCCCCCCAAAAATATATATAAATATTGCAATAAAATTTATTCATCGACGGCAGTTGCAACTTATTTTTATGCCCGTTAATTGCCGGGCAGCCTCATCTCCCTTTAACATACAATATATTCAACGGGACCACTTTGCATACGTAACTGTCAACTTTGGCCAGACTTCACACCAGGCGGCAGTTAGCTCCCTGGAGTTGGTTGCCCCTTTCGTCGGTTGCCCCCAAATATTTCCTCTCCATACAAATATGTGGGCATCATAAATATTTTCCAGTCCATTGATTTTTGGTCGCTGTGGATGCTGTCGATGTTGATGATGTCGGACGGACCGACGGACGAATGGCGGGACACAGCAGGCGCATTTGATACATCGGAAGTCAGTTATGTTCCAAGCAACGAATACTCCAAAATCTCTTCATATACTGGTAAAATGTATTTATTTTAAATGAAAATAGCTATTTCCTTAAATCGAACTCTTTCAGTTGGCTTTACTGACAATTTAATCATTCTAAATTAAAGTTGCATTAAGTTCAAAGTGCAACGGTCGACAACGCCTGAAGTGTTGTTGATTTTGACTTGGACTTGGCCAATATTTTAAAACTATCTTACCAAATTGCATTAGTAAAGAACATCACTTGGAATGATATTTACATTAAATAGCGGACGGATTTGAGGCGAATTAAACATTTAGAACACAGACGGTAACTAAATTTTGTAGCTTATTGTTTTTGCTGCTTGTTACGCATAAGCTACCCTTAACCCCTCCTGTTCGTCGCTTAACACCCTTAACGCTTGCTCTTTGGCTATGTTTTGTTTCAGCGACACTTGATTGCTTTTATGTGTGTTTGTTGTTCCCGGCTTTGTTGTGTGCGTATGTATATGCGTGTGTGTGTGTGTGTGTGCGTCAGTCAGCGCTGACGCTGAAAAGTATGCTACATGGCAAATAGACTCAAATTATGTTGTCGAGTGCGAGACAGAGATAGCTGGTAGGTGAAAGAGTGCTATATGTAGTTGAGAAGAACAGCGTGTGTGTTCTTGACTGTGTGTGCCTGTTATTGTGTGTGTGTGCGTTGTTTGTCTAACGCTTTTTATGCCTGCCGAAAATTGTTTGTACTGTGTTCATAAATATTTTTGCTCAAGTTAATTGAAACATTACCAAAAAATGCTTGTTGGCAAATATTGAAATATTTCTGGTCTGGGTCGGAGGCACACATTAATGGTCTGTATATATTTTGATTGCTTTTTTTTGTGCACAAGATGATTTTAATGATTTATTGGCGGTTTGAGTATGGTCGACTTGGCCGTATAAATAGCTAGAGCCCGCTCATTTCTACGATTTTATTTGGATCTGGAGACTAGGACATTCAGTTGAATCTTGAAAAAATCTTTGAGCTTTACAAAGGATTTTAATATTGCCTTTTTAGTCCGATGAGCCAGGTGAGCTATTATAAGACTAAGTATTCACTTTTCATTTTCGAATTTCTGACGAACTATATAAATTGGTAATCACCTTTCTTACCCATCGAGATCGTGGTGCTTTATGATAAGCGTGGACTTTCCGACGCAGTGATTGATTTTCCCCAATTGTTTTACTTCAGAATTATACAAAAATTACAACATTTTTCAATTATGCTTCACTTTTTTTCTCTATTGCGTCCTTTTTATCATTATTGTCCTTCTTACCACTTTTTATTATTGCATCCTTTTTATCACTTTTGTCCTTTTTATCACTCTTGCTTTCGCCATTATTTTGAGCTGCGCCCGTGACAACTTTGTTAATTGATTCGGCAACGTAATCAATATTATTCGTATTTAATCCACATATATTAATCCGACCTGACTTCAGCATATAAATATGATACTCTTTTCTTAATTTTTCGACTTGTTGTTCTATTGGACATAGTCTAGGTTAATATATGTTATTTGTACTATCTATAAGACTTTGTTCATTTACCACTAAGACCTGAGTAGGAGAACATGCCGCGCTGCTTAACTATGTGATCCCATCGGCCAGGAGTTTCCAGCTTTGAAAGCTTTTCTGACAATTCCTTACGCATTTTCTTCACACGATCTGTCATTTCCTTTATGGTTTTTAGCCTGCATTTATTAACTTTGTTTAAATGAATTTAACCATATTAATTATAAGCAAGCTTACCATTCCTCTTTATTTTTTTTATCACTTAGCACTTTGGCCACAACTCGGCTTCCAAATGCGGGTGGATTTGAATAATTTGTGCGAATAAAAAGCGTGAGTTGCGAGGTAACTGCAGCGACTAATTCCTTGTCATTCAAGACAGTTACTAGATTGCCAACACGTTCGTCTGATATCAATGAGAATTGAAGCATCAAAATAAGAGAAGATCGTGCAAATATACTCACTATACAGCCCCATATTCTTAGAGAACGATTGAGCTGCCATTAACTCAAAGCCCTCATTACAAAAGTATCTGACTGCCCAGGCATCTCGCTCCGGATCACCGGTCGCAAATCCCTGATAAGCCGTATCGATAAACGGAAACAGTTTGTTCAGTTTCATAGCTGCTGCAATTTGTTTCCATTGTTTTTTTGTGGGATCCAAGCCAGTGGGATTGTGGGCCGTACCATGAAGAATCACAACAGCGCCCTCTGTCGCCGAAGTAAGTGCGTTCAAAAGTCCTGGCATATCGAGTATAAGTCTTTTGGAATTCCAATAGGGATACTCTTTAATTTGCTTGAAGCCAGCCTGCTTGAAGATCTTGGCATGATTTTCCCAAGTCGGATTTGGCAAATATAACGTTCGTCGCTTCAAACTTTGGGCTAAGAATTCGGCAGCCAATCGACATGCACTAGTTCCTGATACCGTTTGCACGGCCGATACCTATAAGTAATGAATTCAGAATTTGTTTATTGTGTGCCACTTATCACCAAAAAAAACATATATATATCAGAATGTTGTAGTCGAACTCGACTGTTAAATGTTTAGTTCACAGCCGTTTTAATCACTATAAATGAAATTAAAATTTAAAAAGTCAAACAAGTTTTAAAGTATTTAAGAAATATTTAAAGAAATAATAAAAGCTTTGTCAAAAATCTTCAAAAATTTATAGTCAGTAACTTGGTGAGTTCAGTCAATAACGTCTTGCAAAGGGTAATTGGAGTATTTTTCACAGAACATAGCTCTATTACTCAAGCTATTGAACTGAACCTTCTCCAATATTTTGGAAGCATACAGCCTTGATTCTAATTGACAATGGCTGCGAATACATCAATCATTAGTATTCACCAATCACAAACTATTTCAATTACAATAGTAATAGATAGCAAAGTTAATAATTTAATTTAAAATCTTGGGTTTTTTTACAATTTCCTTAATCCCATCCCTAAGTACTCACGCGTTTCTCTGCCATAGCCTTGCAGTCTGGCCCCAAAAGAAATTCTGTTGCTTGTTTAACAAAGTCCGGATTACCAGACATAGGTAGATACTCGTGGTTCATTTTCGGATCATTAACAATTTCAAATTCACATTTCTTTACGATTGGAAGTACGTATGGCTTGTTGTCATCGGTGCGATAGGCTGTCAAGTAAATCTCATGGATTATCAAAGAGTTTTTCAAGGAAACTTTCTATGTGCTTACCTCCGACACCAAGATTTACTTTCTTCTCATTCTTATCTTCCAGAAACAATTTTGATAAATGAAAAACCTCGGCGGGTATAACAACCTTGACATTGCCAAAGGCCGATTTTGGGCACTCATTGCTGCAGCAACGCTTTCGTAAAGATATGTTTATTAAACTGATAATAGAGGTGATTAATATAATGATTGGACTGGCTTTTGTTTAGTTAATACTTCGCTTTGGATATAAGAATATCTGTTGCACATATTAACATTTTTATTCTGAAATATTAGTACTGAGATTTTGATTGGGAGACAAACCAAAAACAATTGTGTATTTTCCCTATTATTGATTCTAGGTTGCTTTGATTCAAAGGCTGTGGATTTTGTTGGAAATTAAATTAAAGAACAAATTCAATTTAGCAGTTCTCAATCGCTTTAAGAGAAACTCCAACAAGAATGTGGAATCGGATCAGCCTGTTTAACTTGTGAACTGAACAACAGACACCATTTTTGTGAAAATGACTTTGTAGAAGACATCAATCAGGTCAAGTGACGGTCAATTTGATGTGTGTTTAACTGCCTGTCAGTCGAAATCGAGCTTGGGGTTTATTTGCCTGCGATTTTTGTTTGTTTATGGCCTCAAAGCTTGTATATGTCTGCATCAAACCGCTGCGTTGTTTGTGTTTTACTGCGGACCACGCATCAAATAAGTTAGAATGTTTCCGTCGGGAGTGATCGACTCATAGATACGATCTACTCATATCTAATGTAATTTAACTCAAGAGTGGCTCATGTTTTACAAGTCGTTTTAGATAACTGTCATACTCTATTCATCTAGCTAATGTGTATAGGGTAGTAAAACAACAACAATACCAGAAATAACAATAACAAAACAATCTTCAATGTTTTCATAGCATATGCGTTGTTTCTGTGTGTTGCGTTGCTTGCGTTGTCCTCATTGTTTGGATTTTAGGGTCTCACAGGTCAGACATTTGAGGCAAGCTAACTACTTGTTAGATACAGTGGGGTCAGTCAGACAGAAGGCCAGAGTCAGAGCCAGAGCTAAGCAACAGTGTTGCCCTGAATTTTAGGCCTTAATTAATTTGCCCAGCTAGTCCATATACTCATGTATGAGCCATAGACTATGTTAACTGATTGGCAATTTAAAAAGCGAAAAGGAAATAAAATTAAATTATATTTCATCTTTACCTCTAGGTAATTGGGTTAATCTTTTTTGTTTTTTATTAAGATTACAGTAGAATTCTCGTAGCTCAATTTTTAATACTATTTGCATTATTTGACAAATCTACTCTGCGGATTGTATCTTTCTTTTGTATCTGTAGCTATTTTGGCTTCTATTCCAATAATATTCCCAATGAAACACAGGAAATTTTTTTATGATTAAAACATTTCCAACAAGTTTCGTTTATAAATATAAATATCAAATGGGAAATGCCTACTGATCAAGTATAACAATTAATACATTTTTCTGTCAATTCTGTGAAATCTCTTCGTTTTTTCAATAGTAAACCAGAAACAACTCCAATATGTTTATAAGCACGATGATAACTCCCTCTGTCATTATATTATTAATTTTATATGCTACAAAGTACCACTCTTTTTTGATCCTAGATACTCATTTATCACGGACTATAAAATTTGCTATCACGAAACAGAATCAGTTTCGTTCACCAGAAATATCAGAGCAATCACAAAATATTTATTACGGAGCAAGTCAGCCTGGTAGTCGAAGTTCGAGTGTTCCTTAGAGGTAAAAGATCTATATTCATATGAATTACCAACTTGACTATCTATTAGCTGTTCCTAATGAGCATCACGATACACGAAAGTCATGCAATGGATTCGAGAATATGATTACATTCAAGGCGTGAACTACAACTAATTCTGTGTGTTGAGGATAACGCATTAAATGCTTGACCAGATTGTAAAACAAGCAATTCGGATAGTTGCAGATGGAGTTTCATACAATTCCCAATAATCCCTTTCTTCCGCTTGTCCTTGCCCTATAAAATACTCGTATCCCATTTCCGCTGCACATTTGCACAAACAATCGCGGCGACCACAGCGGTGTTCCGTGTTTAATGGCCTGGTCTGGTTTGTAGAGGGATGGAAGATGGGGGATGGGGGAGGAAAACCACTTTTATAAATATTGTGCACACGCACAATGAAGTAAACGTAGCTATCAGTTTTTTTTTTTGTCGTTCTTGCTCATCAATTGACGCTGTTGCCATTGCCGATGCTGTTGCTGTGCGTGCATTTTATTTTTTATGCATGAAGTGTAAATTAAAATTAAATTGACTGTGCAGAGTTCACGCTAGGAACGCTTTACCGACGCTTTACCGTTGCGTGCCACCCGGCGTATGAATAATAAAAATGGCCATGGCGCTGCGGCGCGGCAACTTAAAGTTGCCACTGACCTCAGAGCGATGCGTGCTGCTTTCCATTTATTTATTTTCATATATTTATATGACCTTTTTATTTTGTGTTTTTAATTAAGTTATAAAATATTAATTTGTTGTTCTTGTTGTTGTTGTTTCTTCCTCATGGTTTTTACTGCTGTTGCTGCAACTTTTCGCCTCTCTTCTCCCCGCTGCTGCTGCGGTCGACATGCATTTTGTGGTCGCAGTGCAGCAGCTCTGTGGCAATTTTGTGCCTGCCTCCACACTCCACATTCCACACTCCTGGCTCATCATGCATTCCCTCCTGCTGAGCACTGTGCCACTGACAATGTCAGTGGCAGACGAGGCATCGGATCAGGTTTATGTGCCTGCCAGAGTTTATATTGTATCTCCAGTTTAGCGCACCGCGGGGTCCAACGCAACGCATGTCGCAATTTCTCCACAGCGAGTACATAACTGTTTCCTTGCCCCTCCAAATCTCTTCCTTCTTTTCACAACTCCCCAACTCGGCTGTTGGCATTTTACGCGCCATTTAACCCGTTCGATTTGGGTTTCAAATGCAAAATACTCACATTTCTCAACGCCACCTGCCCCGAGCTGAACAGCTGTTGGCTCTTCCCTTCTGTGTATTCTGTTCTTCTGAACTTGGCAACTGTTCTCAATCGGGCCATACGCGCTGTAATTTGTAATTTAACCCTTTACTTTGCATTATACTCAAGTGAATGATCATTTGAATTGATATCATGAAAAAATACAATATAGTTGTGAAACTATTTGTTACTATTTAATTGAAATTAGATATGCATTTGCTTGTCGATTTGTAGTTCTTTCGAACAGCGATCTGCATAATTGGGATATTTTTCAGGGGCAGGTTTTGCTATGTAAGTTGTACATGTTTATTCCATTCTTCCTGTGTATATATGCTAGTTGCCTTCGCACCCTTCGTGCTGCTTTCGTCACTAGCGCGGACTGCCGTCCGCAGTGATTAAGATGTAGGCTTTTCTATAAGAAATGTAGCCATGAATGAACATGTGTCGGTCCATAATGGTACACCGATTCCTGAACAGTGTACTAGTACAACCTAAATTATCTTATTAATTAAAATTTCTAAAACTCAAGCTATTTCGTATCTCCTTCTGCCTCAGATTCCAATTCGTAATATTTTCTTATTCTTTTTTTTTGTATATTCTTAATATTTTATAGTATGTTTTAATAAACTGCAATTAGGTATTTCAATTCCCCCGAATTTTTTCTTTTCATAAAATCCCAATATTAATTCTCACTTCTCTTTTGTTCCATCTTTTCAGACGATGTTTTCAGACTTAAAATTCTCCATCCATTTGAAAATTAGGTTTCATTGTCCGTTTGGCATATTGCGATGATTATTACTCGTTCTTGGCATTCAATAATTGAAACTTCTCCGTACTTTTTATTTTCTGCTCATCACTTCGGCTACAATAGTTCACAAAGTCTTGGAATGAAACAGTTGCCAGTCGGCTTTTCTTATCTTTATTTAGTTCGTTCATTGACAACTTTATAATCCTTTGTATCTCTTAATCCCACATCATTTCTTCCGCCACATCCCTTTCCGACTGTACGCTCTGAGCTGCTTTTCCTCTTACTTATTTAATCTAACAATTCCACAACCTAACCCAACTTACATTGTGCTAGAGCTGCTGCCTGCTAGGGACTATAACATGACAGCTGTCATATGTTTCCATTCCACATCACATTTTATAGCATAGTTCTTTTATTCCGGATTCCTATCTATTTAAGCTTTGTTTTGTGCTGTTACGTTTTGTATTCTGCTTCTTTTCTCTCTTTACGTATCCCATCATCACAACATTTTTACGCACAACACGTGCTTTTACTGTGTCTCTCTGGCTCTCTTTCTCTGTCTCACTATCTCTCATCTAGTTGAGCTTTTTCTCACATTTGCGCACTTCTCAGTTTCTCTCTCAATCCCAATCGCTCCCGTGCTCTCTCTCTCTCTCTTTTTAGCTGATTGGAAGTTTAATTTTTTGTACAATTTCACTAAGCTTAACAGTTTTTTTTTTTGTTCTCTTTTCACACAGATTTCATTGTTTCTGTTTTGCTCTGTTTCCCATTTTAGTTGTGCCACATTTGGCCCATGACTGTGGCTGAGTGTGCAACTCTTGTCTGAGGACCCCGAGGACTCAACTCAAGGCCTGCATTTAAAAATAATTTATTGTGCCAACAAACACACACACACACACACACTGGCACACCACATACACACAGACACATAAATAATTTGAGTCCTTAGCTTAACCATAGGTGCAGGTTTCACTTGACAGTACGTTGAACTGTTGACCCAAACACCTGACCAGGCTCTGTTGTCAGTTGACTGTTTTTGTCGCTCTTCAAAAATAGTTTGTGTTTCACTTGGGCGCTGGTGTTTTGTTTAGACAGTTTTCCCTAATTTTATGACCACACCAACGATTTGGCGGGTCGGGTGATTGTGATTTAGTGCGGAAAATTAAAAGGGTTTAAGGCTTTATAGTTTGACCAAGTGGTCGTATGGGAAATTGACAGATCCGTTCTGAAGAGGCCATGAAATAACTTTTATTGCTAGATTAGTTACCTTTAGTACTTTGCTTAAGCTTTATTAACTGTGCCAGCTATAAAAGGATTTTACTTTTACGAATATCACAGATTAGTTTGCAAATAGGGTTAAAGTTACTAATGGACGAAAATAAGGTGATGACTCAATGTCAAATAATATCAAAATCATTTAATTATGAAATTGTAGTTTAAACTATGTGAGAACATTTCGCTTCAGTTCACTTTTTGGATCCAGACTTGCATATTCAAAATCGCAAACACTTTTCATCTGTTTGTCTTAATTAAATCCTTAAGTTCCATCGCCTAATTGATATTTTAATATGAAACTTTACCTACTTTGCCATATGAAGATTGTAGCGGAGAAAATTAAACTCATTTTCGATCAGCTGCCAAATCCGGCTTAAAAGCTTTTTCAAAAAATCCATTACTTCCGATCTGAAATAAGTAGACCTTGACGGATTATAATATATTCAAAGGATTTCAAATGAAATTTAAAATCTCTAAAAAAGGCGTGGGAACTGGGAATTGAGCGAGCGCTCGACAACATAAACATTAAATGTTGTACATGGAATTAACAAAGATAAAAAGCTTAATACTGTGAAAGAGAACTTTTCTTTACCCTAATCAATAAAATCATTCCTGATAGAGGTAACTTTTTATAAAGCACTTAAATAAATTTGTATTTCTTTTTTCCTTTAATGCAATTTAATGAACAACATCATGAATAGGCTTTAATCACACTTTGCTGAATAAGTTTTTACTTATGGCTACTTAAGAACTTAGAACTTGTGTTTCTGTTTACTGTGCTTCCTGTGCAGGTCGGCAAATCACCGCCCACTTCCGGTGTTTCAATATCCCCCACTATTCACGTTTTAAGTACTTTTAGATTTACATAGAAAAAGCAATTACAAATATATCAACCCGGGGCCGTCGACACGAGATGCAGCCAAGTGCTAAGCATATCGTGGGCTTTTACACAAATATTTACACTTCGTTAACTGTCAAAGACACCGAAAGCAGAACACACACGGAATGGGAGATGGGAGATGGGAAGATGGATGGAGAAGCATTTAAAAACCGCCGATTTGGATACTTTTTTCTTTCTTGCTATTTGCTTTGGAAAGCATTTTATGCAAATGCCTAAAAAATAAATTTTCTGGGCCAACGCGCAGAAGAGCGCAACAAAGAAAACGAACAGCACAAAGTTCGTTTGGGTACAAGGATATTTAATATGACGGCGCTTAAAGAGCAGCCACAAAAATTATGCTATTAAAATGCATATTCAATTAGCAGACGGCTAAAAATAATCGTGTGAACCTAAAGAAACACAAAAATGTTACACCTTTCCGGCATTGGTGGGAGACATACAATGAGCGTGAATCGGTGTGCGGAGGAGGCAACACACCGCAAAACACCTGCTGAAAAATTCCTTTAATTAGCGTTGAACAAAAGGAACGCTCACGACGGTGGCTGGCCAAACAATGAGCGTTAAATTCTATTCAATGGAAAAACTGAAAGCAAAGCGAAGCAAGGAAAAGCAAATAATTGAAGAAGTTGAGGAAACAAAATCGCAAAAAAGGTGCAAAATAGAAGAATGAGAACGAGACAAACAAAATGACAGACAAAAACAATAATGAGCTCTGCTCCTGCTCTCTGACGATGAACTCGAAACGTGAGCCGGGAATGTGTCATCATTGGTTGATGACTACGACGATGATGATAATAGTCCACGTTTCACATCCGTTTCAATGTCACTTTCATTTTGTTTTCGTTATTGCCTTGGTCGTTGATTGAGCTCAATTGGTAGCTTGTGCTTTTGGCAGGTATTGATTATGATTTCGTTAGATTTATTTTAAAATGTGCATAAATTGCACTGTTAACGCTTGACAAATCGCAATAATGAATGTTGTTCTATTTTCAACCAACTTTGATATCTACAAAATAGTTTTTATATCAGAAATATAAATATTTGTCTAAAAGCCTAAAAATATTTTTTGTTAAAAGTTTAAAATACTGTTTTTAAAAGCAATCAGAACATCATTAAATATTTTGTCTTCTAGCATTATTTAAAGCATTATTTAAAATTAAATCTTTAGCCCATTTGCTGTATTTGACGTAGTATAAATGCTGCTTTTTCTAGACTATTAATCTTGGACTCAAATAGCAACTGGATTGTAATCAACCCGAAAACATGGCGCATGAGTAATTTCGCTTGTTTAAAGTGCAGTCTATAGAACCGCAAACCGTCGTATAATGGGCATATAACTAGACCTTCTTAGAGTGGCCACGCCCACTTCTACCATCTCCACCTCCATCATCAGCTCCCAGCCACTTGCCGACATAAGCATTTCGTAATTTCAATATAATTTTGTTGCCACACGTATTAAGTATACGACGCATTGCGCTTGTGGTGTATCTGTGTTTGGCCGTAGCGTACGTGTGGTTGTGTGAGTGTGCGAGTTTGGCTTGTCTTACGTATTTGCTGCAGCTGCTTTTGTTTGCTAATATAATATTTTGTAGAATGCTTTAGCAGGACCAGCAGCAAGGGAAATGTTTCTCCTTACAAGTATTTTATGCTTAGCTCTGCAGTTCAGTCAACTTTTGCTTGGCTACCTGTGCAAAGAACTGTGTCTAGACATAACACACGAACTTTACACATTTCCACACACAAATGTTCGTTTATATAATCATTTTGAAAGAAACACATGCAAAAGAAAAGCCACAAGGAAAATACTTAATATGATAGACGCATAAAACCCTTTTCAATGCTTTGTAGCCACTGTTACTGCTTTTATATTGCGTTGCCTTGCGTTGCTGTGGCAATTTAACATTAAACATAAAAATGATAACAAATTTTGCTTGCCGCTGTTTTGAGATTACAAATTACGACACATAACCCGTGGCCATGGCAGCGACCACAGAGAGAAATACGAGTTGAATCCAAAAGTCACAGTAGTCACTGAAGCAGCGCAGCAGCAGAGAACTTCAAACAGTTGCAATTATATAATGAGCACAGAGTTTACCCGCTTAGCTGCCAACATGTGCTTCACATGTCTGTGTGTGTGTGTGTGTATGTTTAATTTCTAAAGTGGGCTGATTGAAAACTTAACGATAAATTGTGTGAGAAAATAACAATAAATTGACTAATCGATAAATCATTGATCTAAATTGGAAACGCAACGTTATTAAATAAACACAAATTCAGCTTACAACATCTCAGCATCTGAGTTTTGAGCAACTAACTTTATCTGGCAGTAATCCTTCTTCAAAATATTGGTTAAGGCACTCGACAAAGTAACTATTTTACAGGCAACATCTACAATTGAATTAAGCCTCTTTTTCGAACAGTTTTTATCCAAAAATGTTTACTGGTTCAACACAATTCCAAACCGAATTTAAAATAGGATAATTTTTGAGTGTCTTATTAGCACATATCAAAAGTGAAGCATATGTTCTTTCTATGCTTTAAGCATTCAATGGATGCAAAATGAACTACTGTTTTAAGTTTATATTAATAAATCTATAAATCAAAGTCAAGTTTAATTTAATTAATATAATATCAATAAAATTAAATTTATTAATAAAATAAATTTAATCTTGTTAAACTTTCAAAATTAAAAAAATCTATATTTATCTTGAAAATCGTTTTCATATATTGCAAGCTTTGCTGTAAATAAATAAACTTCTTATTACAGCAACAATTTACTTTACAAGAGCACCTCGCCTGCTACTTATACATATATGTTTGCTTTTTTAGTTTATCAGACATTTCCTGTGGCGCTTTTTGAGACTCGGGGTGTTAGGGTGTGTGATGTGGGCGATGAGGGTAAAGAGGGGGCCTTGGGGCGCATAAAGTTTTGCAACTATCGGAAGTCGTTAACGCTTTCACACACAAACATCAAGAGCAACAGCAGCAGAAGCTGCAGAATCAGAAGCAGGAGAAGCAGTGCCAGTCTTAGACCTGCCACGCCCACATTAATGGGCACAAGAGATGTCAGTTCTGTGTCTCATTCATTCTTCCAGTCTGTATCCCCGTCTCTCTCGCACGTATAAATCAGTTGGCTGGTGATTCCTGTACTGTACACAGTGCTGCCATGTTTGATTTCTCGCTTTATATGTAGGCTAACTTCTGTTTGCCACTGTCACACAGTTGTGGGACTCCCACTGCCCCCCGTCCTTCCCCGTCGTCGCTGCCACCACCCATGGCCGACGCACGCCCACAAATGTTGGCACATTAATTAATTGAAATGCTGCCGGCCATGAAGCGACGGACAGTGGGTGGCTGACGGGGGACGGAGGGGGGCAAGTGGATACACTGAGGAATGTGTGTGTGTGTGTGTGTGTTTTGCACGCTTGTTAGTTTAACTAGCGCCTGGCAATTAAACGAAAATTAATTATGCTACCTAACATGAAAACAGCCCATGGGCAAAATCGCATTGGCCTTGAACTTAGCAGGAGCGGCAGTATTTAAATATGGCCAAGAGCCCGCCCCTTCCAAACGGGAAGCCAATCAACAGCCATTTTTCGTTGTCTAGGCTAGCGGAAATGTGCGGCCAGTCTATCCGTCCTCTTTATTCCGCCTTCGGGCCCTCTCCCCGTCTCTGTTTTCCTTCGCCGCCTGCTAATGCCTACTTAACTTTGACTTTGGCGATAGCGCGGGCTTAAATCAATGACACGTCCTGCCGAGGCCAGGCTTGCCCCTCAGCACAAGGTTAACAACGTGCTTGTCTTTGTGCCGCATAGTTTCCTAGTTTCCTAGTTTCGAGTGGCGCCACAACTCATAGTCCCCGTCTCTTTCCCTAACGCAGCGCACAAATCATTTCTCATTTTTCATTTATCTCCTAGAATGCCATCAATCAATTTCATGCTGCCTGAAGATGTAAAACTGCTTAAGTTGCGCTGTACTTACATTTCACTGCTCAGACTTTCTTGGAACCAGAATTCTCTTCCATTTTATTTCTCTACCGCCTGCGCACCTTATATTATAAAGGAAAAATTTGTGTCTATATATTTGTGAGGATTTGCCTAAAAAGTCAAAGTAAGGCAAGAAATAACGCATTTTGATGCCCTGCATAGAGCAAGTTGAAAGAGTATTTTATCAGGCGTATGCAGTTTTTAGTACCAAAGGAGACAAGACAGATTCAAGAAAGTAAATCAAGTTATTTAATGAAAAACTTCAATAATGAAAATATCTAAAATAACTGCTTTTATTTTAATTTTTCAAATATTTATTCTCTGTCGATCTTATTATTGATTTGGTTTTGCTTCTTATGTTTACTATTAGTAAATAAATACAACATATTAAAAAATGTTACAATTACCTAAATAAATATCTAAATGGTTGATTAATAACAAATTATTGGTATTAGGTGCACTTAAGACATATTCTTGTTAGCGTATTTACATCTTTCAGCATACCCTTAATAAATTTGTAGGTTCTTATTTTCGGAGTTTTTGCGTTCATCGTTACGTTTCGTTAGACTTCCCAAGCCCAAAAAAAAAACCTTCTTCCATTTACTGTAGTCCACTTGCCGCTTGCCTTGGTCAATGCTTCCTTATTATTATTATATTTATTTTATTTTTTTTTAAGTTGCCTGGTCCGTTGCATTGGGTCAACATTTTGATGATTTATGCGCCGTCGTGCAGTGTCATGAGCCCAATTAACATTTGCGCTACAAAATTTTCAGCTTCAGAGGATTTTTCTTTTTGATGTCCAGAGAACTTTTTCAGCTACATGAACATAAATTGATTGTACTTTTTGGCCGAGTTTCGAACAAGGTTTGGCTTTTGAAGTTGGCTTTGCTGTGACTATATCAAAGTACAGCCATTATGCTGAGTGATGTGCTTTCTTAACATATCAATTAGCTGTAGTCTAATAAATGTTTTGTCGAGCTGCGTAGTTATTCTCAGGTGTGGATGTGCTTGTCTTTCAAGTTATGCACTTTGCCTCGTAATCGCAGCCGGCTGTAAGCAGAAACATGGATAATGTGCATACTTAATGAACGCTCAAAGGGGCAGGAGCCGGGGCCTATATAACATAGTGGGCGTGGCTCTGCCGCCCACCATGCGTTTATGTTTAATCTGCTGTTAAGCCGATGCCGACGACGAGGACGAGGACGAGGACGAGAACGAGGACGAGGACGATGCCAGCTTTTGCCTCGATTCGACTCGAGTCGACTTTAGCAATTTAGTTTATTTATAGCTCCCAAAATATGAGCACCAAAGTTACACACAAGTTGTTGTTGCTGTAATTGTTGTTCATGTTGTGTATGTGTGTGTTTGTGTGTGTGCTGACACATCATAATTTGGTTGCTGTTTGCTTGTGAGGGGTGTATGTATCCAAGTATCAGCCTTGTGCTCGTGTTTCCAGTTCATGTTGTAATATTTTAATGTGTGAAGCGACAACTGCTGCCGTTGTCGTTTTGCTAAGAACACCTCCTACACACACACACTCACACATACAAACATACACACATACACACATTCATCCTGTACCACGCACCGAACCCATATAAATCACAAATTTTGATAGCATTAATTTACGTAACGGCTCTTATATCATTCCAATATGTTTTCAAGTTGATCACATTTGATATTTGCACACATAAATTTCAACAAAGCACATTTTAAGAGGCACTTCCTTTTTAAATTTCGTTTGGAATATGCGTCACAGTGAAACTTGAATGAAATGAAAATAAAAATATATTTCTCGCCAATTGAAAACATTATTAATTGCGAAATATGTGGGTTTCTTAACCATAGTAATTTATTTTAATCAACTCCTTGTACCATAGTGTTAAATATATAAATGATAGTCAGAGTATCTATTACGTTACTCTAAAATTCAATTGCATGCTGGGTAAATTCAAATCTAGCTCAGTTCTTGTTCTCGTAAATTTTCATCATCACCTGACAGTTGGCAAATTTGCATTGGGCAAAAATCCAAAGCCGAAATACAATTAAAACCCAATTTAAGCAGCAAACTCTAAAGCAGAAAACTTATCAGTTACCATTTTGGCAAACGAATTCAAACTCAAGACAGCTTCAGAGAGAGAGAGAGAGAGAGAGAGTCAGAGCCAATGTCAGAGTTTGTCCCTAGTCCGTAAACTTTATCGGGCTGCAGTAAGTGTTGAATTTTTGGTCAAAGGATAATAGAAACGATTCTACGCACCTTTGGTAAATACACACTCAATCATAGACACACATACACACACAACCACACGAACGCCACACAGACACTAAGTATATATACACACAGTTAAAGATCTGTGGAAGGTAAAGTTCTCTTGGCACTTTCAAAATGAAGCGAATGGTTTATTCAAGTGTGTCTGTCTTGGGACCTAGGCGTTTACATTTGACTTTTGCTGTGCTGGCAATGCATTTGCAATTCCAAACTAGTTTCAATTGATTAAGTTTCTGGTTAATGGATTGTTTACATATTTAAGCAGGCCAACTGCAGCCAGCCTGCGCATAACTCTCGGCTATGTAACAGTTCGAGCATCGAGTCTATGGCCAACACGTCGAAGGAGCAAGCTAATCAGAAATGCAGACTACGAACTTTTGCAAGTGTTCCACATAACATTTTCGAAACCATTTCGCTTAGTATCAGATAGATAACTCTATCTCATTGATTCAATTATTTAAGAGTAAATATCACACCATTTCGCTTAGTATCAGATAGATAACTCTGCCTCATTGATTTAATTATTTAAAAGAACATTTCTCAGAGTACCATAAAAAGACTATGCTCAAAGGACAACGAATGATCAAATTAAGTTCTGCAAACCTAAACATTTAAAATCTTGTACAGGACTTAAAACAAACACATTAATGCTGTATGCTTTCCTTTAGGAACAAAGAAATTATACGTTTTTCTGATAAAATTTCCTTTTTTTTCAAAGAATTTTTACAAAATATTTGCAATTTGCTTAAGGTTGAAGTGATTCCTCTGGGCAGAAATCTTTAGAACTCAAATGTCTGTTGCCGCAAGGCATTGGATTTCCTTAAAAAGAAAACGAATTTATGACATGTTTGCTTGCTTTTGTGCAAGTTAATTGTGAATAATTATTTGCTTATGCCATAAAGCAGATTAAAAAACTTTTGTTTTTAATTAGAAGCAGCCTGAAAACAAAAGATGCGGCACCAACAGCTCGAAAGAAGAAGCAGAAGCGTCAGCAACTTTAGCAACTTTACAAACATTTTTCGCGCATATAAATTACACAAAGCGGCCAAAAACATAAAAAGGAGAGTAGAACAGCATATAAATTTAAAGTTTAAGTTCAAAATAATGCAAATCTTTCACCCGGCAAAGACAATGCGTCGTATACGCAATAAGCTGCTGCAAATTACGCATACGCTCCATTGTCTCATATGCTTTGTGGTTTTAGTACAAATTGAGAAGAGTAGGGGAAGTTTAAAATGATGTGTCTGCGTCGCCAAAATTGCTAATTAATTTCATTTTAATTAACTATCATGAGTTTATTAAATACAACAAGCAGCCCGATTTCATCAGACAGTCAAGAACGATTCAAACGACAACTTGAAATATCGATTAGGTCCTTAGCGTTTTGCAAGATGTGCTCCTTCTATAAACGTTTCAAAATTAATTAACAACTTATTTACATAGGTATTTCAGTCTCTCAGCGAGCTCACATTATATTTCGGTGTTGGTTGGATCGCATTGCCTGCCATTTACAGAGCTCAACCCTCGCGTCCCTTGACAGTTACGTTCTTATGGAGGGAATGATGGAATGAGAGCTCTACATAGTTAAATGGCATTCTCATTCTTTAGGGTATTTCATACTTTTTGATTGTTTTCACAAAATTATGACGGAATATGCGAAATTGTTATTATTTTATTGACATACCTTTCAGTAAGGTGCTATAATTTTGTCATCGTATTAATGGAGACGGGCTTAAATAGAAATGCCTATCCTTGAGAAAATTTAGAGCAGTTCCGTCTTTCTGATACAGGCGGTGTATAAGTGTATGACAACGGTTTGAATCGGAGCACTTTATCTTATAACTAATAATCAATCGAATTGTAAGTACTGGATAGGGATATTAAATCCGCAGCACACCAACTCTATGTACTATATATAATTTGATATTATAGTATTCGCAAATTTTTCACAAAATTATGTAATAGTATTTGAAATTGTGACTAAACTTTAGCAATTAGTTGATTGTTAATATAAACCAACGAACTTGCTCGTAAATTGTAATTGTAACATCAAATAATTAATTGAATTTGTTATTTTTTAATTTCATTCTGCTTCGCATTATTCGTGCCCTTTCCTTGTTTTCCACAAAAACACATCACTGCGGACGGCAGTCCGCGCTAGTGACGAAAGCAGCACGAAGGGTGCGAAGGCGACTAGCATATATACACAGGAAGAATGGAAAATTTGCTATGACTGTCCGATCAGGTCAAGTTATATACCGACCGAAAGGTATCAACTTAACTTACAAATGTGCATACCAAGACTTTTGGAAACTTATCTGGTTCGTGAGATAAACAGGTGTAAGTGGGAGGGGAAAAATTTAAATTATTGGTGCTAATGGGGCCGTTGGAGCCTTTTTGAATTTTTTTTAATTTTATAATATTCTACTCAAAAATACGCGTCGAATAACACCCTATTCATAAAAATCCGACTACTCGTTCAAAAGATAATTAATTTTGAAATTTTTGGTGGCCTTCCAAATATGAGATGAAAAGTCAGTATGTCTGTTTGTTTGTTTGTTTGTTTGGATCAAATCGTTGATTTAGCTTAAATGTTTGAATGAGGACTTGTTCCTGCTAAATAATCTAGAAACGTTTGTTCTACGACTTTTTCGAAAAATCGCTAGTTTAGCGGGAAATCGCTAAAAACCGCCAAACTTAAAACCGCCATAGCATCCAAACGATAGAAGCTACAGATGTGATCTATATTACGTTGAAAAGGTATTTCGAAGGGCTCTTAGGCATACCTTCAAAGTTTTTTTTTTAGGTAAATAGGTAAACAGCTACAGGTGAAATAAGGTATTTTTCTCCACATTTTGGCGGTTTTTGAGAAAACGCCGCTAACGATTTTTTTAAATTTTCAATATGTTATAGTTTGTACAATTTCGCGTTTTTTGATGTATCATGCATAAATTGTAGTCGATTGGTTTGGAAGATATAACCAATAACTAAATATATACATTTTACTTTGAATTGCAATAGGACGGCAGCAGCAATTACATTTGACTAACAGTCCAGTAACAATGAAATCTATAATTTGACAGTCGTTCTTAGAGATCGCCAGTGGCGCATGGTGTAGAGCGTCCGATTTTTGCATGCGTCCGATTCAGCTTGGGGTCGGGGTTCGAATTCTGGCACGGACAAAACATTTTTTTTAAATTTTTAAATGCAATTATATTATATTTGCGTAAACTGATTTTGATATAAATATTATTTGTTTTTAAAAATTTTGGGTGCGCATATTGAAAATTTCCCAGCAAAGTAACAATGCCAGAAGCATATGTTATATTTATGTGATGCAAAAATAACCAGTGCTGCCAGACAGTTTAGTTTTGTTATGTGACAACGCGACTTTAATTTATTCAAATGAGTTAAGCATTAGAGTCTCTCTGTAAATTAATTTTATTTATACATTTTACTTTGAATTGGAATAGGACGGCAGCAGCAATTACATTTGACTAACAGTCCAGTAACAATGAAATCTATAATTAGACGGTCGTTCTTAAAGATCGCCAGTGGCGCATAGTGTAGTGCGTCCGATTTTTGCATGAATTCTCAGTTCGGGTCTCCGGGTTCGAGTTCTGACACGGCCAAAATTTTTTTTTTTTTTAATTTTTAAATGCAATTAATTTGTTAGTAGATGATCCGAATAGGTTTTTTTTTAATGTTTTTCAATTTTAAAAGGGTGTTGGCAGAAATCTAAGCTGCAAAATAAAGAATCGCTGTAGTCAGATCTGTCTAAGGTGCTAAGTTTCCGTCAAGTTTGATATGTTCGGGAGACGCGGGTTCAACTCCCAGCGTGAGCAATTTTTCTAAAAATTGTTTTTTATTAGCAGACTGTATTCTATTTTCTATAAACACTAAATTCCTTTTGACAAAGTAGTTTTGTCAAAAGCAGAGGCGATTGCAAAAATTTCTGATATCCCCCAAAAAAACCTCTTTACGCGGTAAAAGTCTAGTGACGAAAACATTTCCATGCCACAAAATTTCTGATATCCAATTTTGTGACGAAATATAATTAATTTTTTATATATGTTAATTTATTATATACTAGGGGGCTCCGCCCCCTGCTCGCTTCGCTCGCCAACCCCCGCTCGTTTATTATATATGCCAAAAAAAAATTAATATACATACAAAGTAAAAAAAAATTGGCATTCGGCACTGCGCAAAAAGTTATTTTTTAGGTGCAAGGAAGCTGAAGCTTTTTGCGCAAAGTGCCGAATGCCAATTTTTTTTTTACTTTGTATGTATATTAATTTTTTTTTTTGGCATATATAATAAACGAGCGGGGGTTGGCGAGCGAAGCGAGCAGGGGGCGGAGCCCCCTAGTATATAATAAATTAACATATATAAAAAATTAATTATATTTCGTCACAAAATTGGATATCAGAAATTTTGTGGCATGGAAATGTTTTCGTCACTAGACTTTTACCGCGTAAAGAGGTTTTTTTGGGGTTTCAATTACTGTCGCTAAGCGACTTATGAATTTGTAACTGTCCAACCAAATTAGTTGTTCAATTTGGCGGCATTGCAAATTTGTCGCTTATCGTTTTATTGTTTATGTTAATTTTAGCTCATTTAATTTTACTATTTTGAAGTTAGCATATCCAAAGCGGAATGCGACGGTTTTGTTGTGGTTGTCGTACTCGTATCTCTGCACCGAGCACATTAAATGCGGTATGCAAATGTTGCCGTTCAGCCAAATGCCCCCGAATAAGCCTCTAATTAAGTTTTCATGAATTCTAACATTATATTCTGCAGAGCATCAACTCTTATCGAGTCAATTTTGTCTGTCCTAAAAAAAGTGATTCGGCTAGACGCTAAGAATGATATTTTATTTGCTGACTGCTTACAGTTCTGAAATGGTTTTTATCTAATCTGGATATTTGACTTTGACATGAGATTGCTAAAATGTTGCTCTAGAAGTGTATTAACTTTAAACTATCTATTTTAAAATATTTAGTAAATAGTTCCTTATGCCTATAGCAGAGGTCATCCTTAGATTTATTCTTACTTAAGGCTGTCTGAAAAGTATTTAGTTTTCATTAAATTTAAAAATTGCATAAACATAAAATTGTTGCTCAACAGAAGACAGATAACACAAATTCTGTGGTGTGAGAAAACGGCTTGTTTTACATTTATTTATTTTATTTTTTTTGGATATAGCTGTTGACTGTTATTTGTGGCTTTCTGGTTTTTTAATTTTAAGTTGGTTTTTATTTTTATCTGAAGCTTTTATGTGCTTGCTATTTATTGTTAATTATGTAGAGATACGAATAACTTTATTCAACTTACGTTTGAAGTACTTTTTCCACATATTCATATTTTAATTCGCTGGAGAATTGCTGCTCCAATTTAAGGAGTGTTTTTTCTTTCTGACAAAGCTGCTCTAATTACTTAATTTTGCATGTCTTCCACTATCGTCAGACCGCAAATGTCAATGCTGTTTGCCGTTGGGCCATTGCATTGTTTCCAGAGACTTCAATTACCATTCGCCAAGGGATCTGACATCAATGGGGAAAAGTGCGATAAAAGAAAATGAATTGAGGTAAATGTGAAGCTCTAGCTGATGCTGCTTGAAACAATGAACAAATCTCGTACATAATACTGAAATGATTCTGAAACGATGTCAAGGTAGCGAGTTGATGGATGGGTCGAGTTACTCCACAACGGAATTGAGTTCAGTTTGACTTCAGAGTTGACTTGTTCACAAAACCCTTTGAGCTTTGTGCGAGGGCCAATGTTATTTGCAATATGCAACAGTCAAATATTTTTCGCCCACTTGCGTCTAATATTTAAATATCAAAAAGTTTCGCACTTTTGGCAGTTGCTTCACTTGACTGTCGTCAGTTCTTCTCATAAATCTATTGCAATTGAAATGCTGCTGCGAACGCAATAAATAAAAGTCTGCAAAAATATACGCATTTGTCAAGGAAAGCAACCTTTGGCATCTCCTTGCCCCATCCGTCCCATCTTAGAGACTTTGGCAAGTCATTGAGGCGGCTCGTGTTGCCCCTGATCCTGTACCCCCTTGCCTCTCTTTTCGTCTTATCTCCTTCTCCTTTTGAGAGCTGCATTTCCGGTCACTAATACAAGTCAAAGTACAAAGTTGGTTGGCTGGTTGGATGGTTGGTTGGCTGACTTCACTTCACTTCGCTTCTCTCGCTTATAATGCAACGGCACTTAGCCAACGCCATTTTAAAAGGAAGAGGGATGCTGGGGAGTTAGGGAGTTAGGTAGGTAGGTAGGAAGGGGGATTAGTTGGTAAGGGGCTGCTTTCTATCTGACTGTGTGTGTCGCCGTGCCTCGCTGATGATTTAAGTGCACTTTGATGCACATTTTTCGTTGCTGCTGATGCTGATGCTGATACTGCCTCTCCTGATGCTGCTGCAGCTGCCCCAGATAATTTAATTAAATTATACGCTTCCTTACGTGCATGGGGACAAAGGGGCTGGGGAGGCATTTGGCATTTGGCATTTGAGGGAGACAGGCTAGAAGGCATGGGCTTGTTGAGAAATTGAGGCAGGTTAGGCTAGGTTCAGTTTGGGGCGTGTAGCTCGCATTTTAATAAGGTTTGTTGGTTAGCTAGTTTTGAGGTTGAGCTGAGTGTAGTTTTGGTTTAGTTTTATGCGCTGTCGAAAGGCTTTGTGCGCCTGGCTTTGGGGTTAAAGTCATTTGGGTTAGCTTGAAAAGAGGACAAACGATGGCGGTAAGAGTATGCAAAAATCACAGTGTTGCAGCAGCCGAGACGAACGCTTAATAAAGATATATGTATGTCTACATTAAACGCTTGTCATGCAGAGATTTAAAGTGGCTTTTAAAGGGTATTATCATAGCTGAAAGAGAATAAAACTTTAGATTATAAAAAGTTAGTTTGTGGCTCTTCATATTACAGAATCAGCAATCATGTTAAGATTTTCTTCAGCTTCAATATTTCATCAATTATAATATAAATATTTAGATAATATTGAAAGTCTTTCGTCTTTAAACCATCATCTTTTTATCTGATATTTCTTTCGACATCCATTTCAAATTTACCAACTACATTTTTATGAAGCCTTGAACAAGTTATAAAGTCGCCAAAATGGTGCACCACCAACGAGAGAGCGAAATCGCATTGCAACAATCCTACAGTCGTTGCCTTGGCTAAAAAGTGTTGATGTTATTCATCAACGTCAAAGTGATGACATTGTAGTAGTTGTTGCCGCTGGGGCTGGTGACGCGACATGCGGCTGACAGCGAGGCAACATCAACTGGTAACTGGAAAAAGCCAAAGCAAGAGAGGCTAGATGGAGAGAAGAGCCATCACAGAAGCCACAGCATCAGCAGGCAGGCAGTCATCAACAACATCAGCAGTCGGGCAACATAATTTTTAGTGTCGCAGTGCACAAAAAGAAGTGCAAAATAAAATACCAAAAACATTGCCCAAAAACATTTTTAATGCACCAAAAGTCATAATATTTTCATATTTCACGCTTGCTACGGAATATTCCACCACGTGCATGTCGCAATGTGTCCTTAAAGTGGTAAATGTGATACTCCAAAGTTGCCTAAAATTGTCCCAGCAACCAACCAACTCCAGCTCCAACTCCAACACCAACACCATTATGGGTGCTCGTGGCTGTGGCTGTGGCTGTTGCTCTGACCGTCTGGCTGTTGAGGTAAACAAGCTGATGTTTCCAGCAGGCAAAGTTCAACTTGAAAAATGTCTTCATTTTCGTGGGATCCCAACACGCCTAACACAGTAACTAAACGAACGAAACACAAAAGGCAGCGACAACGAAAGGCGCTCCAAAACATATTTACATAAACAAAAGCATTTTAATGATCCTTTTCCCAGGAAGGTCGCTCGGTTTTCTCGGATTGCTTGTACACTTTACTAATATGGGAAAGTTCAGAATTGCACTCTCGAGATAATTTGACAATAAAATAAATAATTGAAAATAACATAGTAATGTATGTTTTTTTTAACTTTACCTGCCGTTCAAAATATTATTTATGCTTGAGATTTCCATTAATTGTTATAGACCAAAACTATCGATTATTGCGTACTAAATGCTATTGGAATAACTTTCCAGAATATTTGATTAATAAATACTGCAAGCTATTTCTTTTTTTCGATTTTGACCTTTTACTTTAGTTTGAAAACTTTATATTCATATTAATTACTTCGCAGTATGTGATAAATTTTAATCGATTGATTCCATTAAATAATTCTCGTAGTTAATTGAAAGATACAATTTTATTATAAGTAAATTATGTTATAGGGTTGTCGATGAAACGACGCACTTGGGCCCGTTGTGAACTAAATTTGATAACTTTTTTATGTATCCCTATTCGCATATTCCAATTTCAACTCAATTTTTAAATATATAATATTCTTAATGAACACTAGCCTTCATCGTAGTAATAAATGTAAAATTCACAACTGAAACATATTTTAATTTTTCAGATATTGTGACTTATTTCAAATAGTGTTAGAGTATTTCGAATTCGATGGGGCATTTATGTATGTATAGGGCTTTGTGTTTTTGTATTTGTTTGACTGCGGTGTTTGCCATCAGCAGGTTAGTGTTTAACCTCTGCAGTGTGCTGCAGTCCACTCGAAAAGTCTTTGACTTGGCAGCACTCCTCCTTCCACCGACTGCCTTCCACCTACAACTCGTACAGTCCAGCTTCTAGCAATGGTTTCATGCAGCATCAACCAAGCAGCCAAGCAAGCAAAGCAGGCAGTGAGGCAGTCAGCCAGTCAACCGGCTGCCTCTCTAGCCCCCCACCACTCCTCCACTCCTCCTCCGTTCGTCCTTCGTCCTGCGCCCGAGCATGGCTTTTAACCACTCGTTTGCTCTTTAACGCGTTAACGGGTTAAGTTGCCTATGTGCTATGTTCTGTTCCACCTTACATAACTCCACCTACTCCAGCTCCATCCAATCCTCTGATTGTTGCTGCTGTTGTTGTTGTCAGGGACGCAACTTGCGTTGGGTTTTTTTTATGTGGCCATCAAAGCAACGTCGGCGACTGTTTCAGGACTAAAACAGCAACAAGATATTAGCCGGTGTGGGTGGCCCAACCCCATGTGTAATTAGTTGGCGCTGACTTTGTCATAATTGGTCCACACATGTCATGGGAGCGAGAAGCGCCGATATGAGGAAGGGAATTTGGGGGAATTTGTCGCTTTTAAATGCTTTGTGGCCACATTTTAAAGTCATTTAGAGGTGGCTCAAAGCTGCCGCAAAGTCGCCTCAAGTTGAAAGTTTTGGCGCTAATCGACAAACATTATGAAGTGGACTCCATGCCCCCCTCTGTCTCCCTTCAACAGAAAGAAGATGAAAAAAGGACGAATTAGTCGCTGAAGTGGTTTTTGGGCTCTGGCGCTCTAGGCGACTTCATTGGCCGGCCAACAACTGTGGCCACTTCAATTTTTTTAGCTCCGCTTGCATTTATTTCAGTTTTCATTTGCAGGCGGCGGGCGTGGCTGAAAACTGACAGCCGTTGACAACCCCCTTCCTCCTTTCGCCCAGCCCTATAGGAATGCGTTTCCTGTCGGCCCCCCTGAAGAGCCCCTTCCGACTGATGTCGCTCGGCCTGCGGTTACGGCCACTTTTGTTTTGCGTTTGCGTTTGCTTAGTTTTTTGTCATTCGTCAAAATGCTTTAATTTCTGGCACGACAGAGTTTTTATTATTTTCTCTTTTGGATCTTATAAAGAGGCATTTGGATTCGTTTGAAAATATAAAGAACGGGTTCTATTCACTTTAATAAATTCCACAGAGAGGTAAAACCAGATGCCATATTTATTATTCTTGCAAATTGTTTCTACCTATTCTGTGTTTTACTTCTTATAAAATGGATGAAAGCCAAGAATCCTTTTAATTTAAAAAAAAAAAATATAAGCAATTCGTTAAATAAATTGATTATATCAACCCATGAAAATAAAAATATTAAGACTGCATGCAATTTAGACGGCAAAGATTCAGATCTTAAATTTCCAGCATTCCTATACATTTTCAAGACAACATTGATGATCTTAATATTTGTTGATAGCGAAAAAATCTTCCTTAAATCAAGTATTTCGTGTTAAATAATATCCAATATCTTCACATTACATGGTGGTGCATATTTCTTTGTTTTAATTGCAACCCTTTTTCTTGGTGAAGATCACAAGTTTAATCTCACATTGTCTACTCACGTTTTCGCATTGTTAATTTACAGTCAAGGCAACAGCTGCAAAATTGACCATTGATTTCGATGGGATTGACTAGTTAAATTGACATTAAAATTGACTTGTTTGTCAACTAGTGTAAATGCACTAATAGATGGATGGATTTTTTATCGGCATCCCGAACTTATTCAGTGTATTTCAACGCTTTAAATAGTGATTTTAGGCGTATGTATGAGGTATGAATTACCTTTTTAAAATTTTACTGAATCTTCACATATGTAAGTTAAGCACGCATGCCAAGCTGTACTAAATGGGAATGCTCGTAATTTATTAAATAACCTGAAACTCTTCATATTAATTCAAAAAAAAGTAAATGAAGAGTTTTAACCCGTTTTCAAGCTCTTATAGAGATTAGGCTAAATGTAACTAGAAAGAAGACATCTTATAGAAGCATTAACTTGTCAGTTTGAATGGGCTGGTCTCCAATATAAATATATAAAGGTTTGTTGGATTAAGCGCAGTTCTAGTGGCTTCTTTCATTTCACATCTTTTTATTCATTTTGGTTGCGTCGTTTTTCTTCATCAGACGTTTGTCATAATTTCATGTGAAGGGGCACGTCGCGTTTCCGTGTCCCCGTCCCCTTCCTTGTCCGCGTCCTCGTCCTGAGACCGCATTCGCGTGCTGGCCTCGTCCTGTCAGCGTGATAACTCCTTTTCGTGTTAAACATTTTCAACTTGGCTCTAGCCTCAGCTGAGTGTATGTTTTGTATTATGCGGCAGCTGTCGACTGTGGACACATACTCACACTCACACTCACACTCACACACACACTCACATCCAGATGTGGGCTTGGTCACACTCTTAAGCGTCCGTTGCATGCCTCGTCGTCGTTGTGGTGATGCTTGGTGGCCTGTAGCCTGTAGCCTGTATCCTAGCTGCGACTCTTTTCGAGTCAACTGCATGCCAGTTGGGGTTGGGTTGGGTTTGGCCAGGGATTGGGGCTGGGGCTGGGGCTGGGGCTCGTGTGATTGTTACTCGAGTGTTGCAGCTGCCTGCGTTTGATTACAATGCGCCTCATGTTGGAGTTCTGGGTGTCCTGCTCGCTGTGTGCTCGCCGGCATCGTTTGCACTGATAACACGTTAAGTGCGCTGGTTTATCCTGCAAGATAATTTGGACAAGTGTCACCTCTCGGATTTTCACGCGCAGGCAAAAAAAAAAAAAAAAAAAATCCAAACGCAAAACCACCAAACGACGACGATGACAACGTTCGTGGCGAATTCCACAACTTTTGTGAAATATGCACCAAATTTGTTGGTAACCAGGTTTAGGTCTGGCTAACTGCTGGACAGCTACAGCTGCGAGCTGCATGTTGCAAGCTCTCGGTTCCCAGTTGTTATTCTCTTTCTTTTTTTTTGCGGTATTTTCCATTACTTTCGTTGTCGTTGTTGTAGCTGTAGCTGTTGTTGTTGCTGCTGGCGCGTCGAGTTTTTGTAGCATACTTTGCAGGGTGGCACACGCGTAATTGGCGCTTGGTCGGTACTTCGAAATGCTGTGGCTTTTAAATATTAGTTTAGACTGACAGAGCGGAATCTCTGGCCATGTGGCTGGCAGCTGTTAACCTGCGGTTGCAGGTGTAGCAATTACGGTTACCCAAAACCTGCCACAAACTGGTTACCAAAACAAACATTAAAGTGAGAAGATATCCGCTAAGTCGGAAGCAAAATAAATTCATCTTTTAATCTTGAAAGAGCAAAGTTAGCAACTTTAATCAGTTGACGTGAGCCTTGTTGAACTCAAAATATTACTATGTAAATAATTTGAAATCTGATATAAATAAAAAGTGTTAAGAATATTTCAGCGTGGAATAAAATATAATATATATGAAGTAAATAATAATTAATGGCATTAGCATTTTGCTAATCAAAAATATAAATATAAAAAACATTACTGTGAAGAATAATAAATAAATAAATGAAAAATATTGTGGATTGATAAGTAGGTTCGTTTATAAGCTCTGAAGTGAATATTAATTAATTATATCGATTTAGCTAATCAACAATGTAAATATTTCTTCATTGTTTTAGTTGGAAATTTGTCGAGTTAAGCTTTTCAGTGTTTCCATATGCTCTGCCAGCCGGATTATAATGCCTCCCTTTTCTAAGCTAGCCGACTTTCAGAAGCCAAAGGGAATGTCATGCCATCTCCCCTCCCCGTTTCATCTCCATCTGCATCGTTTCCCATCTGTCTGGCTACCAAACACGCAGGCAACCTACTAAACACTTTTCGAGCTGTCAATTGAATTGCGCATGTTCAGAAATCTGACAGCAATCAGATGTTTTGGGATATTGGCGCCATGCAGCTTCGTTTGTTGTTAACCTTGCGTGCGAAACAGCAAAACAAAACAAAAACGAAGAGAGCAGCTGAGAAGGAGTGAGAGCGAATGGCCACAGCAACAACAGAGAGCGAGCGACAGAGAGAGCGCCTGGGCCAACAGCAAGCAGAGTGAGCACAGAGCTTTGCAATATGCGCTGAATGGAAGTGATTGCAACTGCGAGAGAGCAACAGCGAGTGAGAGCGTAAGCGAGAGAGTTTAAAAGCTTTCGTCGTCGCTGCGGCTGCTGCTGCTGCTGCTGCTCCGGGGGCGTCCAGGACCCGTCAGCGAATCGAGTTGTGGCCGTTGCGTTGCGTTGAACGTCAGTAGTTGGAACAAGGACGCGTAACGTGCAGAAGCTCACGCGCAAAAAACCTTATCGCGTAACGGAGTAAAAAATAAAGGAAATAATAATAAAAGAGGAAAAAGCCCAAAACATCAATTTGTGTGTGCTGTGTCCTCAGTGTGCTTTGTGTGTCGCTGTGTCACTCTCAGTGTGTGCAATTGAATTGAAAGCCAAAGTTATAAGCCAAAATCAGCTGGGTCAAAAGCAAATCAAAATTCTGTCGGATATACATATAAGTGTGTGCGTTACGTATACGCAGCGTGTGACCACCACAACGCTTTGGCTGTCACGGTTTCTGTGTGTGTGCGTATGTTTTTATTGATTGCAAGCTATCTAAGTTGCTGCCAAGGATATACTAAATATTAAGCTGCTGCTTTAAAATGTTACCAACCCGAATTCGTCGGGCAGCTGCAGCGGCGCCATAAAACAGTTGCCTGGAACAGCCAGCTCGTCTGTCCTTAGCCTGTGTCCCGTGTGTGTGTGCGCTCGTTCAAGGTCGCATTCTTTTCCATGACAAAATGCCACTGACAGAAACCTAGAAATAAACAAAACAACAACGTCCGTTTGCCAAATATTCAAAAAAAAATTAATAAAAGAAACAGATTAAATTTTTATCATCACCATAATCAGCATCAGCAGCTTCAACTCGTCAGCTTCCAGAGCAAAATTAAAGTAAGTGATGCAAAACGAATAAAAAAGCAAAAAGGGAAAAACGAAAAGAGAAGACCGAAAAGAAAAGTCGAATAAGGCTTGTGGCTAAGAAAAAATCGAATTTCTTGCGTACTTACGTGAGATGACGCTGAAAGCGGCCAATTGCAAACTCGGCTGTCTGTCGTGGATTTTGTATAAGTTTATCTTTTAGTTTAGTCTCGGACATAAACTTACACCTCACCTCACCCCAGATAGACCTTAAGCCGGCTGCAACAAGAGCAAGTCTGAGTCTGGTCACACGGGTCATGTTACCGTTTGTAGGACAACGAACTGAGCATCATCTGCTCTATTATTTTGTTCCTTTCCATTCAATATTTGTCGTTTCTGTGTTTTTTTTTGTTTTTTGGTTGCATGACACAGTTTGTTTTTCTCTTTGACTAAGCTGCCATAAAAACTGTAAAGATGCTTACAATAGATTTTTGTTTGTAGCACGAAGTATTAAGAGATTGAAAGATTGCTGGCAGCAACCGTGACAGATTTGTGAGATTGCAATTTCTTTAAAATAATGTAAGAGCCGTATCATTGGTAATTGTTTATGTGTTCAAGTCAAGTCACATTTTAATTAATAATATCGAATTTCATTTACACATTATTCTGCCTATTGAAATATACTTTTTGCGGCTTATGTGCAGGATTTGTGATCTTCTTAAAACAGAAGGAAATACCTTCGCATTAGCTTTGTGAATAATTAAATAATGAAAAATAATTAACTAATACGACGATTACATTTCCCACTTTTAGCTAAGAAATTTCCAGTTTTTCCAGTGTCATGAAATAATTTACTTCATAAATATTTACAACATTTTTAAAGACATGGAATTTATTTATAAAATAATTTCTTTTGTAACACACACAACTCAGGCCTATTTCTGTGATTGAGTGAAATCAAATTGAATTTGGCCAAAAATGTTGTAACTGAAACCTGAACTGTGTTTTGCAAGTAAAATTGAAACTGAGCCACAGAATTTCACATACATATTTATTACATTAGCTTGAGACTTTTTCATAACAGCAAATGACAAATGCGAAGAAAAAGAAAAAAAATATTTGCAATTTATCAATTGATTATTCAAATTGAGTTACTGCTGCTCTCAATTTAGTACGCTTTGGCAGTCAAGGCACTCAGACTCGGCACTTGGGTGATATTTGAATAAAAATAACTTTAATGATTCATGCACACACTGACTTCAGCATCTGTGGCATCGTTGTGGGGCATCCCAGGCAGAAGCCACATAACTTGCAACAAATTTACTGTGTGCAACCGTTTGGCATGCATAAAATGTAACAATAACTAAAATTCTCACTTTCTCTCTCTGGCTGTGTGTGTGTGTGTGTGTGGCTATGACTCTCGCACTATCTAAATAAACACTTAATTTATGCCCAGAGTCAACTCTGTAAGCAAAAGTTGTGTTGTGTGTGCCTCCGGGCTGCATTGCTGATAAATCATAGCCAAAAGTGTTTGCCACGCCCGCTTCCCTCATTTGGACACTTGTAGGTCTGCTGGCCCTGCGGCTTTACCGACTGATTTATCAAAGTAAAAACAAAAAATACAGTTACGAGACCGGTATGTGTGTGTGTAGGTGTATTACACACACACATACCGGTCTGTATGTATAGTGCATGTTGTGCTGACATCAGCTGTTTGGATAGCCAAGGGCTTAGATTTTGGATGACCTCGTTTTCGACTAGGCAAGAAAAAACTTGGAAACCAGAAGTAACAACAACAACAATGACAACGACAACGTCGACAACGTACAGGAATATGTTGTCCAATGCGCAAATATTTGTCGTAATGCGTTGCACAAACAAGCACAAAGCAGACAACAGGGCTAAACAGAGCATAGCAGGAAACGAAAGAACATAATGCATAACTCATACGCAATGTGGGCGAAACTTGTTTGATGTTTGCTCTTAGGACATATGACAAACTTACTTAGCTAGCATAAAATATGCACATTGAGCAAATTCTATATATGTACTTCCTACACATCAATTATTAACAAACATTCTTTGACCTCTGAATCCATTGTAACGAGGTCTTAATGGAACTGTCAAACCACTCACGTAATCTTTCGACTGAACACAATATTGACAATGCTCTAAACTGATGAAAAGGTATTTAACTTGTTCAGTTTGCTTTAAGATAATTCCTAAAAGGACTCACTAGAGACTATCCAGTTAAAAATTATTACTTTTAATTTGACAACAAACCAAAATATTCTGGAACAAGCATTAAATTCTTTTCATCATTATTATTGGTTTTATTCCAGAGAAACACATATCGACATATGATTAGCTCTAAAAAAATCAATTTGGCTTCCACAAATAAGTAAAAGTTGTGCATATTAATATTTCAAAATCATTTTCGATGGTGAATATTGATTTTTTAAAAGCGGTCGGATAAAAATTGAATATGTATTTTCCGTAAAAATATCTGTCAAATAGTTATAAGGCCCCATGATTATAGATTGAAAAAATTGTCTTTTTTCTCTGCCAATCTTCGTAGATGACTTTTTGGCGTAAAGTAAAATGTACTACTAATTTACGATATAAAAGGTAGATATTTTAATTGCATATACTAAAAGTGGCCTGGCTTAAAATCTGTGTTTATTCGCAATAAATAGTTTGTTTTCTTATTTTCATATTTATATGCCACTTGTAATATATATTCACATACATGTAATCGCAAACATATACGTCCATATGCATTTTTAAAGCTAATACCAAATGCACATTTCAATCTCACGACAAACTCTCGTTGATTTATGCTATGTGCCAGTTCTATTTCCCGTTCTCGTTTTGGTTTCGTTTTTATTTTGATTTCTTTTGCAACGCTAACTAGTTTTTGAGAGTTGTGCAGCAGCATTTTACTCCAATTAAATTTTCATGCCATATGAGCATTTTGTGCAACAACGACAACAACAACAACAGCAACAGCAACAGCTGCAACAAACACAGTTAAAATGGAGAGTGCCACACGAACAACGTGGCGCTATTTTCAATTTCCGTTGCACAGAGAAAAAAAACTCGGTAAGGAATGCGATTTTTAACACAATTTAACATAGGAGCAGAGAGCTGAGGAAAGCCAGGAAAACAAACAGAGAGACGAACAGTCACACGGCCAGAAAGACAGTCGAAAATGGGTGTAAGGTACATGGCACTTGGCATAGAAAATTGATGTCGTCTAAAAACAACAACGAAACAGACACAACATAAGAACAACGACCCGGCAACCAACTCGACTAACTACGAGTATCCGACTAACTATATGGCTAAATGGCTGACTGACTGACTGTCTGACTGACTGACTGACTGACTGATTGTTGATTGACAGTTCAAGCCAAATGCCATTTTATTGAGATTTAAGCATTTGGGTCATGTCCGAATTGTGTTTGTGTAACAGGAGGGGGGCGGTTGGTTCGGTTTAAATATTAAAAAACCTTGTTCCTAAGCATTTGTCTAACAAACTAAAAAAAAATCAATAAAAGCCGAGCAACAGCCAGAGTTGAAGGCTAAATGTGTGTGGAAAGTACAACGACAACGACAACGACAACAGCATCGGCAACAGCGACTACCATAAAAATAGGTAAAACAGTCAGTCAGTCAGGCTAAAAGCAGAAAACCCAAAAAGGCCAGTCAACCAACTCCCCCGCCCCTTCCTCCTCCCGCTCCCTCGCTGCCTCTATTTCCGACATTTCCCCCTGCATACAATATGAGCAAACAGCGGACAACTGTGTGCCTCTTCTATTTTTAATGTTTTTCTTACTTTTTTCAGTTGTTCTTTTTTCAGAAAACTCGTGTTTTTTATTGGCTTTTAGTTTTAGAAAATGTGTGCCCCCCACAAATACATATTGTAATGGAAATTGCAGCGCCGACACAGTGTTGCATTTATCATTTGAAATGTGTTCCGTTTCTGGGTCATTATGACAACAGAACAGAATTGAGTGCGAGATACTTGTAGTTGGATTTGTTATACAATCTTGTTACTTGCAGTTCGCTCGTACTTATTCACTTACATAAATGCTTGTTTCAAAGAAGATAAATATAACTATTTTATTGTGTTGATATATGTATTGCAATGTCTCGGGCTCTTAAAATATGGGAACTCTTTGTCAGTTTAATATTTTATTTTTTCCAAGAGCAACAATAATTACAATTATTAAAATTGGTTTCAAATTTATGAATTGTTCGACAAAAGTCGCTAAGATTAGTAACAAAACTTTGCAGAGTTTTTAGTACTTAAACAGTTTATCAATAATTACAAACTTAATTTAAAAAATATTCTAAATTTAATTATTTATGGAGAAACAATTATTTCAATTATTCTAGCGTGTTTATTTGTCTTTATTCTTTTCGTCTAGTTCCTACTTTCCTTTCCCAGCGCTTAATCGCTCATTTATAATCAGGCTCATAGCACAGTCATTATTTGCAATGTAATACATACATCTGTACATACGAGTATATAAGTATGTATCTGTATTTATTACCGACATGTTCTGGCCTTCAATTCGTAATACTTTCACTGACTTCTCTCGCCCAAGTGCACTGCTATCCGGCCGGCAGTTCAGTTTAAGCCAACTTTTGTAGGCAATGTTTTATTGGCTTTCGTTTTTTAAATGGTTTTATTTCGTTTGGTTTTTTGCGCTTTTTGGCCGTTGCGTGTACAAGTTTAATATATTGTGGTCTATATGATATATGCACATACATAAACATAACATATACATGCTCGGGTGGTACGAGTATGTACTCAGCTCTTTGCCTTGCATGTTCAAAATTGTTTGACGGAGGGTTGGCGGTTCCGCTTGTTTTGGTGGCAAGGGTTTTGGGGCAACAGAAACTCGGCTAAAACAAATTACATACGAACTCAAGGCCGCAGCAGCGGTCAGGTCAGAGAGTTTTGTTGGCCACTGCTCGTTCGCAATTATATTGTAAAACATCGGGGCTTTTGGCCACTCGACAACGCCCGCACTAATGAAAAATGCTGGCTCGCCTTTGCCATTTTCCTCATCTTCCTCACTTTCCCGTTGTGTCATTCTGTGCCATTTGCCATTTGCCCATTGCATGTTTTCATAAATAATTAAAAATTTTCTACTTCTGCGTTTGGGAGTGAAAAATGGCTCAGGGTCGCTCACTAATTAGGTGCATATTTCATTTGGTCTTGGCACTCGAAAGTCTGTCAAAAGTCGTCTCTACCAAAATGTCGGTTCTCGGAAACGGATACATGAAATTTGCATGTACACAAAATGTCAAATGCTGCCTCCAAGTCGGAATAGGAGTCATTTTGCTGGATTCGTATTCTGATTTGGAGTTGTTTCCTGTCAACGACAAACTCGTCAGGACACTGGACATTTTAATGCAGCTGCTGTCACCAATTACACACTGTGCCAGATGTCCATTGGCTTCTTGGCCCACAAAACCAGCACTTGTATGTTGAAATATGTATGTCAATTGTTCGACATTGTTCAATTTGTAACTATTCTGTTACTTTTCTGGTCAATTTTATGTAAAGCCTATCCTGCAATTTTTAGAGGAGAGAGAGTAGAATGAACGAATTTATCAATATTTTATTTAAGTTGTTAAAGCACAAATTTAAAAAAATAATATAAATTTTTAAAATGTTATATATTTTTAAGTTGATATACACATATTCAAAATTAGCTTTAAAAGCGTATTAGCAATATTATGAATGTTATAATTTATAATTTTAACATGAGCATTAAAGCTATAAAAACAAAAATGGCATAATTATTTAATAGCAATGCTCATATGGAGAATTTAATTAATATGATAGCAAACTGAAAGATTGCTTCGTAAGAAACAACTTTCACTATTACAGTGCTTCACAACAATAATTTAATTTTGAAGAAACTTTTAAAACAATATGTGAGATTTTGAATTGGGTATCGCATTGTCTGACCGCATGAGCCACAGACCAGTTCGACTTTCCTATCAATTTCTGGCTGTTCCTTTTGCGAACCGAAATTGAACTGTGCCATGACAGGCCCACAGGAGTGCAATTGTTGTTATTGTTGTCATATAACAAAGTGGAGCAATTGTGGATACCATCCAAGTTACGTGTCCGTTGCGCTCTGCTTACGTGGCCTCGTCTGTCTCTATCTCTATCTCTGTCTCTATCTCTATCTCTATCTCTGTTGCCTACAGTCCCCTACAGCAGTTCTTGCAACACAACTCCAATCCTCGCTCTGAATCACATGCGATTTCAATTTCGTTTTTGTGCAACTTTATAAGTTACGAGTAGATTCGTATATTTGCCAAGTCTTTGGCTGCTGGCCCAAAAGCCAAGCATCAATTTGATCAACTTGGCGCCAGTCTTTAATATGTTTTCGTTCCTTTTCTTCGATTTGGTTTTTCTTGCAGCTTTCTTGTTTTCTTGTATGCTTGTTACACGCCATTTAGTTTCACTTTGCATATTCATAGAATTTTTGGCCAGAACCACAAGAATATTATACATAGTTCCGGTCAACTGCACGTTGGGCTCACTCGTCCTTTCGTATATTGAACCATTTTCTTTCATCTCGGGGAAAACTTGCACCCAGAACAGAACTCAAATGATAAGTGAAGTTCTGTGGCCGAAGTTGAAATGTGGCTGCAATTTTTCGGTTATAGAAATTGCTTTTCAAATAAATGCATGTGTTTGTATGTACTTGTTGTGTGTGTGCGTGTGTGTGTGAGAGAGTTTGTTGATAAATGTGTGTACTTTTTGCTTTTGAATTGTTGTTTTTAGTTTGTAGCTAATTTGAAGTTTGTCGTTGCAAGTTGGAGAAATGAGAAATCAAAAGAAATTGCAACATGTTTTCAGGCACTGCAGTTATATAAGAAATGTCTGCTTGATTGCAAACAACTTGAAAAATAATCTCAAATAATTAAATATCAGATTGAGAAATGGAAAGAGAAACTCGATTTGCCTTTAATAGTCCATTGTCTCTGACTTTATAAAAATATGTATTGAGCAACTTATATTAAAATCAAAACGAATGCGATTGCATCGATGATTATTTCGTGATTCAGTTTGTTCTGTTTTGCAATTCATTTGCATCGTAATATTTTTCTCTTTATGGCCTGTCTAAAAAATGCAATCAATTAATTAAAAAGCCTCTAACAAACTGCTGCCAGCCAGACGACACGCACTTATGTCTAACAAATTTGTTTGCCAAACAGAATTTAAATTGAAAACGCTTAAAATCCTGATCCCAATCTGAATTTGGAAAATTCAACGGCAATAAAAATCTTTGTTTGTGTGTAATTTGATTTGCATAAAAACTAAATAAATTGCACAGTTAGTTTTTTATTTAGACGACAAGCGTGCAAAAAAAAAAGGCGAAATAAGAGCAAAACCAACAAACATATGACACATAAAATGCAAGAGTAACGTGCTTTATGAATAAACAAAATGCCAGCACATTGACGTTGCGACCATTGAGAGCACATGTCAAGCATGCGCAACTGACAGACAGACAGACAGACAAACGGACATATAGACCGACAGACAGTCAAACAGTGGAGAGTAGTGAGCGGCAATGAGAAGTGTGGAGTTATCAAGAGCCAATAAATATGAAAAGTTGTACGAGTGCTCGTACAATAAACACACAACAGCGAGGGGCAAGTGGCATGGGGCAACATTAAATGGACGATGCGTTGCGCAGAATGCCAATCAACCGAAAAAGTAAAATGAAATAGATGAAATGTTGATATCCCTGTGAAAGATTGCACAACTTTTACAAAACAATTCATTGTTGTCAATAAAAAATATTGTTTGTTATATTATTTGAAGTATTTTTTAAGTTTGAAAGCTTTAAAATGCATTTCAACAATTTAAAATTACTTTGTATTTATCTTGATTTTTCCTCATTTATAATACTTGATTTTCTATATTTAAGGTTCGTAAAATTACTTAAAGCTTAAGTAAGTCGAGTAAAACTTACAATTGGATGCCTATTAATGTGCTTCTTAACCCACACAGCTTGAAGTTCTCATTGCGCTTTTAGATTAAAATGCAGCTGCCAATTTTACAGCTTTTGATTGAGCGCCAGAAAGTAGGCCACAGAATGTCGGGAAATTGGGCCACTGCGTCGTCCTTTGGCTGGGCCAGGCCGGATCGGGCCTTCTTTCGAGTTGGCTCGCAATGTGGGCTAAGTTGTTTGCTTGTTGTTTGTGTATTGATTAATTTAAAGACAACAGCACCCAAGAAACCGCACTATGTTTGTTGATACTGGGTTGCTTATATGTCGTATACGTAATATTACGTATACGCTGCGCACATTAAAATTCAATTTACGTTCGTACTGACAGTTTGAACTTTAATTAAAGACTCGACAGGCGTCAAACGATGCTTCGGTGATAAGGGTCATTGATTAGGAAACATACCAAGACATTTGGCAGGCACGTTTGAATTGCCTGGCCAAGTAAGAATGAGAAGCTACTAGTGAAAAAGACACATAATAATCAGGAATCAACACACAAAAAGCTAATGTCTAACGTAATTTATGTGGCAGCACCACAAACAACGCACCGAACTCACCCGCAAAAGCTAATATAGCATTAGTTCCTGGAGACCCCGAAATGACATTTTGACAGCTCCCAGCTAGGTGCTCCTCCAAGGCCTAGGCATTGTTGAAATTTTTGACTAATTAAGTCATTGACGGGAGGGGGAAATGCTCCTGGCAATGGCGGCGGCTGCCTTCTAATGTGCAGGTGACACGCAAACACGTAGACAATTATCATCAGGCCAATGGCAAATGGCACTGACAATTTTAGCATATTTGAAAGTTTTGGCGCCTGAAATTAATACTGTTATTTGTCAGCATTAGTCGGAAAAGGTAGGCAGGGAAATAGAAAGTGTCGCATTCCAAAACAAATTAACACCTTTTATGCAATAAAATGTGAATGTTTAACTTCGGCAAAGAAATATTTTCTCTTTATGAGTGTTGAAATAAGTGCTAAACTATTAGTGATAGTTCAGGTAGTTAATTTAGAAATTAATGCGATTACATACGTTACTATTAAGTAAATAACCAAATTGTTTTTAGCTCATAAGTTCACTTAGAAAAATGCGTTCTACAAAATTATTTTTTCTTTCTTTAAGTGTGAATCATTTTTGAAGCATAAACGACCGTTAAAGTTTTAAATCAAGAGCAAAATTACTAAATCAATAAAAATATAAATTATATAAAATTAAGACTGTTTCGTTCATGATAAAAAACTGTGTTAAGTAAGTTTTGATACTCTGGCTTTAAATTTGAATAAAGATTTTTAGTTTTTATGTCTGTTTAGCGTTCGCTTGCTTAGAATTCCCAAGTGGTTGTTGCTTGTTTGCATTGAGGAGCTGATCGACGGGCACTGAAAAAATAAGACTATATTTAACAGGAAATTCTCGTTGTCAGTCTTCACTTTTTTTTGCACTTACTAAAAGTTTATAATAAACAATAGCATGAGGAAATAAATAATGCTCATATTTCTTATTACAAATTCAAATACCATACGCAAATAAAATCAAGTATATTTAGATCTTGTTTTGAACCTAAATGTTCTTGATTGTTCAAAAAACAATCCTGAAAAGTGCTTGATTTATCCGAACGTTATTGTTATTTAGATTTTCGAACATCGATTTAGAACATCGAACATTATTGATTCAATTCCGAACGTACTTGATATTTCTGTCAGTGTATAAAGTTATATTTATGTTATTGGCTATTAGTAAAAGATCACAAAAGATTACATTACAGAAACAATAAGTTTAGCTTCTTTCTCGTAACATCTTTTCGTTTATTGTATTTACTTTGAAACTATAAAATGAATGTAACAGTAAGCTTTAAGTAGTTTCATAGCAAACAGCTTTACGTAGCTTAATCTGATAACAATAGAAATTATGAATGTGACTCACTTTTAAATTCCAAAATCTCCTGGTTTTATATGAGTAAAACTTGGCCTTTTCTATTCATGGAGCTGTTAATCCCGTGTTAACAGTCTTTCTGCCAACTTTATAGTCCGCTTACCCCTTTATATTCCCTAGTCTTTACATTAAAACTTTTACATTCTGTTATTCCCCCAGTAAGTGCTCCTCGCCCGTTCCCTTGCCACAGCAACCCCACACTTTTAATTAAAGCCGCAACAAAAAATTTTAATGCTGCCTGTTTTATGCACACATGCAGAGAGTGAAGAAGAGGGAAAAAGAGAGATTGAAAGGGACCGCAATATGTATATGTACACGTTTTACTGCAACCAATTAAACCATAACGCATACATTATAATTTTATTTTTATTTTAATATTTATGTGTTTCGCTATGCGTCCCATATGAACGTATCATACACACATACCCACACACACACACACACACACACTCTCCGATGTCTCTGTTACAGCATGTGCCATAAAAGTGGCGCCCAATTACTTAAAACTAACGAAATATTCCCCAAGCGTTTGCTGTACAATTTGCGTTCATAAATATAAATATCACACCTTTGCCTGGTTTCGTTAGCTATGTATGTAGGCTTAGAGCCATGTGTGTGCCAGCCAGGCCAAGACAATGCTACCACTACAACTAGCTTGACACTCTTTCTTCCTCGTTTCTCTCTCTCTCTCTCTCTTTGTCTCTCTCTCTCTCTCTCTCTCTCTCTCTCTCTCTCTCTCTCTCTCTGTATACATGTGGTGTATTCAAGTAATCAAAAATGCAAATCGAGCCCATGAATTTCGAATTAGTTTTTAGCTCGTCTCACAACAGCAACAACAACAATTGGAGGCTTATAACCAACGCGGATTTTAGGCTAACGAACACACGTACATCGACACACACACACACATACACACAAACGCATATACAGATATAGACAGCTATAGAGTTTTGTACGTGTAACAAATTTGTATCAGTTAGTTTGGGTCTCCCTCGCAGCGTTTACCTGGGAAAAAAGAAATGGGAAGTGGAAAGAGAAGGCAATGAAAATAGTGGGACTGCGCGTGCGACGCGTTGCGACAGACGACTGCACTGAGAAAATCCCTCGAGTGACTCGATGTCTTAGAAGAGAAAACTGTAACCATGCTATCGCTATTTTTTAGAGAATAAATGCGATATAATGGCAAATCAACACATTTAGTACCTTTTTATATTTTTTAAATTTGTTTATGCCCAATAAGTATAAACATACAGGTCGATTAAGCCTAGATATTTAGGTATTTTTAATTTTTAAATAGAGAAAAAGCAATATCAAAAACATTTAAATCGATTCTAATATAGAATGTGTTTTATCAAACAAGATAATTTCTTTACGATCAGAGAATATTTACAAAAGGGTTTTAAAAACTATTTTATACAAAAGTAATGTGATGGGAGCACTGTCGCCATCTGTCGCTTGAAACACAGAGTATTATATAATATTACAAAATTAGTATCTGTGCTGTCGGCTACATCTCGAAATCTTTATTATAGTGTATTTGTATATCAGTCAATTTATGTCTATTTGAATGATAAAATGTCCGTAACATATTTGATTATTTTGAGTAGTCTGCAATTTACTTAAAGTTGTCATTAAAAGTTTATAGTTTTAAATAATTTTATCTTAAATATTGTGTTAAATTTGACAGTAATTTTTTTCAGTGTAAAAAAACCTGTCGGCTGGGCTCTTTGGCAATTCTTTATTTTGGCCGGGAGGAAGGGGAGAGGCGACTGCTTTTCGTGGTCCATTTTGATTTGCGGCCTGTTGGTTTTGGAGTCTGTGGGGGGCTGTACGTGACGCGCATTTCCGCGCAGTGCCCATCAAATATAAAGTGCCTGCAATTTATACTTGAATTCCAACTGTGAAAGCAGCAGCAGCATCAAATCAATGTAAATATTTTGGGAGCGCCTTTTAGCCAGCCTTAAAGCGGCTTCGCTTAGATGAAGTACTTGCACCTAGATGCCATTGCCATTGCATTTGCCGTTGTGCTCTCTCTTTTAGAGTTGAGGAACTGCATTCGTTTGGCTTTCTTTGGGGTACGTTTTAGAGCTTGAGGTTTGGGGTTTTCTCCTTGCTTTTCCCACCGGCATTTTCAATTTTACTTTATATGCAAATTTGGCATTTTGTAGCAGCGCCAAAGCTGCGGCAGCGGTTGCCATTGATAGGACTCTTGCCCTGACCCTTTAGCTTTAGCTTTAGCTTCCTCCTTTTCCATCTCTTTTCTCCTGCACAAGTCCAACTCATCTCACTCGCTTTTCTGTGTGAATGCTTTAAGCCAGCTTTATGTGAAGCCTGTGCATTTCATTTGAATTTCTATAAATTTTACATTTTCCTATTTACGAGCAGTTGCAATGCCACAGTTTAACTAAAAGTCCAGCAAAATCGGAAAGCTCTTTACGTGTTTTTATATAACTTTTTCCTATACATTGTATAAACAAATATGATTTATTTATTGGCTATAAGCTAGCTAAAACGCGATTCAATAACTTTCCAATCAATATCGTAGGATATAAAAATCAACTTTAGCTTTTTGAATATACAATGAAATTTATCTTTTTAGCAGGAGCACAACAATTGTCAGTTAATCTGTACTTTGAATTATAATCAAGATTTGGGGTTTGGAATCAGAGCCTAAAAATAAACGTAGCATACATCGAGGAGCACTCAGGCACGTAGACCACACGCAATGGCATCGTCAACGGCAACGGCAACTGCCAAGTGAAGCTGCCGACTGCTATTAATCTAAAACAGGCGTTAAGCCAGCTACGAGACACGTAGTTACTCCCTTTGTCTCCTACTCTACGGTCTGCTGTCTATATTTAATGGTAACACTCGTCGGCCGCCTACACGACCAAGTGAAAAGAAGAAATTCGGCCAAAAACCTTGACGTTGTCGTTGGCATTGCCATTTGCCGACGGCAAAGTGTCAAAGTGCTAAAGTATGTTCAAACATTCATAAGATTTTCTCTCTTCCTCTTCCTCTCTCTGTTTCTGTTTCTGTTTATCTATCTATTTGTCTGTGTCTCTGTTTCAGCTTTTTGTGGTTTCTAGCTAATATTGCCGATAAAAGGTACTGCCCCATACGAGTAGACATTCATTTCGAGTCCAAATGAGAAGAGTTTGCCATCTGCATGTCAGTTATCCGAATACTCGAGTGTTTTTTCATACACGGCATTGCTTTCAATGTCTGTAACTAGACACCAGTGCGTATGCGTGATGTGATGTATGTGAGTTTGCAGTGAGCGAGAGACCAGCTCATTATGCTCAGCTGTGTCAAGCAGTACACGCAGAGAAAAAGTATAGCAATCGCTATAAATATTTGTATTTGATTTTGTTAATCAGCATATATTTTATCAATATATAAATATATATATTATTATAATTTATATTGTTGTGTCGGCTGCTTATATGTAGCATGACAATAAAATGAAAAACTTGTTTAATTTATAATATTTAAGATGCCAGCATATAAGTACATGTTGCATCCGCAAGTGTTCAGTGCAGGTGCTTGTCCTGCTCCTTGGCCCGAGGCGTTGAATGTCTGCAGTCCTTGGATCTCGCTCAAGATGCCAGGTGGCACCTGGGCGGACTGCGTGTTTCTTTCTTTCTCTATTAGCCGCGAGTTCATTGCACTGCATGGCGATTCCGTGTGCCATTGTGAATCATTTTGCATTTTATTTTCTTGCTCTATTCTTGGCCAGAAATTTCACTTTACACTCTTCTTGCTGCTATGCCAAACATGCCACACTGCCCGGAGCGCGGAAAAAATTTAAATTGAAAATGCTCATATGCAATTTGTTTGGCTTGCAGAGCGCGGCTAAAATTGTTGAACAGTTTTCGAGTCGTGGAATATACATACTCGTACATTGTTGTCAGTTGCTTTTGGTTACAATCGTTTGCTTTACGAGCTCACAAAAGCATTTGGCATTTTATGCGAAATGTTTGCAGAGGCACTGTAAAAACGCCAGAGCCAAGACCAGACCTATGGGAATTGGGCACTCTAGTAGTTGCAACTCCCACTCACACACACACAGACACATACACTTACTCACATTCACATACACACGCAGAACAGTGCTTTAAAATTAAGCTTACATTTTTAATGTGCCAGCAGCTGCCATGAAGTCAAACCCCACACTGAGCTCAAACTCCCCAGCTTTATGATTGCAGCTTTAATGGTCATGACTTTGGCTTCTGGATAGGAGGGTATGTGGGGGAGGGGGAGTGGCACTAGTTGAGTGAGCTCAGGATATATAGGTTGATAAAGCCATTGCATGTTGAAATAAGTCCAATCATGTCGCAGCATTTCAAACAAATGACAACAATAGAATGTCAACTAAGTCATCTTTTTGATGATCCCCCAACAAAAGCTGTTCGAGGCATTGAATTGTTGTGTTTATGGTCCATAAAGGAGCTGCTTGGAATTTAAAGCAAATATGTGACGTTATTCGAACTAAGATATTGTTGCTTTGGGTATTCAGACTCCCAATGACATAAGCTGAAAAGAAAATGTTTAAAAATGCTGGAACTTATTGTTCAAAGGTGAATGCGAATTCTGTCAGTATAGGTAAAAAAATTAAGGTAATTTTATTCCTGACTAAAATATCTCATTAACTTGAAGAGGACACAACTCAGGAAAAATAGAGATTGTATCTGGAACTCTCTAGATATCTAGATTATTGATAAAATATTTTATAATTTGCAATTTCTCCTGTTTCTAAAGATTTCGTTGCTTCTATCATGATTACTTCAGAACTGATTAGTCGCACATGACAGCTTAACTAATCCATTAAACATACATTGCCCAGTGGATCGCATACAATTAAATATTACTCATACGCCACATGTGGCCAATCGCAATACATCAGCGAGGCAATCCCAGTTGCAATTGTTCAGTTACAGCTTTTACTGTATCCTCTGACTGAACTGTAGATGGTTGCAAGCGTGATTGAGCTGCGGCATTCAGTGGCGCCAAATCACGTTGCAATTGCGACGAGACAAGGATGAGCAGGAGGAGGACGAGGATGAGGAAGGACGACGACGACGACGGCGACACTCATTAGACCAAAGCGTGATGCGTGACACCAAGTTTAAATTGTCGAAAGACACATCTCCTCCCTCTCACTCCCACATTCATTGCTCCTCATCTATCTCCTGCTGCCGCCTGCACATTGCAGCGTAATCTTGGCCATTACTCAAAAAGTAGCTGGGCACGTAACGGGGCACAGCTAAAAAAATGAGCAAAATTGAAGCAATGTAAACGAGCAATGGGTTTCCCTCCCGCTCCCCTTCATCCTCATCCCCAACGTTGTTACTTTAGTTGGGGGGATGCCACCACATCCACGACTTAAACTGCTTTAACTGCTACTACTGCTCGTGACATTTGTAGTCTGCTTGTGTTTGTGCTGTTCTGTGTTGTGTTGTGTCCTTGCCCCACTGTCAGTGCCACAGCTTCTACCGCTGCCACAGTCGCCATTGCCATTGAAATTGCCACTGTGTTGGCCTTTGAAATCACAAGCGTTTTTTGGTTTGTTTTCTGCGCCTCATGCCCGTTTTGCTGGTGCCTAGCGCCTCCCTCTAATGGCTTTGTTATGCTAATTTCTTGACGCCTTCTGGCCATTGAAGTCGCCTTCACTTACCCTGTCCCACTTCCTCGGCTACTTGTTATTGTTGCAGGCTTTGATGTTGTTTTTGGGTCTCTTTTTGTATACAACAATTTTCGTTGCCCTCATCGCTAATTTAATTATATTTCTTTTTTATACCCATTGGCATTTCTAAATAAGGTATGCAGATAATATGAATTAAAATAATAAAATATAAAAAAAATAATATATTTTTGTTGTATACATACATATGTATATACACACACATACAGTAAAAATTTGCATTTCATTCACATCAGTTCAAAAATAAAATGTAACAATATTTTGTTATGGAAATTTTTAGTTATCAAAACATAACGAACAAAATCAAACTTTGACATTAATCAACATTTTTATAAAAATGTAATAACCCATATTTATGTGTGCTCAAAATATTTTTTATTATATTATTATTTTTTAAGCCATAACATTTATAACCCTCTTATTAAGGGAACAAATAATGTTTAAATGTCCTAAATAAGAATCATACAAATTAATTGTGTAAAAATAAATTTCTTTAGTGTATACCATTTTTTATGAAATTTTTTGTCATCGAATTATATGACACATTGATGGTATGACATTGTCGATCATTCTATTTGCTTTACTCTAAAAAAGCAACACAAATTTGTTACATTCCCGTTTGGCCCGCGAATTTAAGTAGCAGAAAAGCCAAAGCCAAATATACGAAATACAAATGTTCACATTTGCAACATCATTTTCCAGCAATTTTGCCGCGAGCACTCGCGTTTTTCAGTTTTCATTTCCTTGTTTTTTTTTTGCCGTGCTGTGGCATCTCCTCCCAACTTTATTTACTGTTGTCACTTTGGCTGCCCCAAAACAACGTCATCTCTCCTCCGTTTCTTTAGCAGGAGCAAAAAGTAAAATTCTCGTTCGTCTCTTGTCGCTTTCGACTCCACTCGCATGTCCTGTGTCCTGTGTGTGTCTGGGTGAAAGGACTTACCCCATAAGCCTTTTATAAGCATCGCATAAATTCTTTGTCAATTGTGGCAAATGTTGCCTGCCTGCCTGCTTCTCTGACTGACTGGCTGACTGACTGGCAGGCAGCCTGTTTGCCAGTTTGCCAGTTTGCCAGTTTGCTTTGGAGCTCGTCATTGTCATTGTCCTGGTTCTAGTTCTGGTCCTGGTCCTGGTCCTCGCATCTCGCTACTCGTATTTGTGTTTCCTCCAGCTATTTTTTGCATCTATCTTTTGGACCACATACGTGCTCTCTAATTGTGCCACGCGTATGGTCCAAAGACTTGAGTTGGTAACTAGAATTTGATTGTGTCGAGGCATGAGAGTGCATTGATTGGATTACCAACAGAGGCACTCTTCTCCAGATTCAGATTGGCCATTAATGTTATAGCAGGGACATAAAGCCGAGCACTGGACAGAGGCTCAACTAGCTTCGATTCAATTGCAGCTCAAGGATCCCAGCGAAAGTAAGGTTATTCAAACAATAACATAGCATATGGTGATATCAAAAGCTTACATTTTAATCTGGACTCTGGCAATTACACCCGTCAGTTTAACAACCTTTGAAAGGCCGTCATAATCACAAACCCACTCTATATCCAACTGAGTATTGAATTTGAACAGTGTTTAGTTGAATAATCTGTTCCGAATATAACTTCTATTCAGGCTTGACTTATGGTATTTTCTTGAGTGTTTTTATTTTCTCACTTTTCTCAAATTCGCACAGCTTTTACTGCTGTTCATCAGCTTTTGTTTTAATACTTTATAAATTTTCTTGTACATTCCCTTGTGGCGCAACTAATCATGTCGGCCCCTTTTGACATTCCGCGTTGGCCACTTGCAAGTTTCCGTCGACGCCAAATCCCTGGCAAGATCGCATTCCCAGGGCGGCACTCCAGGCCTTGGCTAAGTAACTTAAAGTGCTTCTCAGCACAGCTCCTCACATATACTTATGCAAAACAGTCTCCCAACACACACACACACACACACACATACACAGAGAGACACAATTATAACTTAACTCGAGCGAGAGAAGCATATTGACAGGCCAGGAGAGAGGAATCCACTTCAGGGCTGTAGACATAGGGACAATCCAAGCGTTATGAGTGCTTTCCCATTCGACACGCACCTTCCGTCTCCCTCTCTCCCTCCCAAGCTCCCGGCTGAGCTTCCCTTTGGGTTCTTGGTCTTGTGATTGTCATCACACATTATTATGCTTTATTTCCGAGCCTTCTTTTATTTTTATTAAAACTGTCGTCACCCGTACAGTCGGGGGGCGACAGTTTCCCGCCGGGCTGCTGTCTCGGCATGTTGGCATGTTGTTCTCCTCGGTCAGTCGGGGAATAGCTGGGTTAAGGTTCTGGCTTGGGGTTGAACTTCTTTCCTTGGCAGTCTGCAGAAGCGGTTGTTATTGTTTCCAGGCCCGAACTGTTTGGTTTTTTCTCTTTTTTCTCTTTTCTGAAGTGTTTACAACACTTCCGGCGCATAATGGAAAACAAAAGGCTTAAAAGGATACACAAAGGATTTGAGCAATCAAGTGCGCTTTAAGAACTTTGCCCCATGCACGATAACCGGCTACCGATAACAGTTTTTGCACCTGCCATTTATCTGAACTTGCAGCGTTTGTTGTTCTTTTTTTCAGCCCGTATTTTAAACCCTCCGTTTCCAAGTCATAACAATGCTGAGTTTTCAATATGCCGAGCCCACGTATGCCCCATAAAATATCTGTGTATGTGTATGTGTCTGTGTGCTTGCAACTATGATGGAAAAAAAGGTTGACGGCAACATAAAACTTGAAGTAGTTACGCTCAAATGTCTGCACGGCTTCAGCAGCAACAACAACACAAGTCGGAGCAGCTGAAAGCTATGAAAAGCTAAAGATATTTGGAAGGTCCTGGCAGCGAGGAGAAAGGAGGACCCTTTATGTTGAAAGTTTTCACTTGCACGCTCTGCGTCAAGGGTGAGCAGGCATTAGATTCAATGGGAATTGTAATTATTCTGCTAGAAATTGTACAAAAGCATTTCAGAAATTTCAGAGTCCCAGTAAAAAGGCACAACATTGCATTCGCATTCAAGCACTTGAGCTATACTTACACTTCAGCAAATTCTTTTTGTCAAAGTATTTCATAGCCTCAAAATGTGTTGAAAATTCTTTTTGCCAAATATGTAGACATAAAACTGAAATAATACGATAGATTTTATCAACTGAATCCAAATGCTGGCACACAAAATGAGGAGATTAATTTATGAAGCATAAATCAATTTATTGAACTACTAAGAAAAAATACAATTAATTTCGAATTCACAAACAGATGCCCAGACATAATTAATGCAACATACATTGTAAAACAAACTGTGGAATAAGTTGACGTTTATTCGACAAATTATCTCTAATCGAGTTTAACTTATTTTATAATTAATATACTCAAAAAAATAAATATAAGGTTATATTGTTTAATTATTTACGAGAAATTTAGCCATATTTCATAGACTACAAAAGCAAGGGCATGAAAATTTAGCTCACAGACTTCTATAAACCTCACACAGATAAAAATGTCTGCCCCCGATTTGGTAGATAGATCTTTATTCTTGCTGGTTAGCATTTTCTTGTATTCTTATCTATCATCATATTTAATCATATCATTTTAAGCGGCTTTAAATTTTTAGAGTAACTCGAGCTCCTAAAAGTATGAAACGAATATCGAAGTCTCAGCTGTAGCTATTTCCGCTTTAAGAAAACATTTTTATTTTACAAATTGAATGCCGAGTTTCGAGTCTCTAGCTCCGTATATAAATTTTAAAAAATATACCGAATTAAATATATGGAATTAAAGAAATGCTTATATTGTTATAGAATTATGGAAATATACTGTTATTAGGTATAATTAATTTGGTCATTTGTCTCAATATTTTCAATGTTATTTTGTTATTATAACCGACAGTTGGGAATTCGAAAATTAATTCTATAAAAACTGCATACACACTTTGGATTAAAGTGCATTTTTTACTCCATTTGAAATTTGTTAAGATATTTAGCAACATTGTTTACTAAATATCTGATTTAATTTCAAAAATCTTCAACAGTACTTGGATAGTTTGAACACGATTTAACCAACTCCCCTTTTTTGATTGCAGATGCTCAGTCCACGTCACAGAGATAGGCCCGGTCAGCTCTGGCTGCTGGTATTGCTGTTCCTGTTGGCCACGTTAAGCTTGTGCCTCACCTGTCGCGTCTCGGAGTTCTCGTGCAAGGGAAGCGGGAGCATCGGAAGTATCTGCGTGCCACTTGACAAATACTGCGATGGACGCAGTGACTGTGCCGATGGCAGTGATGAGCCCAAACACTGTTCCGGTGAGTGTCTGTGCTGAATTTAACCGAAATGACATGTATCTGTAACTGTGTATCTGTATCTCTGTTTGTGTCTTTATCTTGGTGCAACACGCGGACAGTCTGCAATCGGACTTATTATGGTGATATTGGACGCACATATGCCATAAAAGTGCCAACGCCACAGTGGAATAAACTGCCCTTCCTCTGCCACTTGACATTCACCGCGTCCGGCCACGATCAAGGCGACATAGTTCAGGTGAGTCACCGACAGGTGTGGGCCGTCAAAGGGGGTCACTCAGTGGCCGTGACAGTGGCAGTGACTCGGCGCCTCGTCTGTACTGTTTGCCCGCCTGTTGTCCGGCTGTTGCCGTAGGCCAAAGATTAGCAGGCGCGTCGACGACATAAAACTGCAATGCACACAGACAGAGAGAAAGAGGGCGTGAGCGCGTGACAGAGAGAGAAATAGGAGACAGATGTGTATCCGAGTATCTGTATATGAAAACATACACGAGCTGAAACTGCAGCCGAGTGTAGAGTTGTCGGGTGCAGTGTTGTCGTTGTCGTTGTCGCTGTCGCCTCCCTCAAAGCGTCACGCACAAATGCAAGGTGAAAAATATTCCGGCAATACTCGTATGCAAATCCACAAACAGACACAAAAGTTGTAGACGACACTGTGTCAGTTTCCAAAAACATTTCGCTGAAAAAATTATATTAGCTTAACAGTATTTCTAATGATCATTTAAAGATAATTAATATTATTTATTTAAATAAGTCCACAATTAAAATAAATCATCACTAAATTTAAATTTATAACCTAAAGAATCAAACATTAACATTAAAAAGTTAAAACTTCAGGGGTAATCAAACAATTTTAAGAAGATCAAACATTTATTGCATATTAATAATTATTTGTAATATAATTAGAGTCAATACTAATATTAATATTAGTATAACTTTTAGAATTGCTAGAGATCAATAGGAATCAATCAGTTTGTATTGCTATTAGTATTAATATAAAGAAGGTATTTGTATGGTCAGGTCGTTGTACGACAGGCATTGATTGAGCACTTAAGAAGTAATAAGTATACATACATATTATTTACGGAAAATCTAAGTTCAAAACAAGAATGCATTCATAATTTTATTGCACAAAATTCTACGAAATCGAAATAATACCTGGGACAGACAGTGATATAACAATTCTAAAAAATCGTGGAAGTTTTGATATTCTAAGCTTCTTCTTTCTTTCTATAAATTTCAGTGCATTTAAGTTTCTGTTATTTTTCGGAGATTCATCACTTTCTCTGGGTTTTTTTTGAAGCCATTTCACGGTGATGGATGAATGAGTTGTCCGGAGCTCTGACTTTATGTGCGTGCTCAATTAGGGGTATGACTGAGCTATGACCCGACGCTATCTGTGTTGGAGGGTAACTTCTCTTTAATTTAAGTCTTTAAGGCGCCCTTGGGGCACAGACGAAACGAAACGAAACGACGAGAGCGTTGACAATAAAATTAGACACGCTTCAAAACATTTTTGGCGAACTGTCAGAAAAACGTCAATTTCAATTTCCAAAATAATTGATTTCCATGCAATTTGCGTAACAGCGCAATGAGCAGTTAGCTGGGAAGTAAACGATGAGCAGCGCTCAACAAGGATACGTTTGTGGAGTGGGTTGTGCTACCAGGGCTGGATGATGCCCCATCCCTTTCACTTGGGGTGGAATGTAGGCAAGCCGTAAATAGGACAGAAAAACAGCAGCATCCAGAGAGAAGATGATGACGTTTGCTTAGAGGACGACAAGGACGACGAAGTGAGTCCTTTGCTGCTCCATTTCTCAATCATTTTTGTAATCCGGAACATTGGCATTGCCCTTCCCCTCCCTGTCTGTGCGAGAACTATATGAGATGGGATGATATATGCAAAATTGCTGACTGCCTCGGCAGCTTTGGCAGCTTTGGCAGCTTTGTCAGCTTTGCACCTTGCACCAAATCTGTCATGCATAAGTTATAACTTTTATTTTGTGTTTCCGCATTTGTAGACCACGCTGATAAACGTGGCTGATTCAGCTCGCAATGCATATAAATCATGTGCTTGGCTTTCACTTTATCCATCTACATGCATACCTCAGGGCTCAAGACCCCTCCTCCCTCTCCCCTTTCCATATTGTTTACCCCTGCTGAGCGTCTACGTGGGAAATTGCTTGAAATAATAATGTTACGCGCCGGTTTAGGCGACAAACTCGTCCTTGGCTTCGCAATCGTCTGTCTGTCTGTCTGTCGACTTGTCTGTCAGCTTGTCCTGCCGTACATATTGATTGATGATTGTCGGTGTGAGTTTCCCGGCGAGAGCAAAAGTTTAAATTACCCTAGGTCCTCCCACTCCCCCCTCAGAGCCCTGACCACGGATCGCTGCAACTTTACCCGCGGCTAATTTTTAATGGAAATAACTTCGCCCCAAAACTCCCTTCCTGCATGATGCGTTTTTTCAATTTTTTATGCTTTAATCAAATATCCTGAAGTTGCACTCTGTAATTTACGCCGCGAGGAAAGCGCATTTTTCACGCCCCCGGTGGGGGAAAGAAGGTGTCCAGGGGGCTCGGGTGTTTTAAAGCCCTTCCTACTAGGTTCGGAAAAAAGAGCGATAAATGCTGCCAGTGAATTTCTCTTATATCTCAGTATTTTTTAGCACACTGCAGCAGTATTAAATTGTTGTAATAAAAGCCAGCGAATTTCGCCAGCCACATAAATCAACAGATATTTTCATATAAAATTCACATAGCTGCATAATTTTTAGGTTTTTATAAGCCATTTTCATTTTATTTGCATTATTATTTTCATTGTCATTTTTGTTTGTTAGTATTTTAAATAGGCTCTTTATATTTGTTTATGCATTGGAAACGAGATTTTGTATATCTCTTTTCTGTCTGATTTTCACGTATTTACAAATGCATTTTCTTTACACGCTGTTAATATTTAAGTATTTTTCTGGGATTTTAAAATGATAGAACCCTGATTTAAAAAACTAAGGTAATTAGCAGTGGAATAAACCATCGCTTACTAGCAATCTGCATGAAATAAATAATAACATTAACATTTATTTGCGAATACTAGATGAGGACCTCAATTACGCAGTCAAAGTTTTGCGTCTGCTTGCAAATGCATTTCCAAGTTTTGTTAGCCCGAGTTGTAAAATGGTCAGAAATAAAACCATTGCCCACTCGAAAGCGTTACATGTGGCAGCAACTTTGGCACAACTTTCATTTAACATGCAAAACTCCATAAAAAAGAAGACGACGAATAAAAAAAGACATCATTTACTTGCCCAGGGGAGTTTCGTTTGTCCAGCTGAACTGAGAAAGTTGAAATGCTGGAAAGTTTGGCGCAAGAGTTTTCCTGCGAAGGAAACCATGTGATGACCACCATTTTCATAGATATTCCGAGTTGGTTTAATATTCGAAATTAAAATCGTGTTTCATTCCATTTGCCGTTTGCGACTGTGTTTACGGGCGAGGTGTTAAAAAATGTATAAAGCCTCAGAAAGTTGAACCCTTTCTGGGGAGTTTTGTTTGTAATTTGGCAAGTGCCAAGCACACGCACAACTTTATTTGCATATTTTATTAAAAGACATGCACACACAGACACAGACACAGATACAGATACAGATACACACATACATTTACAAATATATTGCAACAGACACTTGACTTTGACTTGAGTTCCATCTTGGGCTTGCACGAGTAGATACTTTTTCCCCTGCTCCGAGTCTGTTTATTCTGACCTTGCTCTCTGGCGCCCGCTGTGCGTTGTCTTTTTTATGGCCAATCTAATATGCAAACAGACGGTGTGCGGTGTGGGCGTGGCCAAAGGGTCTCTGCGCTCTGCTTGCAATTGAATTTCATTTACATAACTTTAACGTGTGTGAGAAACTAAACGAACATAAAATATATTTCGAATACCCTATATAATACTTGTTTTCGGAATGGGTATAAATCTTTGTGTGACATCCATTTTTATAAAGCAATTTAAATCTAATTAACTAAAATAATAGCAAGAGTACTAATATTGATAATTATAAAAAAGACTTGATCTGATTAAATTCCTTCTTTATATTATTAACATTAATTTAAGACAATTTGTGTTCATCTGTTTCCACATGTAATTTAAAATTGAAATTTGAGTAGACACAATAATTTATCCGTAGTGACTAGAGTTTTTCTTGTGCTTCCTGTTTACAGGGCATCTTTGAGTCGTTTACAATTTAATCTGCCTCATAGTAGGTAAACTTATATGCATGTACATATATTAATATTTTTCTCATTCGTTTTTCAGATCATCTTCGATGGCTTTACGGTGGGCCGCTTCGATGAGGGCATGGTCGATACGGATGTGGACGGTTATGAAACGAATCTGAGTCCAACCGGCGAGCTGCCCGGCTGTCCCGAGGGTTTTATGCAGGTGAGTGCAAATTTAATTTATTAAAATTTGAATTGAATATTACGTAAGCTTCGTCTCCGACTCCGAATCAGTCTCCACTTTATTCCTCGTCCAGTGGATGTTGTAACTTGCACTCCATTTGCTGTTGCTGCTATTGAACTTGCGTTCAACTATAATTTTATGCTATACACACACACAGACACACTCATAGCCAGAGTTGTGTGTGTGCGAAGGAGGTGGGAAAGGGGAGGGAATGGGATTGGGAGGCAGTTCCATTACTGGAGCTGCGACTCGTATCGTCTGGTTCACGCTCCGGGTTCGAACGTCGCTCCGTCCATCGATTCAATCAATGTCCGAGTAATTCTGTAATTTTCTGTTGGTTCTGTTGACAAATGCCACATTAGCCCAGCAAATTGAATTGAATTGTGTGCGCCTGTCTCCCTTTGCCCTCTTGTTGTTGGGGAGAAATAAGGAAAGGCAATGAAAACGAAAGGAAGACAGCGAAACAGAAAAGAAAACTATTTAACATACATATATTTTTATCGCAATTTTTGCGGCTCCACGCTGTTGACATTGCTACTTTGCCGAGACATTTTGGTCTCTGCCACGCCCCCATTCCCATTGCAAACAGTTTTGGCTTCATCAAGAGGGGGAAAAGAAAAGAACTGAGGACGACAGTAAAACTAAAGCCCTGGCCAAATAAAATGTACCAAATCCCTGTAATTGACTTGTGCAATATGTTCAAATGTACATTTGTAGATATATAAAAGTATATAGATGCTGTATCTACAACATTCCCACCCGATACTTTGTGTATCTTTCAATCAGTAGCTGAATGTACTTTTATAATCTGATGCTGCTGCATTACATTAAATGTAGTTTTACTGCCATTAGAAAGGGATAGAAGTTCGGTTAGGGGTTCGCTTTGCTTTGCTTCGATACATCGACTATGCACTTTGCATGCGCTTTTAGTTACCTTAAGCTATCTATCAGCTTCTGAATTAATTTCAACGCTTAAGTTGTGCGGACAGCGGACACAGGACAGACGGTTTTGCATTGAGGTGCGGCAATGCGATTTGAAAGCAAGCAAAGTGTTGAATGCCAGAGCAAAGTGTTTTTCCCTTTGGGGCCAACACAGATCACAAACGAAGTAAGGCATTTTCTTTGAAGTATTAGCGCAGGTGTGTTTATTTTACACAAAGCGTGGGATTTTAAAGATGCTTTCAAACTGAAACTGATGAACTTAACTAGATATTCAAGGGTGAAACATTCTACTTAATTTAAAGTATATTAAATATGTATTTTTTAAAACAAAAAAAGTCGAACTTCGGAGTACAAAGTTGTTGCTGACTTATGAGCTTAAATTTGTACATAAAATAAAAAATTGTATTATGTTCATTAAATGTCTGGAAATTAAATTTTGCTAGAAAATATAAAACATAGTTTGGGCCAGGTCAAACTCGAAAATGTGTTAACGTGTATTTTGTAACTAGGAGATTAACCAAGTCTAAAATTAAAGGAACTTTATTCCTATACCCAGATTTTGGGTTGCCTTAGTGCCTTGACAACATTTGATTTAACAACTTTTTTTTAAAGTTATGAAAGTTATGAAAAAGTCGACTGTTTTCTACGGATTCCCTTTTAGTAGATAGTTTTTTATAAATATTTTTGGAGCTTCTAGGTCAAAGTTGATTAGCATTTTTCTTTTGAAGGGCTTCCTTTTGGCCAGATGACATTATCTTTTATAGTTCCATTTTGTAGTTTTTTCTATTCTTCTGTCAAAATATGTTCCCTTGTCCAACTGAAAGTGAACGCCCCCCGCCCTCGTTTGTGTGCCTCCCTGAGAGGGAGCCCATAGTCCTCTATTAGTTTAGAGATGTCGAGTGATGCAGCAGTTTTTGTTTCGGCTTTTCCCTTTTGATTCTGCGTGCCACGCCCCTCGTCTGACTTTGTGACAATAAATTTGGAACAAGCGTGGGGCGTGCGCTGACATTTTGCGGTGCTGTCCAGCTCATCCAGCCCAGCCGCTGTCCATCCGTCTGTCCGTCCGTCTGTTGAGGTTTCATTTGGCACTTGACATGTGTACGGGAAACTGCACCCGGAATAGGAATGGTGCGGGAAAAAGGACTCTGAGGGCGGAGGACCGTTCGTTTTTGCATACAAGTTTGAGTTTAAAATGCAGTTAAATATTTGCAATTTTTTCTCGCCTGCTCGTATGCACAGGCCTCGTTGCAGTTTTATAAACTCGTAACTAACCGCAGGTTTGTGTTGTCATTCGCCGGGTCCGTTGTCCGCTGCCGGGTTTTATCGCCCCGACGCCTGTTTTTATTTATTTAAGGCAAACATTTTTAACTGCTGACGCGGTTTCAGTTTTATTCCCATCTGCTTTTTGCTTTGTATTCTCAATTTTATGCATTTATTGTTTCTCTTTTTTGTTCTTTTTGTATCGTTTTCGTTTGGTTTCCTTTATAAATTATTCGTGTCATGACCTGGACACATAAATTCTTGACCGTCTCTCATATTTATGCCAATCTATGGTAGAGTTTTGTAATACATATGAGTATGAGTATGAGTGTCTGTGAGTGGCTGACAAGCAACTGTTTAATCAGTTATTCAATTTAGTTAGACAGTTTCAGGCTCATGCATATTGCACGAGGCACTGCCCTTAGTGCGACCTTTTCTCTGGATTATTTTGAATAATTTAGCAACACTTTTTGCTTTAAACTCGGCCAACAAACAGCTGGCTGTCTGTGGGGCGAAAGTTGCTGCTGCTGGTGCTTTGTTTATTTGCTAATATTGTTAATCATAAATAACAAAGTTTATGCATAAACGTATTAACCTAAATCAACAACAGCAACAACAACGGCAACAACTAAAACAACTAAAACAGCAACAAGGCGCAGGCTGCTATCCTGCTTCCCAAGTTGTCCTTTGGCCTGGCCAGCTTGAGTAAATGACTCAATATTTGACAATCATAACATCCGCTTAGTCTCCACGCTTCATGTCCTGTGCTCTCCTTCCTCCGACCTCCGTCTCCATCTTCGTCTTCTGTCCTCTGTCCTACGCCCTGTTTCCTTCTGCTGCTTCTTGTCTAAGACAACAGCTACAGCAACAATGCATTCCAGTTTGTCAATAGCAATTTAAGCTTGTCTATCTTTAAACGTATATGTACACAAGTATTTGTGTGTGTATGTGTGTGTACCATAGACAAGCTCATAATTCAACTTGGCAAACTCCTTGGACATTCCTTTGCTGTACTCTTGCTCCTTTGAGCTGCCCAGCGGCATTTGTTTCTCTCGTAAATTTACGAGTCAAAGCCGAAAAAATGCTGCGAAAGGCTTGCAAGTTTTCCTGTTTCGAATACCCCTTATTTAGACCTGACCAATGGGCTATACTTAAGTAATAAAATGTTCACGTTGGGCTTCTAAGAATTTACAGAGCAAAATGTATCAGAATTTTCCTTTTTTAAATCAAAGTGACTTACATAAATTATCTTAAATGACGTTAGCAATTTTAAACTTCATCTTCAAGTATTGATATACTTATACAGATACTTATACAGGCCTGTTCCGGTTTTCACTTGTTTTTTGCGAATTTCAATCCGCAAGATTTGACCGAATTTCCCTTAAAATTCCTTTACATTTCCTACGAATTACCCTCCGAATTTCCCTTCCACATTGTGTTGAGTAATTTTTTGCAGAACAGTGCTGGAAAATGTTCTAAGCGAGTCAGACATTTGCGTCAAAAGAATTTTCGCCTGTTAAAACAATTATTAATTATGTAATTTATTCATCAAATATTTATTTAATCATAAGTCGAAACATTTTTCAAAGGTAAAACCTACTTTTGTTATAACTTTTGTATTTTTGAAAGCGCGGGTTGATTTCAGTGCTGGAAATGTCTTTTTGCAGAGTTGTCAATTGTTGCACAGCGTTTGTTTACATAAATAAGCAGTTCTTTTTTGCATTAAATTACAAACAGTTTTGTCCAAACTTGCATTTAAAAAACAAGAAATTGTATTCTTTATTTTACGCAATACATAAAAACACTTAAATTGTAGTTTAAAATATGTACCAAAGTATTTACTACTTACTTCATATACAAGGGCAGCCCTAATAAAGTTGCCATTCATTTTCACAAATATTTGCGGAAACCAGAACAGGTCGAGCAAATCCGACAAAAATGTTAGGTTAGAGTCTTATCGATTTTGGGGTATGATGAAATAAAAATTATTTAAAAATCAAATAAATTATTTTTTTTTATCTGATAACGTAGTAATATTCCTAAAGCATTGAATTATTTAATAAATATTTTATTTTCACTTTAATTTTATGCTAAGCATGCCAAAATCATCGATTTAACCCTTCCGAATTCAAACTCACTTGCTCAATGTCACGTGAATTCAATTCGCAAAATCTTGCCGAAAGTGAAAACCGGAACAAGTGAGGGAAATTCACTTTCGCAAAATCTTGCCGAAAGTGAAAACCGGAACAGGCCTGATAATGTATTTTAACTCACGTTACAGAGTATCATCTGGTTAGCCCAAATAAAAAAAATTACTTCAAAGATATTGTTGTACATTATTTATTATACATGAACGCATTGAATTGCAAATTAAAAGCTTCGGCTCCATAATTTATATTTAATGATTTTTTAATAGCAATGACGTAAAAAACTGTGGCAAATGCTTAAAACAACTGTAAATCAAACAGAAATGCAGACAGAGTTGGCATTTTCTCTCTCTCTCTTTCTCACTTAATGTGTGGGTTGAGTACAGTGGAGCGAATGTGGCATTATTTGCTCAAATTGTTTCACAGTACAAGTAGGGGACGCATAGGAACGGAAAGAGGCACAAACCGGATACTGCCATTGAAGGTTTCTCTGTTGCGAGGCTTTTGTTTATTGTTGGCAGATTACGAAGCGACGACGTCGACGTCGACACCCAACAACAGCAACAACCCTGCAAAAGATAAAAGTTTTATCGGCTATTGTTTAAATGACGCGGCGCTGTCGTTTTGCCCGATGATGAGATGCCCTGCCGAACAAAAGCAGGTAAAATGTCGTGTCGACAGTCTGAATTGAGCCATGTTTAATCAGCGTTTTACAAACTAACATTCATTCCACGGTTGGAAAATTAAAAATGGTCAAATGGATTTTTAAACTGAGCGAGTGTTCAATTCCGCTGATAATCTCACAGAAAAACTGCATGAAAAGTACTTATTACATTTCACGGATACACAGGATTATGTATAAGAATGGCTGTGCATATACCTTAAGCGCAGTCATTGTACAGACGCTTCGCTGTAGCTCTAATCCCATTCAACTTAAAATTAATGTTGAATTGAAACTATTTATAGATTAAACAATATTCAGATGCGGCCTAACTTTAACAATTAAATTCAAGTTCATTAATCAATTTAAAAAATATTTTCTTTCAAACATATTTGTTTTGTGTTCTCAATTACTAATAAATATATTTTATTTAATTATTAAAAGCTCATTTCTAAACATAATTTGAACAGACATTTAAAATTCCCAGTTCATTTTATAACAAATATTTAAACTCTGTAAGCCTTGAGAAGTTAACTACATTCGATCAACTTCAAATGAAGTTAAAACAAAGCTGAGAAACTGTACGCAAAGTCAACAGCTCGTGTCCTTCTGGCTGTTTAACATTTATGCCAGTGTCCCAACTGACCACAATAATAATTCAATCAATTTAAAACCAACACTTAATCAAACAAAAGACCACAAGACCAAAGAACTAAAATAAGGAAAGAAAAGCAATGGGAGAAAGAGGGAATTGTTGAGCCAACCAAAACCAAATAGGGGAGATACTCGTAGAAGATGGGAGAAAGACTAAAACGAAATTCCAATAATTCGTTATGAAGTCGATGCTAATAACGCTCCACTGCACACAATGGACACAACGATGAAGATGATGATAATGAACACGATGATGATCTGAAGGATGCCAGTAGAGTCCAGTCTGTCAGTGCAGGGAGTGCTCAGGGGCAAGAAACAATAACAGACAGAGGAGGCCGCACAGTTTGCAATGAATTTACACAAAATCGAAATCAGAAAATTACCATTATGCTGGGCAGTCAGGCCTGCTCCAGCTCCAGCTCCAGCTCCAACTCCAGCCTCAGTTTCAGTCTCTCTCACACAGTGGAGACTATTTCATATGACAGCAGTGAATTGCAACTCTAACCAGTTACAAATATTGGCCAGAGCTCTGAAATGAACGACATCGATGGCAACTTTGCAATTACAGCAAAAATTGTTGTTTGAGTTTAGCAATATCAAGAGGAGGAGTTGGAGATGGAGACGCCACAGCCACAGCCACAGGACATGGGCCAGTTGCAGGACTAGGCATCGGCATGAACATGGACATCGAACTGGGTCTGGTTGGTTGGCTGGCTGGCTGGACAATGTGCGGCGCAGTTCAAATAACCCATTAACTAAAAACTTAATCAATTGGAACCCCAACCTCATTCATAAGCAGTGCCAATATAGAAGCCATGGCTTCAGTGTAAATGAGCTGACGGCCTATCGATCCCTGGAATACAGAAACTACAAAAAGGACACCCCACTGTCATCCTTCTCGTACTCCACTGACGATGAGGTTAGCCATCCTTAGTTGCCATTAGCGACATTACGACAGCCTATGCTCAGCTATGTTCAATGAATGCTAATTGACAACCCTGGCAATTTTTGCATTGTGTACGCTGCACTCACGACCAGCTGGCAACTCCCAGTGGGGCTCGGCCAAAGGATAATGAGAGTCGTTTATAAGTACATGGATTGAATTCAACAGATATTTCTATGCAACATATACCTATTTAAGTAATATGTATGGTAAGAGATGATTAAGTGAGTTGGTAATTAAAGCAGCCGAAGGTGTTTCTGGTACTTGCTTTATCTAATTGAACTTGAGATAGAAATTTTTGATGAAAATGTTAACAATATATTAAATTCATTATTTTATATTGCCAACACGACAAAATTTTGTATCGTTTCGGTTACAATAAAAATGTGTACAGTTTTTAAAAGTAGCAATGTTATGTTGATAGAGGTGTTTACTATGCAACTTGTTGATAAATGATATAAATGCAATGATATCATCAATTAACTATCCATTAAATCATCATAATAATCTCCCCATGAAGACGTGAATGTTGGAGGGTCACAACCTCCGAAAATAATCCTCAAAACTCAACTCAATCATTGCTCGGTACATTTTATCATATTTGAAATGATCCTGCTTAGTGAGAAGCGACAATCTCCTGAATAAACATATACGTATCAGCAACCACATCCAATATCCATATATGCTAAGCATAATCAAACTCACTCTTAAAAGAACAAATTTTAGACAACTTCTTAACATTAAACCCAGTTCACCGAAACAAAAGTAATTATCTACCTTATAACTTATGCAGGACTGTGGACATTTTTCCTTTTTCGAAATCGAAGGTATCGCTTTAATTTCAGTTGAGGTTTCTATTTTAGCTCAATTAAAGTTCAATGCTCTTAAGTGTTAAGATATAACTCTGCTCTGTAATTTACATTGTTATCGATATCGGGCCAAAAATATATATTTTTCATAATTGATTGATTTGTGTACCTAAATATAAGTACATATTGTGTGTGTGTGTGTGTGTGTATGTGTTAGAAGGTGTATTTGCTTGGTGTGCACTTTTAGATGCCTGGCAATCGAATTGGCTGTTGTTTCAGTTGGCTCACCTTCGACAATTGCCAACAATTTTTTGTTAACATCAAGTTGAAATCGGCGCTTGGCGCACAAATGTATGCAACACTTTTTGCAGCATCCATTCTTCTGGCTGCCAACTGCAGTTGCCATCGCCGCTGTCGCTGCCGCTGCCGCTGCTGCAGTCGACGGCGACGGCGACGACGAAAGGAAAACAATCAAATATTGAGCGCAGGAGGCGGCAAACGGCGCCAGCAAATAAAATTTATACAACAGTCATAATCCATTACCCATGCCAGATGCTTGGTCTGGACAGGCTGCAGTTTTAAATTGAATGGGACTCGGATTCGGATTGGGACTGGGACTGGGAGGTGCTTTGGGATTGAGCTGGCGATGGATTGCCGTCTGAGCTGGTTGCAGTTTCCGCGCGTTTATTAATTTTGCACTGGCACCGTAAACATTTTCCTGCTTTTTCTCACTAAAATCGATGCAAATATACAACGAAAAAAATGGAGTGCAACTTAACCTACTTTCCAGAAAGCGTGGGCTTTAAAATGTGTCAAAAAAATTAAATAAGCATAAAGACAGTTGGCAAATTGGTTTTACAGCATACTGTGTGAGGTAAACTTCATATTTAATTAATTAACTTTAATTTATTTACTTTACAGCTCAGCGAACTGGGACGGCCATTCACGGGCGGCTCCTGGTGCGGCAAGGCCACAGGACCGCAATTATACTTCAGCGAAACATCCACGGTGACAGCATCAGTGAAGGTGAGTGAAGTGTCCTCCGGACAGATACAGTTTACAGTAGTGAGTGAATTTCGTGTTTTACAAATATGCCAGTTGACCTTTTTGATTTAAATATGTAAAACGAATCAGATGACCAATTAGTTTAAATATTATCTAAAAATATTTAAGTAGATTTAACTTGGGCCGTAGCTATTTCAAGTGTATTTAAAATTCGTTAAAAATGAGCTCTGTTTCTTGTTTTTAATTTAATATTGAACAACTTTTGCGGATACGTGGCGTATGCGTAATGTTTACTTGAGCAGCCATTGCCACTTTCTGATTAATATTTAAATAAACGCGCAGCCATAAAGGCAAATGGACAACAGCTCTCTGGCCCAGGTTTCAGATTTCATTCAGAGTATTCGCCAGCGCATAAATTATGAAAATTAATAAAAATTCATGCTCGATTCGGGTCCAGGCTCGGTCGCCAACCTCTCTTTAGATTGCTTCTGCTGCTGTTGCTGATACTGATGTTGCTGATGTTGCTGCTGCTGAGAGTGCAACAAATTGCTTCAAGTGATGATGAGTTGACGTGGCTGGAGAAGGCGCAGATTGCAGATTGCATAATTAAAAGAAAATTGCGTGTGCAAATGACAATATTTCAGAATAAGAGCGAACAAGTTTCCGTTTAACTCATTACGAGCCCGAATAAAAAGAGTTTCACTCGAAACGAAATGCGTTTATTCTTTTGTCTTGTCAGCTGTCGCTCACTTTTCGACAAATAAATTTTTCAATGGGGGGCCTTTAGTACGTCAGAATGTGAATCAATCCTTTGTATTGGCCCACACACAATATTCCCCTTCAATTTGACAAAGTTTACCATTACGTCTGCCCTATATTTAAGTCAGTGTCTGCTTTTATTTCCACTCAATTTTCAGATCATTTCCACTTTCGCAGTTATTGCATTGCGACTCTTTCTTTTTTGGGGTGTTTTTCACATTTTCTGCTTTGACATTTTTCAGGTGTTTCATCCGCCGCGCAATATACGAGACGAGAAACCCTTCGAGTTCAGCATAAGATACAAATTTATTAGCCAGTCCGATGCAGTTGTAAGGTAAGTTCGTTTTATACTGAAAAATTCAACTGAATTGTTTTGGAGCGTAAGATTGACAAATGGACAAAAAAAAATACTAAGGGAACAGTATAAATGAATCGAGGGTAGACTAAAGAGTAGGTTATCTGACCTGGGTGTGATATTATAATCGTATTTCATTTATTTGTAGTTTAAAATAACTAAAATGTACTTTTTCATTAATAGAACAATTGTTTTTATGTATGAAACTTATACAATTAGATAAAGTAGTTGAATTTTAAATACTGCAAACATTTTTTTATCAGCGATAAACAAATGGTTCTAATGATAATATTTTAATATTATCACCAAAGATATAAAGGTTTCACTTGGGTATAGAAATCAGTAGAAAATCTAGTATTTAATTTAATTTTTAGCTAATGCTATAGGGTGAGATCTTTAACGAATATCAAAATATATAGCTGGGATAAAATAAAATATTATAAAAATTGTTTTAAAACTGTAATTATTTTAAATTATATGTGGTTGATATTAACACAAAATTATAATCAGAAAAGTGGTGACAATGTCTTTGGGGAATCAATTTGCCTAAGCTTAGTATGACTATTAAGTGTCTAGGAAGTCGCAACGTAATAATTTACCATTCAACCCTCGTGTTGAGGAACAAAAAAGAGCAAGCTTTAAAAGTGTGGACAGCTCGGCAAGTTAATGTCATCAGAGGAGTGTGTGTATGTGTGGTGCCTGACAGTTTGTCCTTAGTTTTGGGCCACTCGTAGCTCTTTGGCAGCTGGGCCAAAGTTAGGTTGAGCTAAATCTTTCTACCTGTGCTGCAGCACAATGCCAGTTCCGTAGCTGAGAAGCCCTGCATAAAACATGAGTAGCAGCAGTAGAAGCTCCTTGCCTTGAAAAGGGGAGGAGTGGAAAGGGAGAGGAGAGCAGAGGGAAGAAGAAAACACGTGGCATGCCATACATATACGATTCATTCAGCAATCCATTTGTGCCTAGACGTGTGTCAAATTTTGTCCCTATTTCTCTCAGTCAGTCTGTCTGTCTGTCTGTCTATCAGTCTGCGTAGCGCTCTTTGTTTGTGCTAGTTGGAAGCCGGATATGGCAATAGAAATAGAAATTGAAATGTATTTTTACGCCTCAACAAATTTCACACAATTTACAATTTACACGGATATTTATATTTACGACTAGATGCAGCCAAAATGCATTGAGAGACAAGTTCAATATATGTGTGTGTGTGCTTGGATGTGGGTGTAGGTGTGTCTGTCCGGCATGCGAGCCATTAGCAAACCAAACAATGGCCAAACATTTGGCAGAGAAAGAGCAGAGGGACTTCAACCCTAAAATGCCAGAGCGCATTTTATGCAAATTGCAGGCAGGAGGAAAGCCCCAAATACCAAACAAATATACTGCACAGTTGAGCCAAACTAAACTAAATTAAATGCTAGATTCACACACACACACCCACACACATAATCACGCAGCGACACCTATACCATACATTTATATGCGCTTGTATACTAACATTGTGTTGGCCATGTTTCAGGTATGGACTACCCGATAAGCCATTGGAATTGGGACGTGTCACACCCGGCACCTATTGTACAAGGCAATTCGATGAATGCTATCGTAACAAGTGTCGCCTGCAAAGTCCAAATTATCCTGGTATGTATCCAAGGAATGTTACCTGCTATTGGACCATACGCCAGAAAGAGGTTCCAACCAGCAAGCATGCCATGATTGCAGTTAGCCAGGAGAATCAGCACAAGGCCCTAGTCAAGCGGTAAGTAAAAGACTAAGAGACTGCACGGAAAAGGGATGGAGAAATGAATTCATTGAAATGCCAAATTCTATGCAACGTGCATGGAGCACATTAAATAAGCATTAGCCTTTTGTGGCTCCAGTACATCGAGTCGCATTTGTATGACAAATTTCAATTTGCCAAATTGCAATTGTGACTTGTAGCTCCAGTTTGAGTTGCAGCTTCAATTTCAGTTCCACTGGCATTTCACACTTCCAAAAACTCTGTAAATAGCAAATGGCAACTCCAGCTACTCAAAACTGTTGAGTATTTTTTGATTGTATTTGATTTTGTATTTTGTATATTCCAATTAAATGTTTGCATACAATGCCTGCATTTCAAATTAGATAGAAACTGACAGGAAGCTGCCCAGACTGTTGGCCTGGTAAGCCAGCCAACTGAATGCCATTTTGTGCTTAAAAACTTGTATAAAAGGTCTCGAGTTGATACACTTTCCCGATTTACTTTAGATCACTATAACACTAGTAATTAATACAATAGAAAATAATGGAAATGCGAAACAGAACAACCTTCATTTAAATAATTACTTTGTCTTTAATAATGCATTCAGATTTCTGAATGTTATACATTTTATTTCGAAAGTCCTATGGCTATCGACACATTACGCAAATAGGACCCGCTTCTTTGTAGCTAAAATTACATTTTTATTCGTATTTTGAGTTAGAATAATTTTGCATTGCATAATTCACCGAAAGGACCCAGCACCCACCTACGCGTATCTCTTGAACCAGATGTGTTTAAAAAAAATAATCGTAGTCACATTTCTTAGCTAAAACTATATCCTTCGGTTGGAATATAACTCTGTTCTGATTAAGAATATAGAGTATTTAGTCAGCGGCTTAACACGATATGAATACTCGTACGTATTCATCTGCTGGTTATTAACTTTGACAAGTTCTCGAATGTTCAACGCATTGACAAACAGCTCACAGTTGTTTTTACGGCTTATCGAAATGAAAATGTTTGCATTGCATTTGGCACTGATTGCAATTTTATTTTAAATGCTTTTTTTGTGTTTTCAGCGCAGTCAGAGGGAAAATTGTGTTTAATTTCATTTTGTATCTTTAACACTTGCAGATCCATTGCCAGCTTTAATAAGACCTCCCGCTCGATTCGGGCCTGGTCGGATTGCACGGGTGAACGGGATCATTTGATATTCTACGATGGCAGCTCCACCAACGATCCCGTGTTGGCCAAATACTGTGGCGGTGACTGGTTGCCCCGCGTTGTGTCACGGTAAGTGCAATGAATGGAATCATGAAATGAAATCATAGCACACTTTTCAGCGGAAAATACAGTATAAACTTTTGTTGTATTGTTTTGCTTGTTGCAATGTGACTTGAAGCTCTTGTCGGGCATTTATTTAACGCCATTTCTCGCTTTTATGAAAAAGTTAAATATGAGCATTGCACAACTCATAATACATTTACAAGCCGAGTCAGGCAGACAGACGGACAGATGGACATACATATAGACTGACGGAGCGCCATTTTAATGAGCGTGTGCTGTGTGTGTGAGTTGTGTTTGTGTGAGTGTATCTGTCTGAGTGTGTGTGTGTGTGTGGGTCTGAGACCGCAGTCGTAGTGCACTGCACTGCAGTTGGCCTGGAGCGCATGTGTTCCAATTCAGTTACACATAGATACTCACACACATATACCCAAAGACAGAGAGAGTGAGAGAAAGAGAGAGAGAGAGAGAGAGAATCGTAGTCACAGTTCATGATGCTTTGTGTGTGCCTTGCAATTGTGCGCAATGCTTAAGAAAAACCGGAAATTGGGTTGCTCTGCAGACAGACAAAGCGACCAAACAGACAGACTTAAATAGAGAGTCACACACACACACACACTCTGATATAGACACATACTTACATACTCGCTCAACACATAAATAGATTGACGTATATATGTTTGGGCCCAGTTTGCAACTTTTTGCTTGGCTTTACAAATGCCCGCCTATTGAAAACAACATTTTGATGCATGTGATTTATGCAATAGAAAAATCTCTGCTCATTAGTTGGCAAGTACTTTCGGGAACTGGCACTATAAATTCTTAAAGAGTCATCCCACAAAGCACTGAGTAAAATGCACTCAAAGCACTTGAATCACACCTTTAGAGGAAGAGTTTTCCAAGAAAGCATTCCAACATAAATACTCGTATTTATCAGATTGAAATTTATTTATTGGTATTTCTTTTGAAATCTATCTTCATACAAAACAGTTATTTATCTTAAACTTGGCAAGTGTTTTCGTTTGTTTATTTCATTTTATTTATTGATACTGTGCTTTATATATCATATTCAACTAAATACACATTCGATTGTTTATGTTATTTAATTTCTTTAAGTTTTAAGTTTACTTTTAACTAATGAATTTTCTTATTCATACTCCTTAATCTTTTGCTATTTGAATAGGCGTGTTTAGTTCTCCGGCTGCCCAATCTTCGATATCATATCCATACAAAAGAGACCGCTTTCTTGCATATTTTTCTTGAATATGAGTTTTGAATTTATCCCTTTCCTTCAGTGTGATATCATTTATAATCTCTTTCCACATAGTCACTTTCTTGTCTATAATTAACTTCATATTCATTTTTAAGCAGATAATTAGAAATAAAAAATAAAACAGTTATGTAAATATTCCGAAATAAGTAGGAGGACTCTAACAAATGTTTGTAATGTGAGTCAAAATGCTTTTGCATATTATGGTTTAATCTTTATTACCGAATTCGTAGTAGAATTTTGATTGATTTTACTTTAGTTATAATATGATAAAAATATAAGATGTGAAAATATTTCGATTTTAAAACTATTACCATTTAGTCTATTTAACATTCGAATTAAGTTTTATAAGTGATCGTTATAAGCAAAAATGTTTGCAAAACATTAGTAATAGTTAAAAAATTATTCACAAAATGACAGTAAGCCTTTGAAAGCATTATCTATCTTTATTTAAGATTACTTGTAAACTTTTCTTTTGAATTAAAAAATTATCATTTTTACTTAACTTAAGCTTAATTAATATATTATTATGTTATGTTATTTCGATTTGATTATTTTAACGAGCGTCGAATATCTGCGTAGATTTTTCAATGCGTGAACATCTGTTTGTTCAACTTAAAACACATTTTAATTTCATTTCCCTTTTCAGAGGCTTACACTATAAATTTTTGAAGGAACGCCTTGGGTTAACCGCTCTCAGAATGGCTCAAGTGCAAAACTACGGAATGTTCCACTCAGCCACGTGGACATTCATGTGGGCGACGTCCGCTCCACTTTCAGGCATTTATCTGCCACTTCAGATTTTGTTTTTGTTGTCGTTTAGCTGTTGGCTGTTTGCTGGGCAAAGTTTGCAGTTTGCAGTTTGCACTTTTCGCTGACTCTTGAGACATGCACATCAACATTGATTGTTGTTAGAAGATTTTTTTTTTGGCGAGAAAACAGCTGCAGAAGAATTCGAAAGTTGAAGGCAGGCCACAAATTAAAAGTTGCTCAGGCATTTCGATGATTTCGAATGACGACGGCGATGATGATGGCGATGTTAATAATGATCGTTTCACCTTGTTGCTTAATCTCTTAATGAGTTGCACTCGGGCATTTATTAACATTCTGCCGAGGACGCTGGCAAAATTACAAGAACTGAAATCTTATAAGCAAACATGCACAGGGAACGCATTAAGAATGCATGCACCGTAAAATGCACACAGAAGATGACGACGATGACGAAAAAGAAGAAGAAGAACATGCCACGCCCAACAGTTTTTCCTCACCTTACCTTACCTCAGTTTCCCCCTTGTCCTGTTTGAAGAAAAACGGCATTAAGTTCGCTTCAAAAGTTGTCCTCCAACTATGTTCCCCTTCGCCTCTCCAGGTTCTCCACGCCATTCGCGTCTTGAGCAGACGAATTATAAATGCACACACACACACACATACTCAGAGAGTCACACTCAAGGGTATATGTGTGCATCAGCTGCATACGAGAATGTGTGAGTGTTGGCTTGCAGACACCTCAAACATGACAGTCATACAATTTGCCTGACACCTTTCTTCTCCGGCAGCTTGACTTTCTGTGAGGAGAGTCAGGGGAAGGAGACGGAAGGGGAACTCGTAGTAAGGGACGACGTGTTAGGGGAACCGTTGCCACATGAAAATTATTAATTTCCCTGTGCAACTTAAAATTGCAACGTCTCCTTGACGTGTCTGCGCATTTTTATCGAACTCGTTTTATTTTCGCTTCTGTGCTTTTTCCCCTTATTATTATGAGGGGGGGGAATAACAGCTGTTGCCTTTCCGCAATGTGTTAACGCTTTTGGGGTACTGGGAACATAAGTAGCAACAACAAACCCCAAAAATGTTAACTTTTTAAATGGCATTTTAATTTTTAGTTAGCTTACTTTGGCTTACTTTTAGCGGAAAATGTTGAGAGTTGAAAGCTGAAGACATACATAAATGTGACAATCTTAAGATATTAATTTAATTTCTTTACCTTTACATAAATTATTTTTTCAAGGTTTCATCTTAACTAAGACTTTTGTGAGTTTGTGAAAAATATTGGACGACTCTAGAGTATTATCTTGAGTATTAAGATTAAGAAATCCTAAAATTTGAAAAATACTAAGTAACAGTAACAATGCATGTATGCCACACTTTTTTTTAGAAAGAACGCTCTGTTCAGTAATGAACATTTCCTGTTGCTATTTTTTTTATTCTTAGCTGTCATTAAATTAGATCACATCAAGATCGCACAGATAAAAGAATATAAGATGGAGGAACCAAAAGCATACAAAATAATTCTCTTATTCTCTTTTGTTTAGGATTGATTAATTAGAGAGAATTGATTCTATACTCGAATCAGTAGATCGCCTTACTTAACGCAAATGAGTTGAGTCTTAAAGCCTGCAACTAGTATTATCTGAGTTTGAAGTCAATCAGATGACCGTTGAAAGCTGTCAATCATTGGCATTAGAACTATGAGTAGTTCAATTAGGCGTCTGCCTCGCTTGTGTTTGCCTCTCAAAGCAAGCATCAAAATTGTTCGTAATTCTGTTAACCAACCTTTTGACCACACACCCAGACCTCAGACTGCCGAGTTTGTGTTGATTTTACGACACCCGCAAGTGCCGCAGGCCATTATGAGGTATCCAAGTGCGTCACAGGACTCGAAGGCTACTCCATTGGGAGTGAATGGAGGCAGTCAGCATTTGTGAGCTTTATTAAAAATTAATTTACTTTTCATTTGCAGTTTATTGCACTTGGCAGTGACAAAAACGCTGCAGCAGCTGCCAATTCTGCTTCCCAACTCCAGACAATGACACACACGGACACGAGCACAAGCACGGACACGTGTGTGTCCTTTAAATGGGCTATGACATCGTGTGTGGTGTTTGAATAATAAGAGAGCCCATCTTTTGGCTCTTGTCTTTTAGCCACACTTACACGTATTAAAAAGCCATTTGTGTTGGCCATGTTTGATGGCTTTTAACATCGGCCGTGTTGTGCGTGCGATCCTTGACAAGTGCCAGGTGTGAGCTAAGGCCTCACAGGCTGTTGCTGCCTTTTGAGTTTTATGTTCTTTATATTACTCATACGCAGCGTGGGCGCCTGGCATAAAAATTCAATTTGAAATTTAAATTGAAAAGCTTTCGGATACTTTCGGAAATTAATACAAATTTAGCGGACAGGTACAGGTACTGTACATTTTAAAAGGAGCTTCCACTTCATTGTGTTTTGCTTTAAATCTAAAGCCGAATAAGCTGGACCATCCTTTCAATCTGTAAAAAGAAGTATATTATGGTAGAAATTTTCTGCCTTCCACTTCTTTCAGTCGTCGTTTAAGTCCTTCAATGTTACTCGAGGGGCAGTGAAACAATCGCTTACTCAAGCAGTTGGCCAAAAGTGGGCAAGTTTTATGAGCACTCGATGTCATTGCCATCAGTATTCGGAATTTGCCAGCTGCTGCCTGGTTTACTGGCGACTGTCCTCTGCCCCCTGCGGGCGCTGGCGTCGCGTCGTCTACAACAAAAGTGGTGCAACACCCACGGCTGTCATTTCATAATTTTTAGCCAAAAATCTAAAGACAAACTGCCCCGAAAATGTTGGCCCGAATTCGGAGATTCTCGACTTGCTACTTGCCGTTCGCCTCTCGTTTGTTATGCCAAAAAATTTGCCTACAACTTTGGCGCGACGGACAGACAATGGCGAAAAAAGTTAATTTGGCAGCAAAAATACAAACAAGCAAACGACGACAATACGACCGACAGACACATTAAACAGGCAGCCAGAAGAGCAATGGGGTCGGGGACAAAATAGCTGGCAAAACTGTGAACCAAAACAACCCAAAACACAACAAGATTCTGCGTCATACTTTTAGGCGCGGCCGCCTTTTCTGGCACGCTCAACGTCCGTTTGTTTGTCTGGTTATCAATATATGTGTGAGTGTTATGTGTGTGTGTGTGCGTGTATAAAGAATGCCTGTGTGTGTGTGTAGCAACAACTTTATGAGTTTGCTTGTTTGCCGAGTTGTGCAAATTAAATTTATGTGAAACTAGTTTCTTCACGCCTCTAATTGGAGTGCCCAGTGTTGGCCAGATGCTGGGCCGGGCAGACGTGGCGAATACGTAATCTGCAGCAAAAATATTGTGTTGTTGACTAAAGATTGCGAATTGTTTTAAATTGGCGCAATCCGAATTATTACTCAATTCTCAGCAAACACGCAATAACAATTCAAAAGTAATATTATAAACAGTCTCTAAAACATTTTAATTGAGTTTACAAAAACTTTCAAGTGTTTCGAGAAATGGTTTTGTGTAAACATGAACTGAACACATAAATTGAACTAGTGCTACTAAAACTAAAATTTGTATATTATTGGAGGGATTTCAAATATTTAATTTAAGCCTAGAAAATAGCAAAATAATCAATTATCAGATCAAGACTAAGATTATAAATGAATCAAATACTGTCGACATTACCAGTAATAATATAAATTAATTATTAATTTGTACCATTTCGATATCTGTATCTTTCAGTGGTCCGGAAATGCTCGTTGCTTTTCACTCCAGTCCCTTCTCAGCGCCCCTACAGCAGGGAATTCCCAATAGAGGCTTTGAACTGGATGTGGACATATTATTCACCGATTCGGACTCATACGACTTTGCACAGGGCACGAAAAATCTTTGTGAATTTCATATAAATGCATCGAATCCGGGTAAGTAAGGAAAGGAAAAGACATTCCTCGAAGCTCAGAGCAATTGTCGAGTTCATCTGTAAAAAATGCGAATATTAATGAGTGTGACACCCACACACAGGCACACACACAAACAAATATTAAACTAGGTCAACTGTAGGAATAATGCATTCCTCACTTCCCCCGTGCCACGTTCTCAACATTTCTTTTTGCTTGTCTGTGCCCTTTTCTTTTTCTTGACTCTGCCGCTGCTGTTCATTAAATGCAGCACTGACTCCGCTGTATTGTTTAATTTATAAATTATTATTATTTATATTGCTTACTCATTAATGCTGCTTGAGTAAACGCGTGCTACAACTCCCCAAGCACTCAACATCAACTTCTTCCCTCTCACTCGGCACAGTGGGCAGCTAATTTGCACACGGCGTCTTGCAACAATCAAGAGTTGCATCCACTTTCAAGTTCGTGGAACCCGAGTACCTCGATTGCTGCTCTGAAATATGAGTTGGGGCTTGAGTGCTCCCTGTTGGTTGGCCGAGTAGGAAGGTTGCATTACCCCTCATTAGCTTCAGGGCTAATCTAAGCGGACTTAATAGGATTTTAATTTAATTCGAGGCCAGACGAAATAAAATTGACGTGATCCGGCAGCGGTAGATAGATGGACAGATTGCAGATAGGAAATCCATGTAATCACTGAATACAATTGCGCTTCAGTTTCGCAAAATTTACAAAGAATGAATTGTACAAAAATGTTGAAACTGAGAATTATTTATACGTATGCCTCTTAATATTATGCAGTTCCAAAATTATTTTAATGAACAACGCAATATTTATCTAATCCCGAAAGTGTTCAAGAGTTGAGAATTCTTGCAATAGTTTGTGTGCAGTGTTGTTGACAGGCTCTTAATATATTCATTTAATTGCGGTAAATTATAAGCTCCTGCCCATAAGCTGTGTGCCTATTATACCCTTGCAGATGGTATTATAATTTTATTATTAGGCAATGCAAATTCCATTCGATTTATAGATTTTTGAAAATACATATGAAAATAAAAGGTTTGTCTCGATATATCTCGCAGATAATACATTTATTATTGTCTTATGCATAGTTAACTAATTTTGGTTAAGATCGGAATACAATATCACATAGCAGTTGTAGGAAAAAATGGTAAATAAAGGGCTCCGTTAGGGTATAAAACTTTTCGACGTGCCGAAGAGAACCTTTCTTTCTTGTTCGCTTCTATTTTTTCATCTGAGCTAGTGGTCAACAAGCGGCTGCATTTAATTGAAAAATTATTAAATGAAATTTCGGCACGCCAAGCAAAACAACAGCGAGAAAACTCTTTGAACCGCAGTCTGGCAGCAGTTTGTCCAGCCTGGAAGTAGGCAACGTTCCTCAAATGTACGGTATATGTGTGTGTGTGTGCGGTTGCTTGTGTGTGTGTGGCTGTTTGAGTTGTGTGTGTGTGCAGTGTGGCAGCCGCTAATGTTCATTAATTTGCACTTAATAACTTTTGAGTAGGTTTTATTTTTCTGGCTATTTTTTTTGTGCGGCTCTTGAATTCTGCTTTATTTGCAAATTTCCCTTCATTTGAAATTAGTTTTCGGTTTCGAGCAGGCAATTCTGGTAGCCGTTGGGAACTTAAATGAAAATCCTCCAGCCCAGTTAACTTGTCTTCCTTTCTTCATCAGCTTTTTTAAGCTTGGTGTTGTTGCTATGGTCATTAACTTGCCAGCTTATTTGTTTGTTGTTTTTCTTGTTCTTGCGCCTGCTTTTACCGGGTTTGTTATTTCTCCTTAATTTTTGACCGTTTAACTTTGTGAAATGCTCCAGCTTCGAATCGGTCTTCATTTTTAGCTTTAGTCTTAACGTTGGCTTTCGGCTTAATGCCCTGAGAAATTGCACAGATGGCACATCTGTCGTCGTTTCGGGGGAATAATCATTAGACGGAGGCGTGAAACTGCCTATCTATCATAGTTTTAATCTGTGTTCACATCTATGGCAACTTCGTATACTCTGAAGCATAACTAAAATCTTAAAGAGCAAAATGTGAAACATTAATCATAGCAGATGCTAACGCAGCAAATAATTTATCGAATCGATAAAGTCAAGTGATGTATTTATAATAATTAATCGGAATTGTCTGTTTGATAACTGATTAATAAAATCAGTGTTTTTTTTTAACCTCTTCAAGCGATAAACCAGTGTTGCAGAATTTTGTATTCAAAAAACTTTTTTAAAAGCAAAACAACGCAATCCATGACTTAGCTGTCAAACACCATATAAAAGGACTCGCATTCTCGCATCCCAGTCATTCTAAAAAAAGCAATCAAAGATTTCACATCGTGTTTTATTTCTCCGGCGTCTAATTCCAAATTTAATATTTCAAAACTTACTTTCTCAGTATAAGCAATAAAAAACTTAAACCGGTTGTGGTCAAGACAGCAAGAAAAGTGAAAGAAATAAAAGTTAAATTGTGAGATGGAGTGCATGGAAATTCTGGACATGGAAAGGCTTCAAAATGGGACGGATATTCGTCAAGTGATTTTGATCAGAATTTTGCAGCGAGTCGGACCGTTGCCGTGGTATAAAGTCCAAAATAAATTAGTCCCAACGGATCAAAATCACAGCTGATGGAATGGATGGTATAAGGCGCTCGACTGTCTCATAGTTCATTGGTGGTCAAGAGATTGCAGATGTAACATTCGTATTCGATATTTCAAAACTGGCGATATTGGCGGACCGGTGCATTGGATTGGTCAGTATGAGTTGGATCAGAAAGAGGTGACAAACTGGTGGATAGAGATAGAGAAGAAGGTAGTCTTCCGTATAATTCTGAAACCCTGTCTTTCGTTATAATTCTGAATCGCTTTAGTCTAGATTCGGAACGAGACTGACTTCTTTTCCTTTCAGACTTGTAATCATAATATTAAAATAGTTCCTAGACTACTAGATTGTTGTACATTCAGGATCTTGTTGCCGTCTCAGGCAAAGGGCAGTGCCTTCCGGGATACAAACTCCCAACCAGTGCAGTCGCTTAGTTTGTGGCCAAAGCGCTGGCACTGGAAGCACTGTGCTTTCTTCTCCTGACTGAACTTTCTACTTTCACCTGGAAGGTGCTGAGGGTGAACTCTTTGTTTTTTTTCTTGGAACTCGAAAACAGCCCGGAATTTGCTCGTGGGCTATCCGGAATCATTGTCAATTATGTTCGTTGTGCTAAGCGGTGAAAAACCCTAGCGCCGTGCACTTGTAGTTCCAAATACACACACACACACAAAAACAACGGCACAAATAAGAATTAAGTACACTATAAACAGAAAAGAAAAAAATTTAGTTTTCAAAAAGACCCGAAAACTGCAAATAGCAATGCTGCATCAAAACAAATACAGCATTGATATCAACAGAATATTTAAATTTAGAAGTTCACTTTCAACAGAATATAAAATTAAGTATTTCACAAAAAACACAAAAACAAAGCTGTTTCACCTCTGGGCTTCAGATTTGATAATGGTCGTTTATTTTTTTTAATTATTTGGAGTACAAATCACTTATTTTGCAATGTGATATGATTCCATTTCCTTGTTTAAGTGAACAATTGGATGTTGATGTTTCTTGTAGGGCTTTTGGTTTCTAAATTGAAGTGAACTATTTCAATGAATGCTTGCTGTTTAAGTTACACACACGAAAAACAGCGGCGGAAAACGGCATCTTCCAAGTGCGTCCGTGTCGACCCTCGTCATTGAACTTCCAGGCAGCTGCATGGCACAACTCGTGGGTAAGCGTGCAACGCAAGCGATCCGCGCTGGTTAATACCTTTAGAACGCTGCAAAGAAGAAATATTAGAAGAAAGAGAATTGGCTGGTTGATGCTTGTCCTGGCTTTAGAATTTTTCACCAATGAATGCTTGTTTAAAATACACACACAACTGCGACAGCGGCGGAAAACGGCACAAAAAATATTCAAGTACTCTCTGGGCTTCTGCAAAGTTAAGAAAAGGGAGTTAAGTTGTAGGTTAAACACGTACTTTAACTTTGGACGGTATATTTTTATTTTATTTTAGACGATGTTGCTTTCGATGTTAGATTGAACAGCTTAATGTTCCTGCTCGGCTTTTCGTTGAGTCGGTATTTTCTTCTCCGGCATTTCATTCAGCATTGAGGCGCCTTTAAAATCTGTGGTCTGTTGGTGCTTGCTTGGTCAGCAAAGCTGGACGTCATCCTCATATATGAGTGCATGGAAGTAAGAGTACAGATGGGAGATCAGTTAGAAATAACGTTAAAAGTAATGGACCGAGATGACTTCCTTGCGGTACTTTAGAAGTAGCTTTGACGAACTTGGAATATGAATTCGACTGCTTGTATTGTCAGTCTTGGGATGACAGTTACGTTTTTGCCTACTGGATTCCACAAATATTATATATTGTTACGATTTTAGATTTCGGTTTGCATTTTTCGATTGAGAATGGTGTGGTTTATTTATCAGAATTTGTTGCAACAACTATATAATTATTTATTTATTTAAAAAGCAAACATTGCTGCCTCTAATTAATACATAATGGAAAAATATTCAAATTACAATAGATATAACAATATTATAAGTAGATATAAAAAAGGAAAGGCCTAAAAGAATTTACAGTTTTAGTCTAATAACACCACCGACACAGTGGGGGAAGTTTAGAGAAGTATTCTCAAGCAGCTCTCAGCTTTGAAATTCAGTCTAAGATTTTCGTTAGGAAATTCACGCGTGGCGGCATATGTGGATAATACTTGTTAAACTTCAGTCTCAGCCTGAATACTCAACGCTACGCAGAAGCGCAACGATCGGCAGAGGGGAACTTTAAAAGACATCCATGGAGGAGGAGAACCAAATGCCTTGTACAGAATGGAACAACAACAATGGAAAAGCCGATTGGATGTAAATGGTTATACGCTGTCGAATCTTGATGGAAGCGTGAAAAGATGTAAATCTCTGCTGGCATTGATCGGCTGTTCGTGGACAGGTCTCAAGAGCTGAGGATAAGGATGAGAAGACTAGTTATGCAATTCAAACGGAACTCATGCAGCCGAGATCCTATATGGAGTGAGAGTTTTATTTTGAAATAATGTAAAGCAAATAAGCTTATGTATTTGTGAATGTATAAATAAAGCGGACAAAAGTTTTGCAAAATTTTAAAAACCTTAAAGATAATTATAATTTTAGTTTCAGTGTTCAAATATATTTTTTATAAGAAAAATTAATTAATAAATCAAACGAATCATAGCGACCAATTGGGAATATTCAACATAGTTCAACCATGCTTAACCATAAGTTACTATTATTTTTTTTTATATATAATAAATTAATTTTCAACAAATCATTTTATTTTTCAATAGTCTTTTTCAGTTTAATATAACTGATATTTTAATTTAAATTAGCCTTATTTCATTTCTAAGGAAGAGTCGTTCCTCAATAAATCCCATAAGTAGTAAAAAGAAACTTAAAAGTTTCTTTTAAGCGTACTTACATTAAGTTATTTATCATACATTACGTCATTCTTCTCACTAATTACTCGGAATATTCTGCTGCTGCTTGAACTTTGAATCCGTAGCATCGGGCTACGAAAAATTGAAATGAAAGCAGGACAAAGCTTTTTGCGGCAAGCAGCTGTCAATGATAATTTAAAACATTCGCCTGGTCCCTGGCAATTCAATCAAATTAGGCGTACTTTAAACATGGCAGCCTGTAACGCAATACATGCATACAAAATTTAATTAAATGCCAACGCAGTGGACGCGCTCGCAAACACACACACTCACATACACACTCACTCACACACACTCATAGATGTAGAGGCCTTCAGTTTTGCAGCTTCAGTGCGCTTAGTCTCGGTTCAGTGCGGCCGTCGCTCCACATTTAATTAAACTTAATTGGAAAAGTTATGGCAAAATCAAACCAAATTAAATATGCAACAGATTTTGTTACGTAATCAACGAAATCAAAACCAATGCATTCAGAAACTATGTAAACCAGTCAGCGTCGAAACGAAACAGCAGTTTTGTTAATCATACGCCGCGTTGTACACCATGTAAATATATGTAGATGAAAGTTTGGACATACATACTAAATATGTATTTGAGGACTTATCAGGAAATATGTACACTACTGGCCAAAATAATAAGTACATAGGTATCGTCCAACTTTGATATGAAATATATCAATATTTTCTGAATGCATTGCTAAAAATCTTTTTTTTTAACAAGGCAACAGTGTTGTTTACCATTTAAATCAAAAATCAAAGTGGCTAGCCCCATTTATACCATTGTAAACTTAAATTTGTGCAGAATGATCATATTTGGTCTGGCCAAAATAATAAGTACAGGGGTGTGTTATTTATCAATTCTAAAGAATAAGATCAGGATTTGCTTAAAGGTTTGTTGGTTTTTATTGACTTCTTGCATATTTTTATAGATAAGAGTTAAAAAAAATTCTTTAGATGGGCCGCAAGAAGCATTGCACTGCTAAAGAAAAAAACATTGCCATGAATTTTTAGAATGAAGGGAAAAGTCCCCGAGAAATTGCGAAAAGCATTGGACGCCCAGCTTGTTTCGTTCAGAATGCCTTGAAATCAAAAGAGCTTGACAAAAATCGAGGACAGAAGAAGAAATCTTCCCGAACAACGGACAATTGTATCGTCAAATTTGCAAAAAATTAACCCTTCATGTCTTCGAAGGCCATTTCCTCCGAAACTGGCAATGAATTATCATCCCGAACGGTTCGTCGTAGGCTACAATATGCAGGCCTACCAGGACGTATAGTCCGAAAGGTTCCTTTGCTTCGAGGAAAAAATTTTAAGATGAGGAAACAATTTGCCAAAAATCATTTGGCATGGTCTGGGCTAGACGGTTACAAAAAATGGAATAACGTATTATTGAGCGACGAGACAAAAATAAATCTTTTTTGCCAATACGTCTAGGAGATATGTACGATGTCCCAAAGGCAAAGATTTCGACGTCCGGTACACCAATAAGACTGTTAAGCACGGAGGCAGATGTATAAAGGTCTGGGGCTGTTTTTATTGGCTTTGCGTTGGGCCGATTCATCGTATAACAGATACTAAGACCGAATTCGGGTACAAAAACATTATGACTGATATTATGCAACCATATGCTAAGGAAAACATGCCCTTAAGATGGGTCTTTCAACAGGATAACGACCCAAATCACACTTCAAAGCTGGTCAAGGCTTGGTTTACGAAAAACCAAATTAACGTTATGAGTTGGCCAAGTCAGTCTCCTGACCTCAACCCAATTGAAAATCTTTGGGTGGACTTGAAACCCCGAATAGGAACGAAAACGTTCAGAAATGTCGAAGAATTGTGGGAATTTGTTCAAAAAAGTGGTATAAGATTCCAGTAGAGTCTTATTAACAGTATGCCGAAAAGTATCACCAAGGCCATTTAAAATAAGGGTGGATATACTGGTTACTAGCATAAGATAACTAATGATGAGAAAAAATTTGGAAAAATGTTAATACTTTTTTGAGCTTTTGACCTAGAAGAATTGGTGTACTTATTTTTTTGACCAGCCCTTGTTTATGTTTTTTTGATAAAGTTGATCGCGCAATCTATATTTGAACTAAATACTTCCTTTGTTAAATATTTTTATAATATAGTATAAATAAGAAAAATAAAAGTGATATTAATTTTTCCTTAGTGTTTATTACAAAGGTTTTACGGGACTTCAAAGAAAGCTCATAGGCGTGTACTTATTATTTTGGCCAGTAGTGTATATATGTATTTGAAAATCTCACATACATCGGTCGACACACAGTCGAAGCTCATTATAACTTTCAAATGACCTTTGCTGTTCATAATAAATTGTTTTGCTCCCTTTTCGTATTTTGCATATTTAAATGCAATGCATATTGAATTTTTCGGATTCTTAATGATCATGTTTATGTTTGTTGTTGTGTGTGCGTGTGCAGAGGCGAAGGAGGAACCAAGAGGGCGTGTTGAACAAACAAAACCGCGTTGCGCACAATTGAAAACAAAATGAAACGATAAATATTTGGTTTCCGTTAAAACTTTAATTAAAATCATGTTGCAACCCGGAATAATTTATTTGTAGCGCATGCTTTTTGGCATTTGTGTTAGTACGTGTATGTATGTTTGTATGTGTGCTCATATCGATAACAAATCAATTATGCTGCTTTTCTCTTTATTCATTCGGCTCTTTCCCCGTCCCTGTCTCTGTTGCTCCATTTGGGTCATTGTAAATGTTTCATACACAAGCGCCACGTTTTCCTAATTGAACTCGTCGCGGAATGTTGGCCAAACTGCTGTTCCAATCTACTCCCACTTTATGTTTTTTTGATATTGCTTCTTAATTTTTATTTCGTTGTACCCCTGCTTGTTGTTGTTTACCTTGTAGTACACTTTTGCGCAAACGTATACGCAATGTTGTACCTGCCCCAACTAAGTGAATGTGTTACAGCCAAATGTAACGCCTGTGGCAGCCACATACATATAGTATTTAAATTAATTTGAGTAGGACATTAACCATTTATGAAGTCATTAAAAATTACATTTGGCATTCAAAATCAAAACTCAGGGAGGAGTAAAGCAGTTGTAAAGTTGAATTGCCGCATTGCGAAGTCAGACCTCAAATTGTGGTAGATATAAATAAAATTATTAGTTGAAAGGGAAGTACTAAGTTTTAGTGCAATAACTGTTGTATTGCGATGCGATCTGTTCAAGAGATAATTCACAACTAATTTTCCTCTCCTACGGTTCAGTTATATTTTTAAATTGTACGTTACAATGGAATGGCGCATTAAAATAGTATACTGAAAAGGCAATAGCAAAGAAAATACATATAAATAACAACAAATAAAAAATAGTTAACTGAATAATATTCAATTTAACTACAATTAACTATTTATGAACAACTTTCAAACAATATTATAATTTAAGTTAACAATAGTTACTACAATTAATTGGTAGATAATAATCAAACTCCATTAAAAATTAGAAATATAATTCAACCATTCAAAAATTTCATCACTAATAATTTATTTAAATCGCTAGAAATCATCTATATTTTCCATAAAAATATTTGCTTGTGTAGATAAACATTAAAAATAATTTTAATAAAATAAAATAAGCGACTTTTTAAGAATGCATATGAAGATTAATTCTTACAGTATATAAATATATAAAAGTTATTGTAGCGAGTAACCTCCCGCTATTAAAAGATGTTCTCCAAGCCACTTTATTGTTGGCCACAAATGAGTTACTTTCCACTTGCTGACAACTTTGCTTGACACTTAAGCTGACAGGCAAAGCATCGCAACGCCCTCAATCAATTTTCTAGGCAATGCCCAAGCCCGAAACTTCATTTTAATTACCCCCAAGTCTGAAACTGGCCCATCTAATTAACGCTAATCAACTTGCTGACACTCGAATTGCAGCCCCGCCCACATTCCCCTCCCAAATATACAAGGCTCAAACACAGGGGCTAAGCCGCCAACCAGAAAACTCTCCCGCTACCCAAACGGTTTAGAATTATTTTATGTGAGGCTAGTGTAATAAATTATTATATGAAATCGCTGTAAGATTTGCTGCAAATTATTTATGCCGCACACACATACGAGTATGAACAGGGAACGAGAGACAAGAAAGGGGGAGGGAGGACAGGCAAAAGAGAGATCACAGATGCTCTAAATTTATTGCACTACAATCTGAGTAACATTTCCGTTGAAGCCAAAAACCGTTTACCCAGTGATTTGTATGCTTGTTCGTTCTAGAACTCTAAAAATATGCTCAAATGCGAAGCAAATATACAACATTTTATTACAAATAAACTGGAGAAGGATGCGAGCACAGTCAGATGTGTATTTTAGGAGAGGAGATGGGACACGGGAGATGAAGGGGAGGCACAATAGATACATTTGCCGGAGGTTGCTTTGGCATTTTTATTGATTTACGGATTATTGTCGAGGATGTGAGTAGGGACAGAGCTGAAGTGAACGAATGGCACAGTCCAATGTTACCAGACCTTCAAAGTTCCCTAAGATTTGCTTTCATCCACACTCACTCACTCGGTTCAGTTTGGTTTGATTCCGTTCAGCTACAATAAGTTCTCTTTTCTCAGCTGTTGTTACAGCCGCACCGAAACTTTGTAGCCAAACTTTAAGCAAATCTTTCGATCTTTGTTCTGCTTTCATTCGTTTTTATTTGAGTGCAAAGAGTGCTCGGTAACTTGTTGAAGTTTTTGCTTTTAATTTCGGAAAGTCAATAGGCCAAAGTGAATGCAAAGCAAAAGAAACTTGATATGAATCATAATGCAAATTCAAAACGCTAAATAGACTAAGAAAGAAACATTGTTTGAAGTGTGTGAATTGAATTTAAAAATATATATGCCATAAACATGTTAGATTATTTAGTAAAATTTATTAACTGATTTGATAAATTAAAAAGTTAATATAAAGTTGTAAGATTTCCAATAATGATTTTTAATTGTTAGACTCTTCCAAAGATATTTTTAATAGATTCTAGTATACTGAGCACTATTTTTAATTTTGTAAAAGATAATTATTTTATTCGATTACTAAGGTGTGAGTTATGATTTGGATAATTTATAAATGCATTGATTTTCAGTGTAAATATGTTGCAGAGCTTCAAAATATGATTTGACTTTAGCAACAAAGAACGCATAGCAAGCACATTTCTATTTATTATCAGATGTGCACACCCAAATGGGTATTCGCCTTCAAATAAACGGAAACTCTATAAAATGTTGCAGAATTGGGGAGAAAATGAACACGGAAACGTCTTTTATTAGAATTTGGCCATAAAATCAAACCACAATGGAAGCGCATGCATTCAAATGAGGTCATTGCCTGGCTGATTTGGCAGACAATGGAGGGGTTATTTCGGGTGGTTGAGGTGGTTCTGTGGTGGGTGGGTGGGTGGTTCGATAGTTCGACAGTTCGGCAGACACTGTATACTCGTATTTGTTGTTTAGTTTGCTTATTGAGTTGCAATTTTGTTTGCAATCAGCGACAAAATGCATGATAGAGGGAATTGGAGGAATATGCAGACGTGGGGGGAATGAAGTGCATGGAAAAGAGGGCGGAACTGTGGGGCATGTCAATGTGTGGGCTGTGATGTGCAAACAACAAATTAGCATATTTGCACATAACGGCAACATTTTATTTACTTTCGAGTATGTGTGTGTGTGTGTGTTTATGTAATATAAATATTTGAACATGAATTTGTGAATGGGATGTGTATTTTGTATTTGTAGCCACACTAACGGCTATTAACTTTGTGCAATATTATTTGCACTCTTTATTTTCTCTCGCTTAAAGTAAGTATTTAAAATATTTGCCATATTTATTCTCGGAATTCCAGTTTGTTGACTCTGTCATCATCTTGGGCAACGGCAACAACAGCAACTCGACCACGCCTGATTGGGTAACCAGTCGGGCGATTCAATTATTATCTTAGATACGGTCCTAAGCAATCAAAGTATCTCTACAACTACAACTTTGACACTTCTGATATTTGCAATTGGGTGAGCGAGTGTAGCCTGGGGTAATTTTATTGCTGCGAAAACAAAACGTTTGCAATTAGCCAAATTCAGTGCAGGCCATGCTTATTTCTGGCCTAATTATTGGCCTAATCACAAATACATCAGCCAAATTGGTTACCGCCCCGAGGCGCATGCTGCAGCATATTAATTGAAATTTACTTACCAACCCACTGGTTTTGCTGTTCTGTTGTTTTGCTATTATTGCATATTCATAACAATAATATATGTACATTCATACACATACATATGTACATGTTGCTATGATTGTATGGCAACATTTTGCAATTTTCTGTCGAAAAGCATAATTGACTCGCCTTTGTGTTTTGGCCCTTAAATTAATATCCTTGTTGGAGCTTATTTCTTATTTATGGCATTTTATTTATTTGTGCAAACAAATCATTTTTAATAGATTCTTTTGGTTAGTATTTGAATCGAGAAAGGATATCTTGCTCATGACTGTGTTTATATATGAATTGAAATGGACTTCGTGAACAACAACTTGTATTGATTTTCAATCTGCTTTTAAGGATTTTTTCTTATGCTTGTTTACATACTATTTAATAGAATCTAGTATCAAAAGAATGTCTTGAAATTAATAGGAGAATACATATTAGTAATAAAGCTTAAATTATTGATTTATATATTTGAAATTACTAAAATTTTGATGATTTTTGTGAAGACTCATTAACAATACTTTCAAAGGAGAATCTCTCATTATGAATAATAATAAATTCATGTGAACTTAAGAATCACATTCCAAATCATAAGAAGGTATCTGCTAGTCAAGCACAATCGACTAGATTATTATGTTTCACTCAAAAAAAAAGCGCATTAAATATGCAGTCGAAACTGTCAATTGAAACTAGCCCCGTTCAAAAGGATATGATAGGACATACACACACAGTTAAATTTGATACCACATGAAGGTCGAGAGTCAAGAGTGTTTGGAAAGTGCTGTGATTTAAAAACAAATACTCCAATGCCCGAAACTGAACACTCAACACTCATGTATGGCAATTCATACTGCATTGCTTATATGAAATGTAATCATTGCCATTTTGTGCGCCATGTGAATTAGTTAACGTTATAGCACACATACTCCTGCTGGCAAAATTACATTCCAACACATTCACCCGCTCAGACAGACATCTGAATACATATGCGCCCTGAGAGTAGAGTAATGAGGGGGAATCGGGGGCAATGTTTCGATCTCAGCAGCAGCAACGGCAGTAATAAATTTCGAGGGCATACAAAATGGCGGCGACGCCATTCGCCATTCGCCATTGCTGCCCAATACAACACAATGGCGCACACGGAAATAATTCAAGTCCAGGCATCGGAATCGGAGTTGGAGCTGGAGTTAGCGTTGGCGTTGGAGTCGGAGTTGAGGTCGAGGCTGGCGTGGGAGTTGGAGGTGATGGACCTCTACCGTAATAGTAGCAATAATAATAATATGCTTATCAGCGTGCCATAAAGTGAGACTCAACGCGACGCGACACGACTATCGAGCCACGCGCTCAATAGTGTGGCGAGGGTCGGAAATGAGACGGGGGAGGGGGAGGCTGGTTAAGGTACCCGGTATAACGGTAGCTCGCTAGTTGGCAGTTGGCAAACCGCAAGCGTGGCAATAAAATTGTTATTTTTGCGATTTATTATTAGAGTGCATTTGGGTTTTGCGGCCTCGGCCGCAAAATGTAGTCGTAATTGTGTGCGCAACGCATTTTGGCATTAAATTATAGGGTGTTAGTTTTATTGATTGTGCGGCCAAGAGAGTGGGACACCCTCTGCCTCTCCCTCTCTCTCTCTCTCTAAGTTTGACTTGATTGAGTGGCGTTTCGTTTGGCTCTGTTGTTTGATTGCTTGTTAGGTTTTTGTTATTTTTCGATTTGCTTTTTCGCCTCTGTGCAAATTAAATACAATTGCCTCCAGTCCATAATCCACACACACACACATAACGAACGAAATATTCATACTCACATGTACCCATATCTACTTATATATTTATGCAGATATGTATGTTAAATTGTTGTTTTTGTTTATGCTGCATTACATTTAATGCATTCAAACAATTAGTCGACCGAATCGGAAGGATATGTGCTGGATCCATGCTTCCATGGTTCTATGACTATTTAAAATGCAATTCGGTCCTATCTCTTAATGGCCGTGACGCATATTTTATGTGCCCAAATTGGCGTTGATATTTCCACTAAATTACCATAAGCCTCCGTACTGTTTGGAATGTAAATATGCCTATCGCCTTATTAAAATCAAATTCAACTTTGCGCCATATCCATATTTATGACTGTATAATGTAGCTCTGGGTGCAACAGCATTTAAATAAGTAGATATCAGAATCCATTTTAATTATTCCTTTTTTAATAATAATAAAAAAAAAAATAATTAAAAAAACTTAGTTGCATGTTTATTTTACTTAGGTATTTAAGCTTAAAGTATTCCTGATTAATATTTTTGCATAATTCTACTGATTACGAGAATAATTTAAGCAACAAATACCCTAGTATTCCTTTAATTCCTTTCTTTTTCATTCCATAAAGATGAAAAAATAAGATCAAATTTGTGAACTCTTAGTAAAGACTAAGTAAATATGATTTTGCGCAATCTATCGGCTGTTTTAAATTTTTTTACTGTTTGTGAATTTATACCATTAAGAAGTAAAAGATATAATCTATTTATATTAATTGTACATTATTTAAAGAAATAAAAATTGTTTTTAACTAACTTTAGCTATGTATTTTTAAAAGATGGAGAGCAAGAATAACTCTGCTTATCTCTTTATACATATTGGAACTCATTATTTTTTACATCCGTTTCAGGCATTTTTATAGTAAAGTCTAATATTAATGCTGAAAAAATTACAGAGTTTCGGCTTTAAGTGCTGGAAACATTGCTTAAAGCAGTCTTAAGTGGCTGTCAGGCGTTTCACATTCGCTTTATAAGCAAGAAATGTGCGCAACCAGCGCAATGTGACAATAAAAACCTCATAAAAATGTATTAGATGTGTGGCATGAGGCACAAACACACACATGTACATATACATATGTATATATATGCGTATATAGCCCAACAGTCTCAAGTCTACGACAAACCCAATTCTCACATCTTTTTTTTTTTCTTTTCTGCTTCACCATTCCGTCCAGCTGGCAACTTTTGCCTATGTGGCAGCTGCAACTTTTGTCGACTGCTGTTGCTGCTGCTGCTGCTGCCACTCGATGCGGCACATCAAAACTCTTTGGCGCTACATCAACTTGAAGTTGAAAAGCTGTCGAAGCAGTTAGAATGACGGTCTTGGCCCAGGTGTTATCATCGATATCGTTGACGTTTGCTTCCTTTCTAAAGAGGACCACTCAACCACCCTTAACAACCCACCTTGCCACATCCACTCTACATCTCCCTCTCTCTCTGTTTCTTTCTTTCTCTCTGTGTTCTGCATTGCAACAAATCGTGCGACTTTTAGCAATTGAAACGCGGCTTGCCTTCGCTTTTTGGCTTGTTTCGATTTTCCCTCTTTGCTGTTTTTAATTTGTCACTTGAAGCTAAAGTTGCCAAAGTTGTCCCTCGACTGACGGTGCTCAACTGCTCCGGACGTTGTTTGGCTGCCTTCGTGGGCTTCATTCGTTTCATTCGATTTGTTGGTCTTGTTTGTTGTCGTTCGGACAAGTTTAATTAAAGCCAAGTGTTGGAATTGCAGTTTTAAGCACATGGTAACTTTAACATTCATCATGCCTCACGGCCCTGTACAACTTAAACCTAAGCAATCACATGTTACACGCACTCGATGTAAGAACAAAGAATAACTGTTTCTGATGGGAGCTTGTCCAAAAAAAGTAGCAGATTTTCAAAGGAAAATAACTTTTCGTAAGATATGCAATACCAATTTTATATTTATAATAGGTAGGATTTAATAGGTTTCGAGGTCTGACAGAACTTTAGCCCAAATCTTGGTTGTATCTTTATTGTTATGGTAAAAAATTAGTTACCGAAAAGAAACAAACAAGTTGTGTACACAGTACAGAACATAATACAGCGGTAGCCAAAAGTATTTTGGCACCCTTTAAAGTTAGTTCTAGCCAAATTTTGAGCTTACTTCATGTAATATTTGGTATCAATGGAAAGGTCTTTTGAATTCCTTTCGAATGATGCAATGTTTTTCTTAACCCATTAGGTACCCATTGAAATTTTCGAATATATGTAAACGTCAACTTTTTCAACTTTTTTCCTCGATTTTTTACAACAAATGTTTTGATGCAGAAACTTTCTTTAAACAATTTAAATAGTAACTGCAAAAAGAATTGTTTAAATATCTTTTCGCTAGTATTTTTATGAAAATGGCGAAAAAGGCACTTTTTGCATGAAAATGAGGAAAAAGTGCCTTCTTACAAATATTCAAATATTTTAATGGGTACCTAATGGGTTAAGAAAACATTGCATCATTCGATAGGAATTCAAAAGACCTTTCCATTGATGCCAAACTTTTCATGAAGTAAGTTAATATTTGGCTAGAACTAACTTTAAAGGGTGCCAAAATACTTTTGGCCACCGTTGTATATATTTTAAACAGACAGACTTTTCGCTGATCGCGATTTTTAAAATTTCCTATTAATCGAACTTAAAAAATAGCCAAAACTAGCTTTAAAAAAAACCGAATCCAAACCCAAAAGTGGTAGTGTCGGTGAAAACTCTCTCATTTGACCTTTAATAAATTGCGTCCTCGATTTCCGATCATTAACTAACAAATTGAAAATCTAACAAACGAAACAAATTAAATATGCTTTTTAACTATTAGCCAATGTAATTAATAACTAAGCTAAAATTTTTTAATTTCTTGAATAATAAGAAAAACCTATTTACGAGGTAAAAATCTTGTGACGAAAACATTTCAATATCCCAAATTTCTGATATCTAATTTGTTACGGACGATACGAAATTGAGCAATTTTTATTATGTAGGATGGGTCGGGACCTTTTGTTAGTCCAAACTATACCTTTCGATTGGAATATATGTAACTCGATCAGATCGGACAGTCGTAGCAGATTTTCTATTTTTCCTGTATATGATTCTCACCTTCGTGATGCTTTCATCACTAGCGTGAACTGCTCTCCACAGGGATAAACCTTTTAATCCCTTAAAGAAGTACCTGAGTGAGCCGCACTTGCATCATTATCCGTACACTTTTAACAGAATACTTTTAATCCATACATTGACCTGCTAACGAAGCTAAAGGTAAATAGTTTCTGGGTATCATAAAAAACTATTACAACTCCTACCTGTTACTCTGCAAACGTCATATATATTAAGGGTAACTAGCGACTGCCTTGCAGTTTTAAAGCGAAGAGCACCAAGCCAGGCATGGAATATATCTGCAGAGTTTGCATGAAAAGTAATTTGGCCTTGACGGATATATTTAACAAGGCGCAGCTGTCAGAGACGGAAACCAGCCTACATGACATGATCAGAGAATGTGTCAACTGTGAACTAAGACAGGACGATGATCTCCCAAAGAAGATATGTATATCGTGTTTTCAAAATTTGCAGACAGCGTTTCGGTTTAAACGCAGATATGAGAGAAGCCAAAAGATTTTAAGTCGGATATACTCATTCGAATATCAGAATATAAGTATCAATCAAGAAATTTCAGATTTTATTGATGAGCTCGAATTTGAAGACTGGGAACTAATAGAGAAAGTCAATAATATAAAGAAAGAACAGAAAAGCGATGCAGACCATTTCAACTTTGTGAGACACGAAACTGTGTGTGAAAATGAACTTAATTTATCTGAAGATTGTTACAGCGAGTGTCTGACTGACGATAATCTGCCTGATGACAACGACGAAACCGGAGACAACCTGGATTTTAACAAGGGCCTTCATACCAGAGAGAATCTCTACAAGTGCTCCTACTGCCTGAAAGAATTTATTAATTTGAAGCAACTTGAATCGCATGAAATTTGCCACCCTACCGTGGAGCCTTCTAACTATACCCACGGCCGGAAACGACTAAATGGCATTAAAAAGTGGAATGAATTCATCAGATCATATCCATGTACTCATTGCCTTCGAAGATTCAAAACTTTTGAGAAACTTAAACGGCACTTACGTACTCACGATGGCAAGAAACCTCCCAAAACATATTCGAAGAAACGTCAGAACGAGTTTTGATGGATGGAAATGCGTCAGAGAAGCGATTCATAAATAGTTTTAAGATACTGCTGTAATAAATGTGAACTGTAATTTTTTTTTAAATAAATTCAAAATTTTTATTTTGTAAAATTTATTTAGTATTGATTATAATTATTTAAGCAAATGATTTTCCCTTAAAATCAGAAAAATTTTACATATACTTGAAGAGTAATATGTACATTATTATAAAAAAAAATGTATGGCTGATCAAATTAAAAATGATGAAAGTTGAATTCAGAAGGGTTGAGTTGCGATATTAATTTCGTAGTTAACATTTCCTGCATGTCCTTCTTACATATCATATGTCACTTACGTATTTCTATTGCGAAAGTGCTTCTCGTACGGTGTGAGGAAAATGTAAAAACTGTCTGATGGTAGAGTGTAAATTAACCCAAATCACATGTAAGCCGCTTGTCATACAACGTTCTTAGAGCATATTAAAAAACGGCGAGAATGTAGCGTGTGGCTTAGGGTGTTTAATGAAAACCACGATTGTGTATAGGAGACTCGGTATTCGTGCACTTCTTGCTGTCTCTGGACTTCAGCTCGTCGGATGGGGCGTGGGTTCTTTCCTTGTCTAACTATACTCACACTACGATTGATAAATAATAAGTGCACTTGCAGAATTTTAATCGGGAAAAGTATTCAAACGTGTATTAGGATTAACCACGGAAATATAACGGAGGCTTTAAGTTCGGATAATCGTATTATAAGGTACTCTAGATGTTCGCGTACCTCATTCTTTCTACCCACCCAACCATGGTAGCTCTTGGGAATCTGTTGGCTACCCCTAAATCAATTGTTGATCGATTTTATACGAGATTACGGCAGCATGCGTTTACAGGTACTAGCATTGAACCACGAAAGGAGATTTACAGCGACATGTTCATATGTATCTCACAATTCATTTATTACAAAAGAAGGATTCCGATTCGTTCGGGTTATTCATTACTTAATTTCGACACAGGGTCGCTAATATACAAGTTCAGGTTAAATGTCAAATTGTATCGACTTATCAAACCAATATCAAAGAAATTCAAATCATCTTCATTATGCCCTACACCTTTCGCACACTCTTTATATATATATAGATTTAAATTTATAATTTTTAAATATGACTCTTACGATTGTTAGTTGCCACAATTAGGCGTACTCACAAGATTTTGTTACTCACAAATACATTTTCCATCGCCGTGTGCACGTTGGGCCCATCGATGCAGTTGCTGATGTTGCTGTGAATTATATTCTTTCTGTTGTTGTTGTAGAAAAAGGGTGTATGGTGTGTGGTGTACTGCTAACTCAAAGTATCATGATGAAGATGATTTAACTAAGGAACATCAAATTAATTAGTAATGATATTTAATTAAATTTAACAAATTAATAGAAAAATTCAGTACTTAGATACAAAAAGGATTATTCGATACAAATCTTGGTTGTCGGCTGATTGAGCCGTGTTTTTTTTTTCTTTTTTTTTTTTTTACATGACACTCGTGCTTTGACCACGTGCGCGCCAATTTATCTTTATGTTGATTCGGCTACACGTGTCTTTTCCTCTGGCCAACGAACAAGGCTTACGCAGTCAGATCCGCAGTCTCTGGTACAGCACAGTTGTAAGTGCAGTGCGTGTCAAACTGTAGCGCTCCCAAGGTGCAGAAAAGTGACTCCTGATGTTACTGTCACACCTAAAGGTGACCCACGTTGAGCTGTGATCGCAGCGGCAGAATCACAGTTGCACGTGCAGTGCTCGAAAAACTGTGCGCTCTCCGTACGCAAGCGAGATACCGGCCAGCCTTGACGCATGCAATTGCGCGATGATTGAGGCAGCGCGAAAGCGCAAGTTGTGACTGGCCGGTATATATGTAAAGATGCCTTCAAAACTTTTCGTCGCACAGCCGCCTCCTCAGTGGCTGCAAAACTGCGCGGCGCTTGGGGTGCTGATGTAGTACTGACCGGCCTGGTGCAGCTAAATACTTAGACAGCGCGAAAGCGCGGGGTGGAACCGGCCAGCACTTGGTAAGGATTCAAGTATTTTACCGAGAAACTGTAATCGAACTTTAATTAGCCTTAAAAATTTCTTACAAAAAAAAAACTGACACTCACTTTCAGCTGTTGCTGCGGCGGACGTTGCTAGCTGCCAGACAATGCAGCTTTATGTAAAATCTACTTTCTTTGGTTAAATTGTCTTTGTAACTCACAAAGGTTGTGCAATTAATTGCATAACAACCATGTGGTTATCGAATAAGATTTATTACAATAGTTAATTGCACGCACTCGTCTGTTTGATTTCACTGCTCACTGCATATTAAAATGCTGTCAAATTCCAATCACCCATATACGCGCTGTCGCTTTCCAATGCACGCTGCTTTTCGTCATTGGAATATTTCTAACGGCGTTATGGCGTGATCTTCCTCAACTTCTTTTGTGCGTTCGTTCGCAAACTACCAAGTGTGAGCGAGACAGAATGCGTGAAATGTTTAAACATGCTTGCATCCTTGTTTCGCAAACTCTTGCAGCTGTGTGCAAATAACTTTGAGTATTTTTCCCTTTACACTGAGCAAAATTGAAATCGACTTGGCAACTGGACACTACACACAGAGAATGCTGCGAGAGTCTCACCTCGAGTAGTCATTATTAGAAGAAAACAGTAAAAGGGTCAAGTGGATTTCAAACTTTAATATCTTTCAGGTGGTAAACTCCTATGGACTTTCCGGTTTCATTTTGTAATTCATAATACGATGGACTGAGCTTACGGACAACTTCTGCTTTTAGAAATACGGGAGCTAGTTTGCTATTAAATCTTTTGCCAGCATTGCTCTGAGCAAAATTTCGAGCGTATACAGAAGCTCCGACTTTGAGCTGAATCGACCTACTCCTCAGATTGTATTTACGAGCATTGATCTCATGAGCTGTGGCTATGTTCGTTTTTGCTTGAGCGCGCGCAATCTGCAGCGTATCTGGCCGACTGAGAATAGTATCGTCGGTCAACATGTTTAGGTTCCGCAAGAGTTCGTAATCTTTACCATTGAGCATCATATTTTGTCCAAAGCATAAAAAGTAAGGCGAAGAGCCTGTACTGCGATGGATATTTGCTCTTAATGAACCACTGATCTCGCTCAGATTCGCGTCCCAGTTCATGTGGTCGTTCCCGATATATGCTCGGATTGCTGCCAGCACTGAACGATTTAGACGCTCACTAGCGTTTGCTTGCGGCGAATGAATTGCCGTGCAGATCTGCAGTATGCCAAAACGAGTTAGAAACGCCCTGAAGTATCCAGATTTGAACTGTGAGCCGTTGTCGGTTAGAACTGACTCTGGAACTCCAAACGTGTAGAAAATAAAGTTCTCCAAGTATTCGCAAATCTTGCCTGAGGTGAATTTCTTCAATGGCTGCAAGAAATGAAACTTAGTATTATGGTCGACAATGATTAATAACCCAATATTGCCACTCTTAGACCTGGGATACGGGCCTAGAATATCTAAGTACAATTTCTGGAAAGGCCTCTCTGACGACATAGGCTTTCCCATTGGTGGTCTTAGAATTGTGTTCGCACTCTTTGTGGACTTACATGTTGAGCAATTAGAAACAAAGTTTCGAATCTGCGTAACCATGCCTGGCCAAAATAGGTAGCGTTTTAACTTTGCAATTAGCTTAGCGGTTCCGCAATGGGATGAGTCCGGAGGATCATGTGCTCGATGCAGAACATCGGAAACGAGATTTTCTGGGATCCAAAGCTTCCAGGACTCCGCTTCTTGCTTCTCGTCGCCGCTAGCATGCTCGGTGCGCTTGTAAACAAAATTATCTACTATCTTCAAATCTGGTAGTTTCGCTAAGTTCTCGCTAACATTTCTCTTTAATTCGAGATATTCAGGAGAACTGAATTCTTTAGATGACAAATCAACAATCGGGCCATACTCTGAAAATTCTGAAATATCATTTTCGTCTCGCCGAGATAATGCGTCAGCCACCACGTTTTGTGAACCTTTGCGGTGCTGGATTGAGAAAGAGAAACCTTGCAATCTTATTGCCCATCTGGCCAATCGACCGGCGAGATCCTTTTGGTTCATCAACCATTTTAGAGAAGCGTGGTCGGTGACCACAGAAAATTCCTGTCCCTCAATGTACGCGCGAAACTTCTGAATTCCTTTAATGACAGCTAGACATTCAAGTTCGGTAACCGAATAATTGCGTTGCGCTTTTGTCAACTTGACTGACATGTACGCGATGGGTAATTCGGCTCCGTTCTCGTCTTGTTGTGCTAGCACGCATCCAAGTCCGTGAAGACTGGCGTCGCATAGAAGCATGAATGGCTTTGAGAAGTCAGGTGTACTGAGAATGGGAGCTGATGTTAACTTTTCTTTTAGACGTCCAAAAGCTTCCTCTGCTTCGTCATTCCAAATGAAAGACTTGCTTTTCTTTAAAAGATCGGTAAGTGGCAGGCTTATGGTAGCATAACCATCGACAAAACGCCTGTACCACCCGCACATTCCCAAGAATCGTCTCAGCTGTTTGACGCTGACTGGTACAGGAAACTTGTTGATGGCTACAACCTTGTCGGGGTCAGTCTTTATTTTTCCGTAACCTATAATGAAGCCGAGATATTTAATTTCTTGCATACAGAACTTTGACTTAGCGATATTAATGGTTATATTAGCCTTTCGCAGGTACATTGCTATCTCACTCAAGAGAGCCATGTGCGATTTAAAATCATCCGAGAGAATCAGTAAATCGTCTAAATAGACGAAGACTCTCGTGCGCAAGTGTGGAGGAATAACCTGGTCCATCAATCGGCATAACGTCTGGGCGGCGTTACAAAGTCCGAATGGCATAACTTTGTATTGATACAATGGGCGGTTGGGCACCGTGAACGCTGTGTATTGTCGTGACTTTTCTTCTAAAGGAATTTGCCAGAATGCGTGCTTCATGTCTAGCCCTGTAATGAAGCGTGCTGGTGGCAGTCTGCTTAAAATGCCATCGACATGTGGAAGTGGATACGCATCCTTTCGTGTGTGCTTGTTAACTTCCCTGGAATCTAAGCATAAACGCGTCTTTACGCCTTTCTTGACAAGTACACAGTTGCTGCTCCATGGACTCTTAGATTCTTCGATCACATCCATCGCAAGCATCTGTTCTATCTCAGAAAACATCAACTGCTCTTTCGCTGGAGAAACAGGCCAGTGCCTTTGCTTTATGGGCTTCGCCACGCCCACGTCAATACTGTGTTCGATCAAGTGTGTGCGCCCTAAACCTTGCTTTTCGTAGGATGGAAGACTGTTAATTACTTGATCTAACTCTTTCTGTTCTTCTTCTGATAAACGATGAACCTTGGGAGGATCTTCGTCATCATCATCTCTACCTACATCGAGCTCACTTACTTCATCTGGGTTCTGAATTATTTGCTTTAGCAAACCGAAATCCTGCCAAAAGTCTATGCCTAGATAAATATCTTGTTTGAGGCTTGGTATAATGTAGAAATCAACTGGCTTAGTGATGCCTCGATAAGTAATATCGGCTATAAGTCTGCCAACGACGGCACATTCAGTGTGGTTAGCGGTTCTTATGCGACCAGAACACTTCTGAGCCTTCGGGTGTGCTTGTAGCTGGGAAGCGGCATCATTGCCGATACCAACTAATAGTAGCTCCTGAATCAAGAAGAGCGACAAAACTGAAGCCTTCAATCTTGATATCAGTATACAAGCGATTGTCGTTGTTAAGAAATATGGCTGAAACCAATCTTTTGCGGCTCGCGCGAACTCTCTTCCAAAAGTTTCGCAAGCGGACCGTGGAACGTCTGGGTGTATGTATGAGATCACAGCTATCAACCTCACCAAATATACGGCGTCGCGTTGACAAGTAGTGCTCTAGTCGAACATGAAATGGGCGATGGGTCTTGGTTGGGGAATGCTCCTCAGGATTGTTGAGTGAAGCATAGGATGGAATCAGATCTGATGTGGCTTGCAAATCAGTCTGATTAGAAATATCTGGTTCTATTGGCTCGGATGCGCTAGCACAGAGTTTGTCTGCGCATCCTTCGAGTAGTTTTCCGGCGGATTGCACGTAGTGCAAGCGGGCTTATATGTATTTTTCGCTCCGCATCCGTAGCAGAAAATTGTTCTCGGCTCGAAGCAATAATCATATCGATGTCCTACTTTTCCGCAGTTCCAACATTTCAGGCTCTTGCGTTGGATCGCAGACACTTCGGACGAATCATCTAGTTCTGTAACAAAGGGACGTTGAATTTTAATAGGCTGTGTTCTGGTGTTCTTACTAAATTGCTCGTGCGTGCGAATTTCTTCCCGCAGTCGCGACAATGTGCCTATGCCCAAATGCATTAGTTCATACCGAAGAGACACTTTCGCATTCCGAATTAAAAGATGCACTAACGACTCTTCCGAAATCGGATTACGCAAACGACCTACTAGTCTTTCAACTTCAAATTGGAAATCTTCAAATGCTTCTTTCTCGCCCTGCTTTCTGGAATTGATACTATCCCATATATCCATGTCTGTGTCAACATTTTCAAACTTCTTTCTAAACTCTTCACAGAACTTCTCCCAGGTAAAACTAGGATAGGTTTTGTGGAACTTCCAAAACCACTCATTGGCTTTGTCTGCAAGGAGCAAATGTAAATGGTCACACAAGAGAGTGTGATCGCCAAACAAACTCTGGCAAGTCATAGATCGAACTCTGTACAGGAAATCTTCTGCAGGCATGCCATCTTTGGAACCATTAAACCTTAGCTTCCAGTTCAAGATAACATTAGAGACTTTCTCCCGGGGAATTGAAGGATAACCTCGATCTGCCTGAGATGTGCTGCGATTAAGACTTGCTGCCTGATTATTGGGTCGTCTAGATCTTTCTGTTGATGCTTGTTGTGGCTCTCTATCCAAGCTGATAGAAGCCAACTGCTGCTGTATCATTGCTGTCAAGCTCTGCATCAGCTGCTGCTGCTGCGCTTGCATTGCAGTTTCTATTATTCTGTTAATGTCCTCTTTGCTTCTTTCTCTCGAGGAATCAACATTTATCGGGTTTTGACTCGCTAAATTCTGATCGCGATGATGCGCCCTAGTTATCATCCCTCTCTTTGGAGTAGCACCTCTGCGATTTTTGCTAGAAGGCTTATTGCTTGATTGGGTTAGATTTTTGTTTCTGGCTCGGCCAGATGTTTGCGATCTGACATCTGACGTGTCCCCAGCTTCTGCAAGTTCAGTTGCTAGGTTGACATTAGAGATTGATAACTGCCTCACTGCGCAAGGTTGCTTGCATACGGGGCAGGTGTCGCTCGTCCGCAGCGCATTCACAATGCATTGATTATGAAAACGATGTTTGCAAGGTGAAGTTGCAGTACGTACATTTGCGCTTACTGTTTCGTGACAGATTCCGCAAAATGGGTCTTGTTGCTCCAAGAGACTGCTAAGATCTTCTGCACTATGCCTTACAGCCATGTTTAATTGTTTTGTATTTTCTGTTTTGTTTTAGAATATAAATATCTGGTTCAATGCTTTCCGAAATAAACACAATGCTTCCGTAACACGATTTCCGATTTAATCTGCTTAAAGTTCCTACTGTAAATTACTGAATTCTATTTTATCCGTAAATAACCAACCTTCACTTGTACCGGTCAAGCTTCCAAAATGATCTAGCCGCTTGCAATTCCGAGTACTGTTTCGGAAGAAATACTACAGAATTGTATAAGGGACAGTTATGCTAAACAAAGGTGCTGCTAACGAAAACAAACTCGTCATGGTCAATTCACCCGCAAGAACGAGAGAATTCACGATTCCTATAACTGAAGTTTTGAATTTGCTGCATCATATTGGCAAACGACTGCATCCTGCTCTGAAAGAATGAAAATTTCACCGCATGAGCATTACTCGGGAATTCACAATGCCGTCTTGGTCAACCGATCCGATTATCGAATCAGATTGCAGCTCCAATGAACGGTGGACTGTGCTCCATAACATCAAGCTGTGAAAACACGCTTTGTTTTGAACTACTAAAATGAATGTTTAATTATGGATGGATTTGAACAGAGCTTATCGTGAAGCGGGCAGACGGCTTTGTGTATGTCATATACTCTGTGTAGCGCTACTGAGTAGTATGCCATATGCCATTGTCTGATATTCTAGAGATTCAGGACCTTAGCAAACTCTGGGCGAAAATTTGCTTGAATAGCCTTTTGACCATGCCCTTCCTCTTGCTTGAGGGTGTCTGCTGCTAAGGAAACTGGATATCTTGCCTTCTCGGCTCCACGTATGGGCGCCAATTTATCTTTATGTAGCGTGTGGCTTAGGGTGTTTAATGAAAACCACGATTGTGTATAGGAGACTCGGTATTCGTGCACTTCTTGCTGTCTCTGGACTTCAGCTCGTCGGATGGGGCGTGGGTTCTTTCCTTGTCTAACTATACTCACACTACGATTGATAAATAATAAGTGCACTTGCAGAATTTTAATCGGGAAAAGTATTCAAACGTGTATTAGGATTAACCACGGAAATATAACGGAGGCTTTAAGTTCGGATAATCGTATTATAAGGTACTCTAGATGTTCGCGTACCTCATTCTTTCTACCCACCCAACCATGGTAGCTCTTGGGAATCTGTTGGCTACCCCTAAATCAATTGTTGATCGATTTTATACGAGATTACGGCAGCATGCGTTTACAGGTACTAGCATTGAACCACGAAAGGAGATTTACAGCGACATGTTCATATGTATCTCACAATTCATTTATTACAAAAGAAGGATTCCGATTCGTTCGGGTTATTCATTACTTAATTTCGACACAGGGTCGCTAATATACAAGTTCAGGTTAAATGTCAAATTGTATCGACTTATCAAACCAATATCAAAGAAATTCAAATCATCTTCATTATGCCCTACACCTTTCGCACACTCTTTATATATATATAGATTTAAATTTATAATTTTTAAATATGACTCTTACGATTGTTAGTTGCCACAATTAGGCGTACTCACAAGATTTTGTTACTCACAAATACATTTTCCATCGCCGTGTGCACGTTGGGCCCATCGATGCAGTTGCTGATGTTGCTGTGAATTATATTCTTTCTGTTGTTGTTGTAGAAAAAGGGTGTATGGTGTGTGGTGTACTGCTAACTCAAAGTATCATGATGAAGATGATTTAACTAAGGAACATCAAATTAATTAGTAATGATATTTAATTAAATTTAACAAATTAATAGAAAAATTCAGTACTTAGATACAAAAAGGATTATTCGATACAAATCTTGGTTGTCGGCTGATTGAGCCGTGTTTTTTTTTCTTTTTTTTTTTTTTTACATGACACTCGTGCTTTGACCACGTGCGCGCCAATTTATCTTTATGTTGATTCGGCTACACGTGTCTTTTCCTCTGGCCAACGAACAAGGCTTACGCAGTCAGATCCGCAGTCTCTGGTACAGCACAGTTGTAAGTGCAGTGCGTGTCAAACTGTAGCGCTCCCAAGGTGCAGAAAAGTGACTCCTGATGTTACTGTCACACCTAAAGGTGACCCACGTTGAGCTGTGATCGCAGCGGCAGAATCACAGTTGCACGTGCAGTGCTCGAAAAACTGTGCGCTCTCCGTACGCAAGCGAGATACCGGCCAGCCTTGACGCATGCAATTGCGCGATGATTGAGGCAGCGCGAAAGCGCAAGTTGTGACTGGCCGGTATATATGTAAAGATGCCTTCAAAACTTTTCGTCGCACAGCCGCCTCCTCAGTGGCTGCAAAACTGCGCGGCGCTTGGGGTGCTGATGTAGTACTGACCGGCCTGGTGCAGCTAAATACTTAGACAGCGCGAAAGCGCGGGGTGGAACCGGCCAGCACTTGGTAAGGATTCAAGTATTTTACCGAGAAACTGTAATCGAACTTTAATTAGCCTTAAAAATTTCTTACAAAAAAAAAACTGACACTCACTTTCAGCTGTTGCTGCGGCGGACGTTGCTAGCTGCCAGACAATGCAGCTTTATGTAAAATCTACTTTCTTTGGTTAAATTGTCTTTGTAACTCACAAAGGTTGTGCAATTAATTGCATAACAACCATGTGGTTATCGAATAAGATTTATTACAATAGTTAATTGCACGCACTCGTCTGTTTGATTTCACTGCTCACTGCATATTAAAATGCTGTCAAATTCCAATCACCCATATACGCGCTGTCGCTTTCCAATGCACGCTGCTTTTCGTCATTGGAATATTTCTAACGGCGTTATGGCGTGATCTTCCTCAACTTCTTTTGTGCGTTCGTTCGCAAACTACCAAGTGTGAGCGAGACAGAATGCGTGAAATGTTTAAACATGCTTGCATCCTTGTTTCGCAAACTCTTGCAGCTGTGTGCAAATAACTTTGAGTATTTTTCCCTTTACACTGAGCAAAATTGAAATCGACTTGGCAACTGGACACTACAAGAATCGGCCGTGAGTTGACAGTACTAAAAACCTGACAGCATACACACACACACACACACACATACACATATGTACATATATCTATAATCTATATTTATCTCGCTCACACTCAGTTTGGTCTCGTTTTCTGTCTCTCTTTCGCAGATGATGTGCTATTCTCACGTCGCGGCCGTATGGGACGCATTGTGAGTCCGCGTCACACGCTTCCGCCGAACACAACATGCACGTACCACTTTCACGGATATCCTGGTGACCTGATTTGGTTATCGTTCACCAGCTACAATCTGCAGATACTGCAGCAGGCGATACACGACAACAATACGCTGGGACGGGTGAGTGAAAGCGTTTGAGGAGAGCCCCATCATCTCTCTCATCTCTCTCCTCTAGGAGTACCACAATTGAAAGTGGGTTGAGGCTCTGGGCCTGTAACAGTTTGCATAAATGCATAAAATGTATGTTGTTTAAGCTCGTAGAGTGAGAGTGCGGGAGTGTGAGAGTGCGGGAGAGTGGGAGGGAGCTGCAACTCTTGAAGTATCCGAGTTGTTTGCATTGTGTGCTTAAACGCGTCGCGTTCTATGCCAACGGTGGATTCACTTGCCTTTTGTCTTGATTTCTATATCGTATATGCGACGAGTATTAGTGCCAGTCGAGCGACACTTTGTCTTCTCACCCAATTAAAATGATGTCGTTTGTGTGAGTAAAATGACAACAACGACAGCAAACAACACACACAAACACACAATTTATAATTAAGTGAAGACTTCAGAGCAAAGAAATGGGGAATATGGAATGAAGGAGTGTGGCCAGAGGATTTCGACACTCGGTTTAGCTCTGAAATCTGCCCAGCGGCCAAAAGAAACTGCGTCAAAATGCGGCACTGGCAACAACAACAATCCAAACAACAACATCAAGAAATGTGTTTAGTTGTAGTGCTGTGCAACGACATCAACAAAGGCAACACCTCTCGTGTCATGTGCATTTTTAATGTGGCTTGTTCTCTGTGTAACGGCCTGTAAATTGTGTCAAGGTGGATATATATGTAACTGTAAGTGACAACTATGCGTATACGTAACGACTCACAGAGCGTTGGACGGTGTAAAACGGCTTGAAGGGGCGTGAAAGATATGTTCATGGGTCTTGCATGATTATTTTGGCCAGTTAATAAATCATTTAACGTGACTATCAGCGAAAGTAAATTCTAGATACATTAATGGAAGCTAGAGCTAAAATATGTTATGTTTAACATTTTCTTTTGTTGTTGTCTGATCACTTTTATATCAATCAATTATCATTTTTATATTTTTGTAAATGTTTTTAATTTTTCATTGATTTTTTATGCCTAAATGTTCTTTAATAAAAGTATTCCTAACTTTTTAAGAATTTATTTTATTTTATATTTTTAATATTTCAAATTTAAATTAATACTAAACTATAGAGAGTAAAATGTGAATTGCCATTAATTTTACCTTTTCAACTTATTTAACACGTAAAACATTTTAAGGATCAACTTGCAACTCTTATTCTAATCACTTTTTCACCCTCATTTCCTATCACACGTCAGAAGATCCATTTAAATATTAAAGAGATGACTTGACATATAAATTGACACAGCTTGGAGCAACTTTTCAAGGTCTTTTTCTGTCTAGACACCGAAAGAGGAGACATCTAATTTATTTTATCAACAGACTTTACCAACTTGGGCAAACTGTTAAGACATAAATACGAAAAAAGTGCCAATTAATTTTGAAAATCCCAATGAAGAGCTACCTGTGAGGAATGGGTGCTCTTAAAATAAAATGAATTGGAGTTCAAGATCTCGTCAGTCCAGTTTCTCTTCAATCCTTTTAACAATTGTGTGTGTCCTTCCTGCTCCCTGCCGAGTGCAGTGTCCGTGTCAATTGCAGTTACCCCACCTACACTTTAAATTGCAAAGTAAAAAGAAGGTACAAAATAAAAAGCTGCCAACAGCGAGTAGAAACAACAACGTTTACAGTGCAACACCAACTCTCCACTCTCCCTCCCTCCCTCTGCCTGGCTAGTGGCACAATAAAAAGTGACAGAACAAAAATATGTGTAAAATAAAACAGGGGCAGCAGCAAAAACAGTTCATGAATTTTGCAACAGCAACAAAAGCGACAAAAACAAACAGCAGGTATAACAGCAGCAACAACAACGACAATCAACACTTGACGTAACAGAATCAGGGGGTGGGAGTGGAAGGAGGGGAAGGAGGGGAAGAAAGAGAGTGAGAGACAGGGGGTGCAGTTGGTACGTGGGTGCTGGCATTTTGGGTAGAGCAAGCCAAAAACAAAATAAAATAAGTTGAAGGGAATTTGCACAAAACAAAAAGCGAGCAAACTTTTTAAATTAAGAAGCAAAGTTAAAATTCCAAATAAAAAACATTGAGAAAAAGTGAGAGAAAAAGAGAAAGAGGGGACACCAAGAGAGAGCAACATCATTGAGAGATTGCAGAATAATGCAAAAAAAAAGACGTTAGAAATAATGCCGCGACATTTATGAGAGCCACACACAAATGGAGACATTTTGCGAAGTCCCCCTCTAGGAATCCCTGTTGATGAACTATGTTACGTGGAAATTAGGGGGACAGCTACGTGTTCTAGGAATGTGAGGGGAGAACTTGACAAGACGTAGGCTTACAGCAAAACCAATTTGAAGTCACTTAGCAGCTTAACAAGTTCGCTTCTATACACCGCAGAGACGCTACAAAATCAGGTAGTTAGGAGGTGCTGTGATTTTAAGAACTACAAAAAACACTGAAGAATAATATTATAGCGATTTTAAGAAAGTGAGGAAAGAAAATATCCATTTTGTAGTGTTGGGTGACAGAATGACAACTGATTTATGAAATATGAATAAGTCCGTCAATTTAGACGAATTTAATTATGATCATATCAAATTTGTAGTGCAATCTATATTTGATTATTAAATTTCTAAAACTAGTGCGAATATATTTAAAATTATTTCCTTCTACCTAGTATTTTGATCGCAGTGTATCAATTTCAATTTTCAGTTTAATTTGGATATTATTTAGTTCACTTATTATTTTTTAATTTTAACCTTAATGATCTCATTTTTTTTCGATAGCATTTAGTCGCCGTCGAAAAATATATATGATTAAATAAATAATATTAATGCAGACTCTTAAATAACACAATAGGAGTAAACAAATTTGAATATATACAATTGAAATTAAAGGTATAATATAATAATGATAGCAGACTTATAAGCGAATCGGTGATAATATTGATATTATTAACAAAACACAATTAAAAGTCAAGAAAATGGTTTCGAAAACATAGATGATTGAAAGACCTGAGAACTGTGCAAAAAAAATTAATAAATTCATGAAATTTGAAAATATTATAGATATAAGTAGAAGAATACTATTTAACTTTAAAATAAATAGATAATAAAGGATTCAAAAAAATCATAAACAACAAAATAAGTGTAGAAATCTGAAAGTTAACTTTGTAGGGATAGATATTGTTATATATGGAAAGTGTGAGTCGATGCACATAATCAGACTTATAAGCCTACATGCTTGAGGCTACTTTCTTCCCACCTCTCTTGCTGCCCCCGCAGCCTTCATTTCTTCCGCCTCACAGAAGCCGCAGCTGTTTGTTACTGTCTTTTCATTATTAACACAGTCAACAGTAATCACTGCCTAGACACGAAAAGGAAAACATTCCAAACAGGCTTCTAGTAAAAATATTTAATGCCTGCAAACAGTATGCTGAAGATGTTGACGGAGAAGGGGAGCATGAGATGAGGAGCGGAGGAGAGAGTGAGAGGAGAAAGAGAAGAAAGAGGCAGAGAAACAACATGAAAACATGACAACAGCAGTGACAAAACGTGAAAAGACAAATAACTCACACTTGCAACTGACTCTCATTGCTGCTGTTTGAATATGTGACATATGACAAATATGGAGAGAGAGAGCGGAAGAGGAGGTGGGTAGTGGAAATTACTAACACTAAGGGGAATGCGAACAAACAACAACTAACTGAATGCGAGTGAGAGAGAGAGAGGGAGAATTGTGTGTGTCAGCGACAACAGCCAAAGCAAATCGTGAAAAAATGCGTTAAAACAAAGCGAAAGAGAGAGAGAAGAAAGAGATAGTAAGAGGGAGAGAAGGAGAGAAAGCGTTAGGGGTGGAGCTTTAGGCGTTAGAGATTATGGATAAAGGGCTTGGGGACTTGCGCGCTTGTTGTTTTTGTTTATTCGCGCGAAACACAATAATAATGTCAACAGGAGAATTAAACAATAACATGCGCTCACTTTTACTTTGTGTTATCCCTTTTGATTTTCATTTCTCTTTCCATTTCCATTTCCAGAGCGATCTGCCGCCTTGGATAACACGGCTGCGCATGTGGGACAGCTATGGCACCTACTCGCCCATCAAGTCGACGAGTGTGACGACGGGACAACCACCGCCCCCTCCGCCGGTTGCCTCGTCGGCAGATGGGGGGAAGCCCACGCTGCTGAACCAGAGCAACTATGGCAGCTACTACTACAGTGCCAGCAATCCCAAATTGAATCGGAACCTGCGTGTCAACATTGACAATGCCTGGAATCCGGTGGACACCTACATCTATGGACCCACCCAGTCGAGCGTGTTCAACCAGGAGAACAAGTACAGTGGCTATCAGGGCGGTGGAGCCGCTGGAGGAGCTGGCTCCTCGGGCAAACCACTGGGCGGCATCAAAGATAGCCTCAACTATATCTCGGGTGGTAAGTCAGGACGGGATGGACCAGGCGCCTCGGCCGCTGCTGTATTGAGCTCCGATAAGAACAGCCAGAGCGCCGTCTCCCTCATGAGCACCAAGGGCAAGCGACGACTAATGCTGGAGATCTACGACTACGAGACTCCCAAGCTCTGCGATCACACGGCCATCGGCAGCGGAGTCAGCGGAAGCAGCGCCCTCATGGGCGGCAACAAGCAGCGGCCCTGCAGTCCGCTGGAGAGCTACGTGAGCACGGGCAGAGATTTGGTAAGTATTGTGATAAATTGAGAGGTTTTAAGTTCTTTGAAGATTCATTTGTGATTGTGTTTCTGTGAAATAGATGCAAGCCCGATAATCGAAACAGGTTCGATAGGGTTTTTTATACCCTCGCAGGCGCTATTATTTTACAATAATATATACTATATTTTAGATCAGTACTACGAATTGAGTCGAATTAAATAGCCACGTCCGTATGTCCGTCTATTTCCAGATAGCTAATTAGTTTTTCAAAAATATCCTGAACAAATTTGTCAGTAAAAAATGTAATACAGGGCTTTGTAAGGGTATTAAGACTTCCTTAACATTTTTTTCTTATTCCCCATACGGACTGTACAAGATTCCCGACAATCATTGATGCATTAGGGTTGCTTAACTTTTTATTGTATCACTCACAATTAACATTTCAACTTAACTCTTAAAAGCAGCTTTTTGGGATAAATTGAATAATTTATCAGCTACTAAATACTCCCATTAGTATTCGTTTATGCATATCCCGCTTATCCTTAAAAACATTGAAATATATCCCAAGCTAAGTGACTACCAAGTACAGCAATGTTCAAAAAATTAGGTACAGCTTGGTAAAACGATGAAATTAATTTTGCAGCTAAAAGTATGCAACTTTTTTAATGAACACCGAAAAACGTTGAGCAAACTGTTGTCTACTTTTAGGAGGCAACTTGAACATTTCATTGTTTATTTTGACATCACAAAAAGCACAATTTGTTGAATCTCAGTATTCCCTTTTTTTCTAAGCATTCAACTGCACCTGCTCCTCGTGCCCAATTTGCATTCCCTTCCACTTCGGACCCAGCTAACAATTGCTTGGCAACAGCGCGAGCCAACAAATTTGGCACAGGGCAAATTTGTATTTGCTTTAAACTTGACAAAATTAATCAAATTAAACACTCGAGTGCATCGCCAGACGTGCACAAATAACGACAAGCGACAGGCGACGAGCGACAAGCGACAAACGAAGCCAACGAAGCTGCAGAGTTGCCCACGGTGACTTCTTTGCCTGTTGGCGAAATTCAAATTCGCCAAAGCGCACACACAAACACACTCTTACACAGAGCTGACTCGTGGGTGTGCCAGGGACTGGGGGATGATTGAGGATCTCTGTACTAACTGTGGGCCTAGCAAATAGAAGGGACCGCAATAAGCTTGCTTAGCCATTTTGAATGTGGCAAATATGAACTGCAAATATTTTCACGCCAAATTGATGCTACACTGTGAGAAAAAAGGGCAAAAGGAAAGAAAATATGGAAATACAATCATAGAAACGTTGCTATCTTTTCAAAAATTGGGTCAACATACATATTTTAAAAACATGTATTTATTTATATGAAATGACTCATTTTATCCGATATAAGAGTTCATACAGAACTTGAAATAACCATTGTGAGAATATTCATATAGTTTTTAGATAAATTTAAACTTACAAATATAGAAAAAAAAATATATAAATTTAAAAAAAAATGATGAAAACTGCCGTGGTATCGGCTCTTTTCTCTTAGTGTAGCTTTCTCACACTCATTTCCCATTTGGTACCTTTGATATTTGCAGAAACTGGAATTCCACACGCACACAGGCACCGCCCTGTTTCCAGCTCAATTTGCACTGAACTACGAGTTTGTGGACACGGAACAAGGAGGCGAGACGTGGCCGGGTAGGCGTGGCGAGGATCCAGTGCCGCCGCTGTGCTCGCGTGTTTTCCGCAAGCGTAAGGGCAACATTCAGGTGCCGAGGAATGTATTCCTCTATGGCAGAGGCGGGGCCAAGAACATCACGTGCCTGTATCGCTTCGAGGCGGGCACTTCGGAGCGTGTTAAGCTCGTGCTGCACAACGTGTCCTTTGGCGAAGGCACCGCATGCACGACGGACTCGGATCTACATACGGGCAGACCGCGCTGCAATCAACTGGATCCCGAGGGTCGCATCACCGAGCTGCGGCTGTACGATGTGCCCTTCCGGGATGTCAAGATACAGCTGGGCTGCTTCTGCGATAATTCGAGCGCCTTGTACAGCAATGCGCCATTGACCTTTGTCTCGCACTCGCGGGTCATGGAGCTCACCTTCACCGTGAGCCGACTCAACATTTCCGAGGACTTTGCCGACGTGTTCTTCTCGGCCTCGTATGAGTTCAAGCGCCAGCCGGACTGCCGCAAGCAGCTGAAGCTGAAGGGCGCCGGTGGCGAGGACGAGCTGAAGTATCCGCTCAAGACACAAGACGCCAGCTGCGAGGGACTCGCCTGGTTCATCGAGGCACAGTCTTCGGAACGCTCGCTCTTCGTGCAGACCTGGGGCTCCTATCTGCCCGTCGATCCCACCTCCGAGGACGCCATGCGCTGCCACACCAAGAACCGACTGATGGTCTACTCGGGCCGCCCCCTCAAACCGATGCGTGTGGTCTGTCCAGCCCAGAGTGGTCCCAGGCCAACATCACTCCACATATTCTCCGAGGACTGGACCAACGGGCAGCCCTTGTTCATGAACAAGTAAGTGAAATGAAGATTGAAGTTGAAGATTGTTTTTATAAAGGAAATATAATTGAAGAAGAGCTTTCAATACAAACAATACAGGAAACTCTTATTTAATGGAATTCTTTTCTTAAGATTATTTTTATTCAAGCAATTGTTTTCAGCTTTAATGAGCTGTTAAAGCTCAGTCTTCTTGGAGAATTGCAGTTCTTTTCTCAATTCACCACAACATGCGTGTATGCTTTAATTTAAGCAATACATTTAGTACTTTAACCCTCTAAGGCTATCTTTTAAAATAATGAAGAAACAGAAGTCAAGTTATTTTTTCTAAGATGAACTTGGGCCTCTGAATTCAAAAATGAGCTCAGAAAAGGTGTACAAGGCTTCGTTCACCTGTAAGGTGACAAAATGTGAAAAGTGACTCAAGGCTCTTTTGGGGCTATCAGTGAAAAAAGACGGTTGAAAATATTTTTACATCTTAGATTTGTCATTTATATATTGCTATGTAACACCAACCAAACAGATTTTGTTGTGTGTACAGAATAAGAGCAGATTGAAATTGACCCTCCCGAGATTTTTTGCGAAAGAAAAACGGAAAAAACACATGGCATGTCTTAATCAAAAAAAAAGCACCATTAAAAGCTTCCGAGTGCTTTAAAGCATGTTGCAAATGTCAAGCTGTGTTTATTAGGAACAGTTAAAAAATATTTTCTTGTTAAAAAACTGATTACTTTTTTAGTTATTGCGATTTAACGGATAAGTGTCTTGAGGCATGCTTACGTGTTAGAGGGTTAATGGAATGTTCTCATTTTCTTACAGTACTCAGCTTCTTTCTATTCAAGCAATCTCTTTGCAGCTTTAATGAGCTTAAAAAGCTCTGTCTACTTGGAGAATTGCAGTTACCTTCTCTATTTATTATGCGTGTATGCTTTCAATTTAAGCAATTCAATTTAAGTCTTCAATACGCTTTTGAAACTCGTAATTTCAGTTTTAATATTAATGCCTTGTTTCAGTGGCTTATTCAGTGAGTATCATTGCAGCTTGAACTGAATGAGTTGAAAAGCGCTCGATTAATTATCTAAAAGGCTCGACACGCTCATTAGTTGGCACTGTCTGGCCAACTGACAGCCTGGACACTGTCAATTACCCTTTGGGGTGTCATAAAAATATGTTTTCACATGGCCATGTATGTGTTTTATTTTGTGTTTTCAGTTTTTCTGTCCATTTCTCTTTTTTTGACGACAAATTTGAGCTGCACTTGCTCATAAAATTTAATGGCAACACGTTCCAAGCGGCAGCACAAAACTGACCAAAAACGGAGTTCATTTTCATGGCACGCACCTTGAACATAAATTGCCAGGACACACACAAGTCCTCACATGGAGACTTCTCTCTATTTCCATTCCCTGTTCTCAGATGGACAATTTTGCATGCTTTCAACATGGTCTTGACTTTTGTTAACGTGTGTGTGTGTGTGCTGACGGCCATGTTTGTTTGCCTCAATGTATGTGTTTCTTTTTCCCTGTCTTCTTTGCGCTCAATTTCCTGTGTTTTGTTGCCGCCGTAGCCATTTCCTGTTATTGCATTTTTAAGCAGCCTGTTTTCTTTTTTATAGAGCTCATAAGAGCTTCCAAATACTCGCCTGGAGAGGAAACGGGGGTTAAACTCCTACACACTAAGAGTTGGAGCTGTTAAAAATGTTTGAAGTGCGGGCAACTGTTAAATTGCAATTAGTTTGTGCAGGCAGATAAAAATGAAACTAACGTTAAGAAGCTTTTTAAGCCAAAGCTACTAAAATTCTGCATTCCATACATATTTGAAATAGAACATGTGCCTTAATGGGAACAGCTTACCTGTGCATATTTTTAAACCCATTAACTTTAAATGTGCCATGGGAAATTGATGCAAATGATGCAAATAAGAATCTGAAAATAAAACATCTTAAGTGTATGCATAAATAACATAAATATTTTTTGATATTCAAAATAAATCCATTCTTTTGACTTTTATTACTTAGAATAAATAATTAACGTAAATAACACCTCTCATTAATTAATTTTTATTTTGTTTTATTTCACTTTAGACTTTTTAGACAGTGTTTTAATTCAGGTATTTCCATTCAGCCTTTTGATTTTTATTTCTTATTCCTTGAGAGTTTTCTAACCACACTTGGCGGAAAGTAGAATTGAGAATATGCAGAAGAAAACAGAAGCTGCCTTTCAATTCACAAACAACATTATCCTTGTCGGTTTTAAGTTTAACGAGCTTTCATCGATGCACTTGAGCCTCACTTTAGTTGCCACGTAGAGTCCTCGATCTAAATGTTCTTGCAGCTTTATTTGGCTTAAGCCTTCGTCTTATTTTGCAGTTGAAAGCGTTAAGACTACTTAAATACAATATTATTAATGGTGAAATCATCGCAACGACTTCGCCTTGTTGAAGTGCATAATAAACGAGTATTTTGTCTATGGCATCTTGAAAGTTGCGCGTAATTAGTTGCAGTTGAGCAACTGGGCTGCCAAAGAGATGCCCGAGTGGGGTATTCCTTGCATTATCCCAAAACTTGCCTCAAAGTTATGTGGAGCATGGCAGACAGCTGCATGGCAGCCACAGGGCAAAGATAGGGACAGGCCGAACATGTTTACAACTTTACTTTACTTCCACACGCTCTTCACTGATTTCTCCACTTCTCTCTGTCTTGCAGGCCCATGAGCTTGGTCCTGGAACCCATCCTCAAGGAGCCCGGCGACATTGCCTTCACATGGCTGGAGATTCATCGCACGAAGAATGCGCTGCTGCAGCAATTGGACCTGCATGTGAATGCAAGCGTAACCACGGGCATGGGTGCACCACCCAGTGGTGCTGGTGCTGGTGCTGGTGGCACTGGCAGTGGCGGAGTTGTGGGCACGGGCAGCGCCGGAGTTGCCGGCGCCGGAGGCATTGCGCCCAGCTCGGCAGCCAATGAGACCCTGAACGAACTTGGTTTCTATCCCAAGGAGTCGGACTGCGAGTACAAATGTCCTGAAATTGATGCATGCATTGCGGCCAGTCTGTGGTGCGATGGTAAGTTGAGATACAAAACGCATGGGTTGACACACAACTGCAACGTAGGCAAAAATGCAAGAGGATCCGCCAGAAAATGCCCGATAGACAGACAGATACCTGAATGCCTTTAAGGAACTAGTATTTTAAATTAAGAAACTTCCCGGAAGAACTGTGATTTAAATGCAACTGACTGTTGGTATAAGAGCTGAGAATATCAAGAATTTAATCCACTTTAGTTCACAATTTAATATAATTTAGCATAGATTTTCCATTGGAAGCATAACTAAACTTGTGCAATTTTAAGAAGAATAAATTTAAAAAGTGGAAAATTACACGGTTTAATGGGGAATGTGTATGCTTGTGTATACAAATATTCATCCTACCCTCGCTGAACTCCAAGTTTGCATTGCGAGTACGTGATTTGGCGATAGTTGCTTCTGCTTCTGTTTTTCCATCTGCTTCTGCATTTGCTTTTGCTGTCCAACTGTCCTGCGACGCCTGTGAGTAGGCAACTGAAATTTCACTTGTGGTTGCTTCTCTGTTAATTTCATTGCAAGCTGCTGGCCACGTTTTTGTAATCAGCCAAAGTTTCCTGACAACAGCACAAAGCTGCAACTTGCTGCTGCGGGTTGTCCGCCAAGCGGCCCAAAAATACGACTATCTTCCACAAAAGTTAGTCCGTCTGTCTGTCCGTCTGTCCGTCTCTCCATCCGTCCGAGAGAGAGAGAGGGAGAGAGAGGCCGCAACAGCTGCCGCCAAGTGGCTGGGCGAGTTGCACTTGAGAGAAGGGACACTGGACTCGGCTTTTAGCTTCAATTATTTATGGGCAGCCAGGCGCGTCTGCAACTGAGCTGCTTAACCGCAAAGGCAGCGCATTAAACAAGCTAACCAACCAACTATCCAACCAACCAAGCAATCCAAGCAATCCAACTATCCAACTGGGCAACCAACCAGGGAACTCTCAAATGACACTGACTGGAGGGTCTTTCAATTTGGCAACTGGCGAGGCGAACCTGTGTAACCTGACCAGAGATTTCTTTTCAATCAATGCGCTTTCTGTCTTTGCAGGTCATCACAACTGTCCCAGCGGCTTCGATGAGTCCGAGGAGGAGTGCGGAACGGCGCGGAAGCTGCTCGAGCTGCCCGGCGGCGTCTTTGCGGCATTGGGTTGCATTGCGGCTGCTCTGACCGCCTGCCTGATATTCTGCATGTTTGGCCTGATGCGCAAGCGGAAAAAGTCGGTGGTGCAGAAGAGCGGCGGATTTATGAACGGTGCCAATGGCAATGGCAACATGCCAGCCGCATGCAACATTGGCACACTGAAGAAGGACTTCAAGAAGGAGGCCCTCTACATCGATCCGGCGTCCTGACATCCACTCCAGCCGGTCGAGTACATACATGTGGATCGGGAAACCACCGTGTGATATGTTGCCGCCGGCTGTGGCTTGTACGAGCAAATGGAGCAGGGCCTAAACATTGCCTGACCAGAGCAGCAACTGGATCAGGAACACGAACAGGAGCAGGAACAGGTGCAAGTGGAGCAACTGGAGATTATTGTTGGTCCAGTCCAGGATCTGGCTTGGAGGTTTTAAAGCTGCTGTTGAGAGAATGTATAGATGTGAATGCGAATGGATTTCGAATGAGACAAACAGGGAGAAAGACAGAGAACTAAAGCTTAACTGTAAGTTCGTAACTTTTCTAAGCGCTTCAAGAGTAAAAGTGTAAGCCGTGAATCCGTGAATGTGTGCGTAGACCTAAGCAAAAGAAAGATACAGATACAGATACAGATCCAGATACGAGTAGTTATTATGTGTATAGAATTGGGTTTCGTTTTTTAACTTTTGATTCAGTTGTTCATCACTGCCTAGTGAGTCCTGTATATATCTATAAAGTATACTTTAAGTCGTTATTCTGGCATTTTACATTTCCTGGATATTCATTTTTCAATCAGCAAAAATTCCTTCACTTCTGGTTAACCACGTTTTCAAAAGGCTAAATGATACTAGACAATATATTCGAATTTTATTCGTTTTAAAAATACTACAAAATGCGAAATTTTTTGAATAATTTAAACAAAATCCAGTTGTGCCTCTTTTAAATACGTTCGTCACACTAGAAGTTATATTTCTAATATTTTCGACATCAACAACAAATTCCTTTTAAAAATTTAATAAATTTGCATAAATTTTAGTAAAGTCCAGTATCACATCATGTCTTAGAAATTTTCCCATATTTAACATGTGCGTAGAATAATTTCCCTAACATTTCTGATCTTTAAAAGTCTGATAAAAGTATTTATTTATCTCGTTTTTCAGCCTATGTTTAACTTTGTTCATTCAGGAACTGCTTTAATACTTCATGGTTGGCCCAAAAGAACAGAGCGAAAACTATTGTAAATTAGGTACCTTTAATATGATATGACAGTACTTAAAGAGAAGCCATTGGCATAATATTTAGTATAGCACACATAGCACACAGCAAATTAGTTACAATTAGCTACGAAATGCAGTCAAAATCATAAATTACAATTAAATTGTATAAATATTAAAGTGGGATCTAAGTGGAGTGTAGAAGTCTTGTGAAGTCAAAGAACAAACTCTCTGACATATTAGCTTAAGAGCTTAGGCATAGTTATTACGATTATAAAACTGTTAGCAGCATTTCAATTGGGGCAAGTAAAATCTCGACAGTGTTGTGATCCAAAGGCATGCACATACTGAACTATGTTTAACTATAGTAAGTACTAAGCAACTAAGGCATTCAGTGAGTTAATCAACAACTTAGGCAGTTATCATACGATATTAACAGTATATATTTATAGGCATGGTCTATAAAGCGAAAACAGCACCGTGAGGTTTTTGATACAGCACACACATACACAGACACATAAATATAAATATAAAAAAAAAAAATACCATAAGAAGATGAAAAGGAACATCACATAGTGGTTAATATTGTTATTAATTAAATTAATAATACTTAAGCAAACATTCAACCAATAAAACGAACACATTCACAGAATATCAAAGAAAACTGCCATTGAATGTCTTCAAATCATTAATATTATAATATGTTAAACAACTGATAAATATTTGTGTTTTAAATATAATTTAAATGAATTCTTGAACTTCAAAGACTCGATACTTTTAAGAAGCCAATTAAATTCATTATGCTCTTCTTAGTTACCCATTTGTAGCAGCAAAACAATTTGAAAAATACAAAAATTCCTAATGATATTATTAAAGAATAGAATTTATAATTAAAAACATGTAAAAACACAATACAGATATTAAACACATTATACAATAGAGTAATTTATGCCAATTGTATGAGGTACTAGAATCTAAGACATGCGATAGGCCCTACAATTGCATCAATATATACATACATAATGAAATATACATACATACATATAAACAATCAAATTTTTGACAGTTTTGGCTGTCGAAAGGATCAGAAATCCGTTTAAATGTATAAGACAAATCTACTTTATTTTAAATGCACTTTAAATAGCAAATTAAGTAAGTATAAATGGAATTCGATATTTAATAAAGCGCAATTAGAATTCCCCATAGCAAAGAACCATACCATAAAAACATTGAACTTTAAATTTAAAACCCAGAACAAAAATAAACAGCAATATTGTAAAAAGAGAAAATTAACATGAAACTAAATTATATTTTTTTGGTTTCATTTTTTGATAGCATTTAAACAATAAATGTATTTAATCTAAAATACGCACTTTGTACAATTTTATGAGGGAAATATTATTTCATCACACCTTTATATGAGTAATAAAACTATTTATAATATTTGCAACTACTGCAAAAAGTAAAGAAAACACCAGAAATCCATAAGCAACAAGGATAGCAACTAAAAATTACAGTTTTTTTCGGATATCCGAAATTTAAAATCCCTTGCAGACAGAATTATAATTCTTGAGGAGTATTTTCGAGTTATCTTGTTAAAATACTCAACAAAAGTAAACTTGGGAAGAAAATTGTACGTTTCTCTGCAAGGGTATAAAAATCAATCATCAAATTAATTAAACACCTTGGTGCATAGGCCAAATTTATCATTATAAAAAAATGAGAAAACTATAGAATACATTGAAAATGTGACAAATCCGAATCAATAAGTAGCTCCAAAAACAGTTACTACGAATTTCTCACGGTCGGTTCATTCGGTTCAGTTCCTTCACAAACATATGCGACCAGAAACTATGGAAAATTTTTGTGCCAACTCTGTTTATAGTAGATTCCATACCGAAAAGAAAAAAAGATGTACGAGAAATAAAAAAATGTCAAAATAAAACGCATAAAACATTGTGTGTAATTTATTTGTAGCTCCGTACACTCGATAAAAAAGACAAAAAATAAGGGAAATCAAATAAAATGTGAAGAAAAAGATGGCAATGTGCGGCAAGTGACGCTGATAAATAATAAATAAATACAGCAGCTGTGTAAATAGTCAAACTGCGTACCGTTGGCGCATATTAAAGAATGAAAAACCCACAAAAAGAAAGAAACAACAAAAAACAACTGTCAAATTTAAAATTGTTTTTCTCAAATTTGGATTGCTCATAAATTGTGAATTAAGTTTTGTGTTTTATGGAGTAAGTTTCACTTGTATGATAAACAAAAGAAAATATGTATTATATATATAAATACATATAGAGTATTATATATGAAAAATTAAAATAATGACGCACTGAATCAAATAGATGAAACGAGTATTTAAAACAAGACAATTAAAAACAAAGAACAGAAAACATAAAACAGAACAAAAGAAACTTAAACAACAATTTTAAAAATAACAACAATTTGCATCATTTCATTGAACTAAAAGGGTAAAAGTCAATTTTACATCGCTGTTAGCGAAGTGGTTCAGGTGCTGATTGCCCCCACCCTGCCGGGATTTGAACTGGGACTGGGCCAATAGCCTCGCCGGTGTTAAAGTTAAGGCAACTGCCAAGTCCCGAGGCGTGGGCCAATTCGGTAACCATCTGTATTGGGACTTCTGGGGATCCTGGCACTGACCAGCTTAGCCCGCATAACACATAAACCACCAGCAGCAATGTGTCCTCCTGTTGTTGTTGCTGCTGCTGTTGTTGATGCTGCTGCTGCTGATGTTGTGGTTCTCGTTGTCCTGGGCTATGTGCTCTCTGCTGTGGTGCTGTTTATTGCCGCCAGCTGACTACACTTCGCTCGGTTGTGGGACTGCCGACCACCTCCGCCCTTCGCCCTTCGCCAAATGGCGTTGATAAGCCTAACAGTGTGACCAAGAACAAGCACAGGCACGAGAGTTGCCATACGGACTTATCATTTATTCTTGTTTTAGGTAAGTACATGCAAAGGATTCTTACCAAGTGAAAAGCTAAGCTCATAACTCGGTAACTTGTTAAACAATTTGCCGAAACAAGTTAACTCAGTTAGGATGTTAGCCATTAAAATATAAATATAATAGACTTAAATAGTTTCAGTCGAAAATCGATTTAAAAAAAAAACAGGTAAAGAAGTCAAAATATAAATAGTAGTATTTAAACAAGAACAAAACTATTTCCACCTAACTAGAAAGGCTTCATTAAACTATCTCTGCTTAGCAATTGGAATTTCAAGTACATAAATGAGTGATGGACTTTAATTCGACTAATCAACAAATTAAAGTTCTTCAATCTATCTGTTAAAGAAAGCCGAAGACATCTTTAAACTATTCAAAGCACTTCAGATATTTAAAAGAAAATAGGTATATCCGTAATTTGGAATACAATTATGAGTAAGTAAACATACCGTTACACTCATACAGGGTGGCGCAAAAGAAGTCATCCGATGTGGTTTGGCTCTCATTTTTTTTCTAAATGAAAAATTTGGATTCTGTTTTTTGATTATGTTTATTTGAACCTTAAGAATTTCATTGGTTTAGGCGAGAAGATGACATCGGCCAAGTGTTCGCTGCCAGAGCTCATGACCATACGCCCGTTTTATGGCATTTTCCATCACTTTTGCCAGAACTTCGGGCGACAGGTTCTCGCATTCCTGGCGAATATTTTCCTTAAGGGCTTCAAGAGTTTGCGGCTTGTTGACGTGAACCTGCGACTTTAAAAAAACCCCATAAAAAGAAGTCTGGAATGGTTAATTCGGGTGATCTGGCCGGCCAGTGCAAATATCAAAAACGAGAGATAAAGCGGTTATTATTATTACATTATTACAATTATTCTGCGTTCTTCGGGGAGTGTATCGCTCCATGGCTTATTCACTTGTATTCTGTATCTGTCTAGTCCACAAATGTCAAAACAGATTTGACATTGGCGGCCATTTGCAAAAATGAGAGCATCTTCCAATAGGGTGACTTCTTTTGCGCCACCTTGTATATAGAGTACAGTTGACTTATAACATCCTTTTTTTCCAACTTGATAATACAAATTCTTACAAATGATACAAATTTAAATATGTAAAATTTATTTTAATTACGGATTTTATTAAAAAAAAAACGGCTCTCATTATCTGCATAAAATGTTTGTAGGTTATTCAAAATGCCTGACTTACAATAGCTGTACAAGTATAAAAAAATAAGTATAAAGCCTATATTTATTTCGCCGAGGTATAATTATTTTCATTTATTCCATTGGCGTGTCAGGTAAAGTTTTTCTGAGTAACCAATGAAAATTATGTATCTTTTTAAACTAATCAACTTTTCTAGCACACCTCGCTACCTGCGATTCGGCTGCTGTTGAACTCACAAACCTGCACAAATATACTGGTGTATTTGTATTTGCGCCTAGGGCCAATTGAAGTTATTTACAATTGAGTTGCCAGTTCAGCACAATTGTTATGCGAGAGACAACAACAACACTGACAGGAGAAACAACAACAAACATGAACAATAATGACAACAACAACAAGCTGCGCTCAAAAACTTATTGCAGCTGATAAAATGACAAACTGACAAACTGACAAAGTGACAAGCTGACGACAGTTTTGAACAACTGTTCACTTGAGTTGAGTTGAGTTGCTTTCCGCTGGGCAAAAGGTGTGGTCCATCCAGGTGTACAAAGTGTCCAGAGATCTGTTCAAGAAATCGATGCCATCACCATAATCAACATCATCATCATCATAACGGTGAGTATGATCATAATGGTTGTGGTTTGTCGTCGGTTAAGTGGAAAATATGACAATTGAAATATTTCTACTCATATTTGAACTGTGCAATCCGATGACAACTCTGCAGATTTTTTTAACAATTTCATTATTGATTTATGATTGCATATCGGTTTCAATTGAGGCTGATAGCTCCGTTTGGTTTATGTAATGCATCCATCTCACTCTCTACCAGTCCCTCCCTTTCACTCCAACTCTGTCTCTCACAAGGCTGTTAATTATGACAGCTGCCAATAGTCATTATCAGTACGTTAAAAAAAAAAATATTTAAACTTTTTTTATTTTTGTTCACTTGGTATTTAGTATTTTTTGTTGACTGTTGCGATTTTTGATTTTTTATCGAGAAATTTACATGAATTTTCAGCTTGTTGCAAAAAAGTATAAACAATCAGTTTTTTGCTGCCCGACTAAACAATAAAATAAAAAAAATAAAAATGTCCGAAAACCCCCAGCACATGTAAATGGAAATGTGTAAACGCATTACTTTTGGCCAACAGCCGTCAGACGCCAGTCCAAGCAGCAACTACACAGTGAGCTGAGAAAGTATGCGTACTAAGTGAGTGGGAAGTGTTAAGTGAAAGTAATCATAGAATTACAAATGAAAAGCTAACTCTTAAATGAGATCCGCAGGTGGAATTTCCAGTATTGGTTGACTTATTTACTTTAACAAAATTTAAATTTGTCGAGTCGGCAAGTCTCGCATAAATATCAGAGCGGGTTTAAATTTATTTTAATTATAATAAACACAGATTTTGGGTTTGGTTTTACAGTTTAAGTTTCGATATAAAATTATTTCAATGCACAGCTAATCTAATCTTTTGCTAATCTTTTATAATTTCATACTTTTTTTCAGTCAGAAAAAACTGAAATATTTAATTGATATATTAATACTCTGTACAATTTAAATTGCAATTATATTATTTACAATATAATTTAGTTTATTTAATTATGTAACATTTAATTACTATTTCTAACAAATAGTTCACATATGTTTGGAGCACACTGTTGTGCAAGTAACTATAATCATGGTAAGGTCAATGAGCTTCATAAGCGACAAGTGCGGGGCTTAAAATGTAAACATAATTAATTTCTACTGAAATTTTATTGTCTGGTTTATAGTTAATTTTTTGCAGATTGAATAAATTACTTATACTTATATAAACGAATATAAAAGCCCGGTTTCTCAACAAGAAATGCGAATAGATGGTAATACAACGGCAGAAAGGTCAAGTTTGCTTTTTTGTCGGTTCAAAGTAAAACCAGTATTCTTGTAGTTCCAGAAAAGAATGGAAAACAAAGAACAGGGCTCGAATTATGTAAGCATCGGTAGCTCAATCGTTATTGATGAAGATGGAGTCTTGGTACTTAACCAATTCGAAATAAGAAGTCAATTGTGAGAGGTAAATAAAAGGGTTTAAGAATACGACAATTGTTCAAACAGTTACAACAGACATCAAAAGTATTCGGCCATTATTTGTGCAGTTGTGTATTTTTGAAAAGACTTTTGCTACGTTGACAATTTGTTTAAATATTAGCGACCCAAATAAGACTAAAAGTGGATTTTGATGCCAACAGGCAGTAAAAAAACATAAGTGATAAAAAAAAACTTCTGAACGACAGACATCAAATGCCGCACAGTGGCGGCAAAAATGTTGAGTATCGCTCACCGCTTTGTGGTTGTGGCTAAAAGAAAGAGAACGACCGGCCAAAGAGATGGCAGTCGAATGAGAGCGCAAAAGAAAAAGGTAAAAGCAGCTGCTGGAAAAACAACAACAAACGGTAAACGCAACTAGCGCTTGGCTTCAACGCAGACAACGCCGACAACGACTTCGACTCCGACTCCGACGTTGAAGCTTTGAGCGCTGATCGTTGATCGTTGTTTGGACTTGGCCAAAAAGGCGGCCAAGCGCTCACAGGAACATTCAGTTGTGCCGCGAACGTTGTGCGCTCCACACGTGCTCCCTCTCTCACTCACTCACTGCAGTGCCGGACTGTCAGTTGTCAGAAAGAGCTTACAGCATTTAACTGTAATTTGTGACAGTGCTGTACAAAGAATTAGAAAAGCTGTCAAAGTTCATACACAAGATCTGTGTGATCTTTCTGTGCGTTTAGTGTTGCCCTCCTCCTTCTCTGTGTGTTTGTGTGTTTTTCTCGTTCATGCCGTCCATAGACGCGGATCGATCCTACAAAATGAAGCTGCGCGATGTGGAAAATGCCTTCAAGTACAGACGCATACCGTATCCTAAGCGGTAAGTTAAAATATATTACGTAAATTAAACACAAAATAAAATAATTAAAAAATATATTCGAAAGAAACAAGTGTCAAAAGTTTACAGAAAAGAAATGAATATATTTATTACATATTTGTCTGAAGTTTGATAAAAGTGCCACTCCGCAATTAAATATAACGATTATTTGAAAACCGGTAATAATTACCAATTGGAATCTGCGCATTGCACTTTGTGAATTGTAATCAAAGCGGATTCGAATTGGAAGTGGAATTGGCTTGCACTCAATTCTCGATTCTGCTTGGCAGTTGTTAACTTTCGGTTTTCTCGACAGCATCAGATGCCAACTTTGGCATCGAGCAAAAGTGAAACATTTTTTCTCGTTCGAAGTGAGAAAAAAAAATATAAAAATATAAAAACGCATTTCATGGTCAGCTGCTGTTGTTGCTGCTGTTGCAGCTGCTGTCCACTCAGAATTCTCTTAACGTGCTCCAGTTTGAAATAATTTAAAGCCAACTCGCATTTTTTTTATTAATTCATTTTTTTTATTTCAATTGTTCTGCTCTGCAGTCATATTTCATTTCGTGCAGTAAACTGAAATTGCTGAGCAGCTTCGGGGCCAGTTTTCAAATATGTTTTTGTTACCAAACTATGTGCGGAGACAACAACAAAGCGCGCCAAAGCCAAAGCCAAAAGAAAAACCTCGAAGTCTCAAATTCAAACGCCACCTCAAGTATTTCAAGTAGCCCCCACCCCCCACTCCCGCACCCAAGCTCCCAAACTTCTTTGTCTCGATTTTTTTCCGTCTTCGGTTTTGTGTTAAGTTTCTGGTCGAGTTCTGGGCTGCCTTTTAAAGAGCTCACAGCTCGCTGGCTGCCCGCTCATTAGTCGCTGGACGGACCATTGCGGGCGGGCCATTAGTTGTGTTAAGGTGTTTAGGCCAGGCCCGTACCGGGGATCGTTCGCTGCGTCCGCTTATTGTGCAACTTGTGGCAGACCCAAAAGTGTTGCAATTGAGACCACATTAGATGTAAACTAATGATATACTAAGCACACACATCACACACTTACATGCCCACTTGTTATGGACTAATTGGTATTTAAAAAGGTGTTGACTGTTGTTTTGGGGTGTGGGAATTTGTTGTTTTTAGTCTCAACAAAACTAACAAATATGGAGATGTAATCTAAACTAAATTACTGTTTTATTCAAAACTCTTTTTCATAATAATTCATAATGAATTTTGAAATATTTGGATACGTTTTCTTTAAATTGTTTTGAGATACTTATAATGGTAAATATAGGTATTTATTTTCACTGACATACATATTTTCACACGTGGTTCTTCAAGAAATAAACGTTTTTTAATGCATTAAAATAATGCGTAGAAGTGTTTAAATAATTATTGTTATTATCGATACATTAATTGCATGCAATTATTAACACTCGACAGACATTTCCATTAAATTTTAAACTCATTTACAAACACTTCACGCACCGTTTGTCAGTTATTTAAAGTTCTCATTTAGTCAGTTAATCAATCAATCTGTAAATAGCATTTATTTTATTTACAAGAACAAATTTAATTGGCTGTGCAATTTGGCGAAAAAGACAAACTTTTGTTTGTGCTATAAAATTAAATAAATATTTACAGGTTGGTAAGTGGAAAATGGAAAAAAGAAATACATAATTAAAACAAAATCAGAATCAACAATATTGATTTATGTGTCGGCCATTGTACTCTATTTACACAGCCATTTATATATACATATACTACTTTTTCAAATTGATATTAATTAATTTAATTAATTGTTTCTGTGAGAAATCGTTGCGCTGCATTATTAACATACACACAGCCCGAGGCGCAACGACAGTTAACATGATACTGCAATGTGTGTGAGTGCTCGTTGGCGATGAGAGCAGCCTTTGAGTGCTGCTTTAGTACTTGTGCAAACAATTGCGCACAAAATTAACTAATTAATTAACTCGCAATTTCACATAGCACCGATATTTACGTGCATATACATGATTTATTGTACTACATAAGCTTAACAAACAAATTTATGTCACGTACTTATTCGCATATTAAACAAAAGTGCACTGAATACCTACGTGAGCAACTGTTAACTTGTTCTGCTAACTCCAAGGATTTTCCTAACATTTGTTGTGCCCACTGTAAACCATATTAGAGGCTGCTCTTTCACACATTCATAAACGCAGCATCTTTATGACAATAGAGACACCAATATAATTTACAGATGCTTTTATTATTTTCTTCTACGGCAGTTAACTGTTTTCGACTTATTGCCATAATTCAATCAAAACTTCTGCTTCTGTCCGCCCATATTAGTTCTGAAATTAACACAAATTAAATTTTACATTGAATACATGCGGCTATTAATAAAATACAACTTAGGACGTGACGTCACATTTTACGAGCACTGTATAATTAATTAGAACTTCTTCACTTGCACTGCGCGACGTGTGAACGGAATACATGAGAAAAATCAAATTGAAGCTTACACAATACTTTTTAACTCCGGTATTCGGAATCGTGTTGCTCCCTCTCTTAATTTCTTATGCTCTCTGACAAGTGCTGCCGTCTGAGCTATTTTCCAGCTAGACTTGGCAAAGGCTTTGCTTTGCAAATTTTGAAGAATAGTGGCGAGAAATCAGACTATTTAAAAAACTTTTTAAATAAACTTTTTATATACTTAAGAAAATCAAAGTCTTAATTTGTTTTTCTGTCAGAATTATTTAACTGGGAAAGCCCTGTATTCACAGGCGAACAATGAAAAATTTCAATAAAATAAATCAAAGAAATTTCGTTCGGTTTTTTTATGTGCAGCATTTGTAGCTTCCAGCCTACATCGATTCAATTGAATATATGTAAGTCTTAAGCAAAGAGTATTTTTGAGACATTAAAATATTCAGGAAATGATTATGAAAGTACGAATTTGTTATGGCAAAAAACAATTCGTTAGTTGGGAAAATGTTACGAATACAAAACAATTTTAAAGACAGGTCTTAAAATTCAGAATGAGGGAATACTTAAAAATAATTCAAAATAGTTAAATGAAATTTTAGTCCATTAAATATGAATGTTGCTACCATTGAATATGATAAAAAAAAAAAGCATTATGATTCAATTAGTAACCCATAATCTGGATTTTCTTAACTACAAGCATATAAGATTGAGGCAGATTTGATAGTTTTATAGCAGTAATAGCATTTTTTTAATTAGCTATTTTTAGCTCTTTTACTTGGCAGTATTTAAGTATCTGACACTGTGTCTGTGGCTGCATTTGATGGCTTTCGATGTTGTTGTTTGTGGCTTTTGTGCGTTCAGCTTTGATCGACGCCGACTTCTGTGGCTGCTGCTGCTTTTCACGCCGCTTGATGACAATTATGTGATTTGTTTGGCACATTTTCAATGAAAATCATTTGCAGCAGTTGCGGGGCGCATTGGAAAGCTAATAATTACAGTTTCTTTGTGATATGTATGTAGGTGTGTTTCTTGCCAAACAAACACACATTGACACACAGAAATCCAACACATACAAACATATAATATGAGCAATTAGTTCACAGTAAACCGACGACGATAAAATTGTGTCGTTTACAAAGTTAACTTTCCGTCTTCGCGCTTGTGCTTTTTATTTACAAATAGAATGTGCAAGCTGCATGCGGGAGCGGAAGCTTTGACAGTCGGCATGTGAGAACAACGCACACAAACGGGTACAAAGCCGTGTCTTTAACGGTTCACGCATTTACACTCTGCTATGGTTACTGCCCGCCTGGTATGCAGCGACGGTAGCTTTAACAGAACTGGGAGCAGCTTGTGCTCTCCCTGTTACCCTCATGTTAACTTGGCAGGTCTGAAGATCTTTTCGCACGCAACTTTTCGCAAGTGAAAGCCTAAAATTGTTTGTGCTGCGAGCGTTTTGTAGCCAACAACATCATAACAATTTATGACCGCAGCCGCAGTTTAGCGCCTTTTTGGTCACACAGTTTTCTAAAGATGACATAAAGCCCGAGTGCAAAGACACACATACTATAGACGGCCAACCGCCCACAGCAGACCTAGTTGACTATAATCATTATTATTTATTATTTTTGCTTATAACAAAAACGTGGACATGGCACAGTAACTAATCAACTTTCGTTTAGATTTAGTTATGCTCTGCATGCTCTAAAATTACGTAAAGCGGTCAAAAGTCGCACTGCCAGCCAAATTCGCAATATACCAATCTCTGGGTTCAGTTCAGTTGGGTTTGGAGTCTATGAAAAAATAACGCAAAAACTGATTAACACAATCATGTGAAAATGTGCAGCACAACAGCAGTTTTGGCTAAAAATAACAAACAACTGCAAAAGTGGAAATTAAGTGAATAGCTTTCACTTGATATACAAATACGGCCAAAGGAGGCGCACCTGCGAGTGGGCGGGGCCGGCAATGCGTAACAACGGGCCACATAGACTTAATAATGATGTACATTAGTTTTTGTAGTTTCCTTTTCGTTTACTTCTTTGGTTTTTGTTATTGCTATTTAATGTTACACTTTTTTGGCACTCAACTTGAAGACAATTAACCAGACATACATACGAACTAGTAACAAGTTAAGTTCAATGAGACTCTTTCAAGTATGTGATGTTAATGTGAAATAAATCAAATATTGTTAACTTGCTAATTGTGTCTGAGTAGGAGCACTTCATCTATTAAGGTTTGTGCTATTTTGACAAGTTGCCTATTTCAATTTGCATCATTTTCTCAAAAGTAAATCAATCTCAGAGCCACTGTAAAGTAGGTCAGTTGGCAAAGCGCTCTACTAACCCATTCATAGGCAATTTGCCGAATCGCTGACTCAGATGCAGCAGCCCTGAAAGAAAGCACGCTAAAAGCCCACTTAGCACCGCCAAAATGCTCGAGTGGCAAGCGAACCAAAAGGAATAACCGCATCCGTAGAGCATCTGTAGAGTGGATGGAGGAGTAACTGCATCCAAAATATGCCAGGTGCTAATTGACGTTCAATTGAAGACAGCACAGAAGTTGTAGCGTCCAATGCTTTCACTTCACTTTTTACACTCAGCCAACCATCATCAAGTGACAAGTTCTGCGATGTTTCTCTAATAGGCGAACCACCCACGCCTCCAAATCCGCGATTCAGATGTGGATGGTTTCTACGCGCCTTGGTAACCCGAGCATGTTTCAGTCTCTGGGGCCATAAAAAATTCTGTTCGCTAAGTAGCTGGCGCCCATAAATCTGCGCCGTGTGCTGTTGTTAAGGTGATTTACATACTTGGAAGAGTCTTGTCTAAGTCTCTGTCCCTGTCTCCATTTGTTGGTAGTAACTCACTTTCGCTGCTCGTTTACTCGTCTGCTAACAGCTACAAAAAAATTAAATTGAAATTTGTTGCCTCTGTTGCTGCTGCTGTTGCTGCTGCTGCCTCTTTTGGCAAACTTAAAAAACAGACAAACAATTTTTGTTGCGTTTGCATGCATATTTGATCAAAAACAATCAGATTTTATGCAGCGGCTACAGCAACAGTACAAACAGCAGTAGAAAAACCTAACAAAAATGTTTAAGGAAAATACAAAAAATATTTGTAGAGTCTGAGTGTGAGTGTTGCATTGAGTGTTGTTGGTTTTTATTTAAGATCAACATGAGGCAGCAAAATGAAAGAGGAAATTTTGAGGTTGCTGTGAGTTATAGAGTAATCCCAAAAAAAACTATAGTGATTACATACAAAAGGTGTTGATCAAAGAGATGAAATGAAGATTGATCGGACGGATTCAATATTGATTATTATAACCAGCTCATTATGCAAACAAGTATAGCGAATACTTTCATTTATAACCAAAACATATAGTTAATGATGTAGTAAACTTACCGTATAATATAAAGCAGTTTATGTATAAACAATACTTGTAAACATTAATATCAAATGAAAGTATTTAGGTAATGAGATGCTTCGTAGTATGGTAATCAAATTTAATGTTCAGAGATTAACCCATCTACAGTACAATCACAATATGTATGTGAATGTGTTGTTGTTTTGTTGTGAAAGGAGATTTCATGGCAAATGGCAAAATCAAAAATTGATTTTAATGATGGCCCCCGCCCCAGGGCCCTGGACATGCTGAGCATTGAACAAACATGTTCGTAAATCATAAATCTTTTGAGCTTTTGCTATCGATTCGCCTTTCTGGTCTAGTCAATGTGTTGCCAGCCACGTGCTGTGCGGCCAAATCTCTCATTTTCCCAAATATATTAAGGGTATCACTTTAGTTTCAGCTCAAACTTAGTTTATGTACTTCACGATTGATTTTCGACTGTCAGCTGCTGCTGCTGCTGCTGTTGGCCAACAGCTTTTGGCCATAACCACCCGCTGCTGAATTGAGCTGGAGTTGGAAGAGATTTGGCAGATTGTGCAGGTGTACACTGTACAGGTGCCCCCACGAAACATGAAACAAATCGCAAACAGCGCACCTTTCACTGAATTAAACAAAAATCAATAATTAATACCTTGCAAATACTTTGATTTGGCGTTTTACGGCCTTTAGATGACTCCATGAGTAGGAGAGATGCATTTCAATTGAAATGGTGTCTGAATGTCTCTGGATTGGATTTGAATTAGGCAAACGCTCAAAATTGGCCAACTTCCTGGACCGTTGAACACAAAACAGGTCTCGTTATTACAACTAATCTCTCAGCTAATCCGCGATTGTCCTTAATAAAAAAATCCCAAATAAAAATGCAAAACAAATCTGAAATTATAATTATTTTTTATGATAGCTTTCATAACCGTTTAAGTAACTACACTGTTGAGAAATTAACTTTAGAGTAGGTCCACTTTGCAATTCTCTGGATGATACTGTCTAATATCTAAAATGTTTACAAACTGATCTCTAAAATTTAAAGGAAACCTACCATACAATTTTGATCATTAACTTTTTAGGGAATTTTGAGGGTGTTAACTAACAACTATATATCGGAAGTAAGTAAAAGAAACATGGTAAATTTATTTTCAGTTATTTATTTTATTTTTATTTTAACGATTTACAGTATGGTTATTTTGCAGCAAAGATAATTTTGTGTTTTTGCAACATTGTTTGTTATTGTTTGTTAGCGTTTCTTTCCAAGCTTAGGCCAATCCTCAGTCCTCAAGCAATTAAAAACGCCGACAGACGAAAATGCAGTTTAAATTTTAATTATAGTTAGCGTAAAAAGTCGCATCTGGACGTGTCTCTGGACCTGGCCTAGACGCCCCATCCCCGCCTGGGCCACCCTCTGCCGCCACTGCGGTTAGCCGCTGCCAAAAGCCAACAAACAACTGGCGGAGCACATGACTTCGACGTGGTCATTACGTCATGGACCAGACCCAGGCCAGCCTGCTAAAAGTTGTAACCATGCACAGAAACCGCATATTTGTCGTGAGCATTTTGTTACAATTTCAATTTGTTGCTTCAAGTCTTGTGTTGGACTTTTGTGTGGGGTCTTTCGGGGTCTCTCTCTCTCTCTCTCATAGGCTTAGGCGGTGTCTCTGCCGTTTGGTGTTGTGTTGTCGGCATTGGCTCCGCTTGATTCAGAGGCAGCTACTTGGCTTTGTTTTTTTTGTTTGTTTTTTTTTATTTTGTTTTTCGAAAGTGCATTTGGTTCGGTCTTGGCCAATATTTGCCAACAACAACATAATGGCCAAAACTTGAACTGGTTTATTGCAGTTTTTAGATTCTTTTTTAGAGCTTGCTGGAAGCCGTATATGGTCTTTTTAGCTGACGATTGCGAACTTAGCACAGTACGAGTTCGCCTCAAGTGCAAGCGATAACAGTGGAGAGGAAGTTGCACAGAATTGAAACTGTTCAAAAACAAAACGTATAACAAAGAGATACTTGACATATAATATGGCAGATCCCAAAAGTGTGCAAGTTTCTTTTTTATATCCCTTTAATCTAAATCAAAGTCATAAAGTCAATTAAATAGGCAATTTACATAGTAAGTATTCAGATTAGGAATAATTTAATCGCTACTATAACTATAATTAAATTACAAATTAATTAAAATTTTTTTTCAGAAAGTGTTTTTTCTTACAGTTCATATTAATTTAATCCCGCGATCGAAAACTTAAACAACTCCTATCTTATAATCAACTTAATCTCTGGCTTTTAACCGACTTTCTCATTTCATACAATTATTTTCTGAACTCGAATAATGAGGTGGAATAATTTCAGAACAGGTTTCTTGGAAACTTCATTAACTCCTTACAATTTGATGCGGAGATTTTCCTTGCACATAACAAGTGCTTATTAGCGGTTTCTGAGTAAATGGATAATTCACTTGATTGCAACTAGGAAAATCACTTGCAACCTCCTGTGCTCTGCAAAGTTCCCCCTGTTGCAATACAATTATAAATATTAGAGGCGAGAACTCTTGAGCCGTCGCTTCTGGATTTTACCTGATGGGGTCTCTCGTATTACGAGTGCGCCTTGACTTTCACATGACAGAGGGAACGGCGCTTATTTGTAGTTAAGTCTTAGCATAATAGTATAAAAAGCCTGAGCTGCGAGCCAAACTGAAACTTGCCATTCAAATTGGTGTCAACCAGTCAACTGGACGCCAAAGAAAGTGGCGCCAGCATCCAAGCTAACGGCAGCAGCAGCAACAGCAGTAGCAGCAACAACAGTTGCTGTTGCAGTTGCAGCAGCAGACGACGACGACGACGACGACGCCCGTCCCAGGTTCAGGCTTTAAAGTAGGTCGACATCGCATCGTCATCGTCATCGTCTGCAACGCTCGCAACTCGTTTTACCGGCAATTGCCGCACACACAAAAACAACTAAAAAACTTGCACATAAAAATATCAAACAGAATGCATCCTGAGGGAGTTGCTCTTCGAGTCCCCCCTCCCACTCTGTCCCCTCATCGTCCAAGGAGCCAGCAACCCATCGTCATCATCCAGTCGGAGATGCATTAAAATTAAGTTTTATTTGCAGAGCTCCTAACTCGCATGCTTTCAATTTTACGCCAATAGCTTGGAAATTAATTAAGCAATTTCCCTCGCAAGTTTTTCCTTTTCCATTTTTCTTTGGCATGTGTGGAAATGCATTCATGCTAATTTCCAGGGGGACAAATTAGAGCAGTTATAGAAACGTGCAGAGTCAGAGGGGGGAGAACTTCAAATGGCGAAAGTTTAACATCGCCTTTCGGCAAATCGAACCAAAGTCAGCAAATAAAGTGCATATGCATATTTCTTTTTGGCCATTATTGAAGAAAAACTGGAGAAATTACACTCGTTAACAGCATTTTCGCTCGTATCGAATCAGTTGATACTTGTTACTTATATTCAGTGGCATAATTTTTAGGTAGAGCAAATTTTAATTCCAGTTCTAAAACAACATTCAAATACTTTTATTAAATAAATAAATTGAAGAAAAAATATTTACATTTGATACATATTTTAATAACTAGAAAATTTATTAAAGTTCTTAAAATAATAAGACAAAATATCTACAAATTGCAAATCAAATCTGTGAAAGTTATAATTCAAATGTCTAAATGATAATGAACTCCAAAATGTCAAGTATCTGGATTACTTAACCAAATTCTCAATTATTTCTAAAATAATGTACAGAGTAGAGTGATAATTGCTTGCTATCCTCATTCCGTCATTTTATACATATCCATTTGCCATTTGCTTGCCTAACTCAAGTTCAGTTTAAGCTGCAAAGTCACACGAAAATGTTCAGCTCGTACCTGAACTAAATTGATAACAACAACGATGCATACGCTTATCATGGCCACAGCAGCAGCTTAGCCTGCAACCTCAACCCCAAAACCCCGCATCCCCCTCCCTTCCCTTCCCTTCCCACCCCTTTCCCGAGCTCATCATTGATGGGCGAGTTATACAGGCGTTAAATGAGAAGCGTTTGACAATCTTCTCCTTGTTGCTGTAGCTGTTGTTGTTGTTGGTGCAGCAGAGATCAGAAATTAGTGTGCCAAGCTGCATGTCAGCACCCTTGCCACCTGACACGCCTTCAACCCGACCGCCCACACACACACACATACACACACACACACACAGAGGCAGCAAGCAAAAATTAATTGCAATGCCGCAAATGACAGCGTCAAGTAGTAAAAGTAAGTAGACGACGTCTAAGAATGGGTAAAGGGGGCGTGGCACGTACGCTAGTTGCAACAAGGATGAGCTCGTTAAAGGAAGCAACAACAACAACAACAGCAAACAACAACAACGTCGAGTTGTTGTCGAGTGCGTACATTTTTCGCCACAATTGTTGTTGTTGTTGTCGTCGTCGTTGTTGTCGTTGCTGTTGTTGGCACAAAATGTTATTAACATTCGCTGCAAGCAGCACGTGCGATGCCAAGTCAAAAAGTGGGCGTGCACCTGCCCCCCTTGCTGTCCTCGGCACACACACACACGCACACACACAGAGAGATACAACTGCTTTTTTGTTTTCAACGTCTTGCTCTCAGCCACCGTTCTCTTCTTGCAACATATTGTGGCAGGAAAACGCGTAAAACTTTTGAGTAAATTGTACAACGGCAAATGGCAAAGTCGTCGCCAGGCGACCACGCGACATTTTCGCGTCCGCAATCCGCAATCCGAATATAGCTCAGGAGCAATTCGAGCCCAACTCGACTCGACTCGACTCGACTGAAGAGCTGGCAACTACAGCAGCAGCCTACTTAGGTAAATTTTACTGCCCAGTGGGCGTGGCAACAGAGCAACATGAAGTGCGAATCTGCGATTTACAGTTGCCACAATTTTGTTGTTGTTGCTGTTGACAACTTAAAGTACAAACTGAGCAAGGGAATAAACAGGAGAAGATGAAGAGTTGAAAATTCAATAGGATCGGATTTGGAAGTCAAATGTAGGTGAGAAGTATCGATGTTCCGAAAATCTCTAGCAACTCTATACTTCATCGTTCCTGAAGCCTAAATATAATTGTTAAAATATTTGTTGAGAAATTTAATCAAATTAAAAAAGGTTCGAATTAAATGTTATGTATTTTTAAAATTCAAATTAAATGTCATAAAATATACTGGTATATTAAGAGAGTAGATCAAATTTAAAAAGTATTTCTTATTATTTTTTAACTAAAATAAATGCAAAAAATTACATTTTAATTGAAATTGTTTATTGTGTGAAGTATACCAATATTTAATATTTTTGTTAAAACGCCTAATCAATTTCTAGCAGCCGTTTTTTGTTACTTTGAAAATATGCTAAAAAAATAATAACAGGAAGAATGCAAAACATCGTATTTTTACATTTTTGAAAAGTCAATGGAACACATCTGAATCTGATCTAAACATTACCTTCCGAGCTGTCTCAAGCATAACAAGCCCGTCAATCGCTGTTGACCTTCTCATAAGAATGGTAGCATCGTTAATTGTTAACAACATGGCAAATAGTTTAAATAATATCCATGGAACTATAACAATGTTATGGAAATTGTTAATTGTGACTATTAAGATTGGCGTTGCAGAGGCCGAGTCAAGTTCTGTACCACATAATTGGCGCGGAAAGCCAAAAACAAATGACAATTAGAGTGTGTTAATCGCTGACAACTCAACAGTTACAGCATGGCGAGGGGTGCTCGAAACGTTTGCACGCTGCTTGCACAGCGACACCTACGAAAAAAAATCAACAACAACAATAACATCAAGTAGGAGTTGGAGTACGAGTTGGAGAAAAAACTAAAGCAGCAAAATTGTACTTAAACATTTTGACACAAATTGTCTTCTGCTTATTGTTTTTTTTTTTTTTTTGGTATTGTGTACTTAGGACTTTATGGAGCATACTTGAAAAACCCGCACGTACCTAAGCACATAGATTTTACAGCTTAATTACTGGGCGCGTTAATCCAAGCCGAATGAACGAAATGAGCCAAATGAAGCTCTACTCTTCACGTTTTCACAGGGCCGTAAAATAAAGAAAATGGGTTAAGCTAAATCCAAATGATGCACCCAAACTTGCCACACACTTGCGCCATGACACCTCACATCACGTGGATTGTGGCAGGTATCAGGTAGCAGGTAACTAGTCACAAGTGCCATATACTAAAGTAACGAGTTAGTTACGACCTGGCACTTGCTCCAATATGATTAAAGTCAAAATAAATAATCTTTTCGTTTACTCTGTTTATTTATAAATTATGTTTTAGGTACACTCTAAAAACATAATGTCAAGAGACAAATAGTGGATGCACTATAATAATATACGAGTATCGCTGGAAAATATTTACCGAGTGTACTAAGTTTATTGTAGTTATGTCAATATTAATGTATTATTGTATAAAAGTCCACATGTAGCTAAACTTGTATATGATATCTTTAATAATAATATTGATAATAGTAATGAATATTTTTAAAATCAATGACGATTTTACTTTTGGGCCTACACTGATATCTAAAATTGAATATTCATTAATATTTTTAAGTAATTACAGTAAAAATTAATCCGTTAATATTTTTGGATAATGTAATGCTATTTATTTTTGGTTTTTAATGAGACTCTTTTAACAGAAATGTTTTTATCGAAGAGATAAGTGAACTCGCTTTGCAATTATTAGTTCACTGAACTAGCTAATTAACAGTTTGATTTATTGGACATTTTAAAATTTATATATTAATTGTTAATGTCTTGAGGAATTGTATACATACATAATTGAAATCCATTAATTGTTTAGACGCCAAAAAACTCACAGATTTGGCGTTAGAGATGAGTTTGTAGACTTCCACAAATAGTAATACCTAGATATTACTTGTTTTTATTGGTAAAGTAAACTAGAGAAACTCATTTTAGTACAATTGTGAATTACTGTGGGGGCGGGGGAGTGCTGTTAAATCGAACAAGTTGTTAACTGTTATATATCCATGGCATTGAAGTCACTTTGGCATGAGTTACTTTCATTCATTGCAGAAAGTCAAACAAACGAGCGAATTGTCTTTGACGGTTTGCGTTGCTGGCAATGATAATGATGTTGACGATGATGATAATGATGATGTTACTAGTGTTACAGCTAATGATTGTGCTGCCCAAATTGACACTTTTATCCAATGACCATGCAATTGAAAGTTGCAACATGAAAAACCACAGCGATTGATCGATATTCGAATCGAAGACGAAGACAAAGACGAAGGCGACGACAAGACAAAGACAAAGACTTTCCCAAAGACTGAATTGAAAATCGGAAAAAAAGAGCATGCAGTCAACACATTACGGTAGAGGACGGTCCAGTGCCGTTTTTATGAGATCACGTTCTATTAGATACGTGAAATATTTCAACGAGCATCAGATGGATATGCAACTGTCATGCGATGAGCAAGACAAAAACAGCAGCGAGGGAGAGAGAAAGAGAGTGACAGGCAGGTGAATGCAGACTAAGAGAGAGAGAGAGAGAGAGTGGGACAACACGCTCGACTAACTAGCTGGCACGTTCAACTTGGACCAAGTGCGTGCTTAACGCTACTTTGGTTAACAGCGCCAACACCAGGCTAAGACAGGCCAGGCCAAAATCCATTGTTGCAGAGGCGTTAAGAGCCCTGGATGTGGTTACTGCAGATGCTTTGACGAAGGCTGTGCCATGTCCAAAGATAGTATTGTACATAGCTTCAAATAATAACAATCGCAAATCGCATTCAAGTAGTGATTACCCATTTTGAATTTGATTGTTTTTGGTTTGTTTCACGCTTCAACGCTAAAGTCATTAACTTTTCGGCTGATTGTTGCTCTACACCATAACAATAATGCTGACGATGATGATTACCATTATGATTATTATTGTTGTCATTATTGCAGTCGAGCATGCTGCACATTAAACTATAATAATAATTTTAGTGATTAATTCGCGAGAGACCTGACCATAGAAAAGTATAACAAATCTAAATATAAACTTAACAGATGATCGTGCTATCGTGAGAATTGAGTTGAAGAAAGAAAATTTACAGAAATGGAAAAGAAATAGAAAGAGAAAATGTAGAAAAATAAGAGTTATGTGCAGTTTCACTTAGAAGTGATAGAAAAATGAACAGAACATGGAAAAGCAAACTAGTTAAATAAGAAAGGAGTTTTCCAATTATAAAATCAATAGTTGATGCATGAAAGTGTGATAATGAATCAACAGTAACTGTCAGTTATCCAATAATAAAATCTTAATAGATTTTTAAATAAATAAATATAAACTTTAATAATAATAAAAGGATTAATACTTTTGAAAAGTTGTTTATCAATGATATTTTGGTACTTAATAATATAACAGAAGAAAATAATATTAAAAAATGGGTTAACAGCATTTTTCTGTACCCTGTAAATGTCTCTATTTAGTTTATCAAACTACCTAATAAGTACTTGGCGTTTGTAAGCCTACAATCAACGCCAGCTTCGTTCATGGAACAATTCCCAAATGCGATTTGGGCAAGTTTCTTTGCCACGACTTCCAATTAAACTATTAACTCGGATCTGATAGCAGCTTCGAGTACTCGAACCACTCAAACTCCAGCTCATACCTTCCAACGGGCAGTAGAAAAATAAAATCTGAGTACAAAAACTAGGCCAATTGTAATTAAAACGTTCTACGTGCCTCACTCGAATCATTTTGGTTTGTGGGTCGACTTAAAGTTGACCGAGTTGTTGGCCAGAAAGTGCGTTGGAAACCGGTAAGAGGCATTCACAATTTTGTAGAAGTTTGAAGATTGATGCTATACGGCCAAAAAGTATAACTAATATTAAAGTCGTCGCTTGATTGAATTAATTGAGTCATCGTTTTGATTTTTCAAATCTTCGGATCTTTCGAATCAGCGTGACGCCACGAGAAACGAATGAATCAAAATAGAAAGAGAGTAATAATAATAATAATAAGGTAATACTTATTTTGATTAGAAAGTTGTATAATCTCTGAGAGCAACGATTCGAGGCATGTGAATTTTTTACGCAATTGTTTTTTAAGTTTGTTTTGGTTTTAGTTTTTGTTTTTGCTTTTGTTTATTTTATTTTGAACGAGGTTGCCCGTTAGTTAGTTATTGTATAAGTAGCTGCACCACCAACAACAATGACAATTACAACAACAACAACAACAACTACAATAACAACTACAAGTGCAAGTACAACAATTTTATGCTACATGAAGACAGAGCGCTTGGCATATGATTTAATTGAAGTCTGCAAAAAAGCAAAAGCAAAATTAAGAAAACAACAACATCGGAGAGGCCTGAGATTTGGTTGACGGACTGTAAATTGTAGCCAAAAACTGACAACTGACAACCAGAGAAACTGTGCAATTGTGTTGATTTTAATTTATGAAATGTTATGGCATATTTGAACTACATTTTCGCTGTTTATTTTAATAACAAAACGCTGGCGACATTTAAAAACGCATCAAAATAAAGTTTTATGGGAAAGAAAGAAACAAACAAAAACCAAAAGTAAAATAAATATAATACAATTACCGCAACAAAGTAATTGTCATACATTTTCAGCATACAAAAATAACAGTAAAATCAACAGAAACTGAGGGAAAATTGCCAAAAATAGCATCTGTAGTTCATTGTTTAAGAGCTTCCCCCTTCTTCTCCCTCTCTATCAATTATTCAACAACTAAATAGTGTATTTCATGTACTTAAAAAATACAACTTCAAGATTCGCGTCTGGCCATGGAATGGTAATTAAAGTGACCTTTGCGCCAACGCCCTTCTCTGTAATTCTCATATTTTGCAAATAAATACAATCGCAATTCATTTGATTTTTTTTTGGTTGTTAAGCATCAATTTGAAACTGCACCTTGGCGTACTTTCTATTGATTATATGTATATAACGACGAGGACTTTAACGGTGAAGACTTAGGCGCCGAGTTCCCTTGATCCATTACACTTGGTTTTCTTTACTGCAGCGAAGCGAGTCTCTCACGTCTATTCTCCTTCACTTATTTTCACATAAGAGGACGAAACTTCGAGAGCCACGCACGATGACAAGACACGAACTGTCATCCCACTCAGTACAACCCTGTTCTCACAATACTGATATCATTCCACTCAAATAACAGTAATATTAATAACACCAATACTATTCGATAAACATCGGTAAGGCGCACAATTCAAGCTATCGTAACAACAATATCTCCGACACGGCCATCCTGACGATCTACACGTCCTCGTGTAGGGTATCTCACTGGCCATCACAAAATACTCAAATTTTAAATTTCCTTCAGCGTAATACAAATCTTTATCATTCTCTTCAACTTCAATTCTCCTTTCTTTTCACATTTTTGTTTTTCAAACAAATCAAATTTTTTTTTTAACACACCATGCCATATAAGGACCAGGTACCACAAAGAGGCGTTATCGACATCGCACATTCAGTCATTCTACTGTCTCTTTCAACAGTGTCTCATTCTCTACTGTCTTTTTCAACAGTATCTCTTTCTCACTCTTTACTGTCTCTTTCAACAGTGTCTCTTTCTCACTCATTACTGTCTCTTTCAACAGTGTCTCATTCTCTACTGTCTCTTTCAACAGTGTCTCTCTCATTCATTACTGTCTCTTTCAACAGTGTCTCATTCTCTACTGTCTCTTTCAACAGTGTCTCTCTCATTCATTACTGTCTCTTTCAACAGTGTCTCATTCTCTACTGTCTCTTTCAACAGTGTCTCTCTCACTCATTACTGTCTCTTTCAACAGTGTCTCTCTCACTCATTACTGTCTCTTTCAACAGTGTCTCATTCTCTACTGTCTCTTTCAACAGTGTCTCTCTCATTCATTACTGTCTCTTTCAACAGTGTCTCATTCTCTACTGTCTCTTTCAACAGTGTCTCTCTCATTCATTACTGTCTCTTTCAACAGTGTCTCACTCATTCTTTACTGTCTCTTTCAACAGTGTTTCTCTCATTCGCTACCGTCTCCGTCGATATCCAATTCACTTGGTACCTGCCCAACTGGCATTATTTGTAAACTTTCATGAGGACATCTACAACTTCTCTTATTGTTTATGCATTTCAAAAAAATTTCGATCGCCCTTTAGTATCCCTATTACTAAAATTAGTCCTCGAAACTTTGAATCAAAACTAATCTGATGTCTATCACTGCTGTTGAGAAAGAAAACAACACCAACACTAAATTTAACTACTTGGCTTTTGGTTTTTATCAAAACATTAAGCGTAAAAGTATGATGCAATTAGACATACTTGGTGAAGGCATCAGTTTGCACAATCACATATTCCTTGCGATCACTTTTACCACTTAATTTGCCTGATATACCCATGTGTAAAGTGTGCCCCGGAATACTTGTCCTTGGAATTAGATGTAGCTCAGCTAAAAACTTTCCTGTTGAAGATTTAGCGACTCTGCAAGCTATACAGACCTCAACAAACTTACGAAAATATATCGATATTCCTTTAAACCAGTAAAAATCGAACACTTTGACTTGCAAAAGTTATAGGGCGAATTTTTCAAGCCAGTACTTCATACCCAAGGTATTCAGCTGTTTGTTTTATAAAAATAAAAATGTTCAATGTTAAATGAAATACAATACAAAATATTACACCATTACGAGATACTACATCAGAGAATACCTTAACGCTAGGATTCCTTGACAATTAGGTTCTTCGTTAAAACTTTTCGACAAACTATTTCAATCAATAAACACGCTACTTTATTTGCCATAAGCAACGACATTATTTAAAATTTTTTTTTTTAATTTTTTTTTGTTGACTTATTTGCCATACTTCCCTTAATTAGTGAACAATCAGATCCAGAAAAGTAATTGGAAACTTCTCACCTCGTTGTCACATGTGATTTTTTAGTTCGGGCACCACACACAACTCGACTCGCTTCTCCAAACATATTACTGCTGCAACACGTCACAAAATGGCTTCGCAAAAAAAATAGGTCACAAGATTCAGATCCCACTTCTGATAACGACGAGGACTTTAACGATGAAGACTTAGGCGCCGAGTTCCCTTGATCCATTACACTTGGTTTTCTTTACTGCAGCGAAGCGAGTCTCTCACGTCTATTCTCCTTCACTTATTTTCACATAAGAGGACGAAACTTCGAGAGCCACGCACGATGACAAGACACGAACTGTCATCCCACTCAGTACAACCCTGTTCTCACAATACTGATATCATTCCACTCAAATAACAGTAATATTAATAACACCAATACTATTCGATAAACATCGGTAAGGCGCACAATTCAAGCTATCGTAACAACAATATCTCCGACATATATCTAAAAAATAGGTGAGTTTGATGACACGAAATACTGCTAAATTTCAGTTTGAAAATCTCTACAACTACCTTAGAATGAGCTCTTTATAAAATGAATTCTTAAGACCCGTCTCTTAACTAGTTTAAAAACTTAATTTTTATTCTTTTCTTATCGATTGCTTCTCCAAAGTGAAGATTTCATATCACGTTCACTTTAAATATAATTTTGTATGTAATAAAATCATATGATATTCATGGTATCATATTGTAAGCTCAAGTCAAATAAATGATATCACTCACGAGGTTTCGATCGTACTTAACATAAAAGTCTCACATATCTAAAAATCTTAATGGTATAAAAATATCATGAGTAGTTTCAACTTATGCTTAACTTAACTTATGCTTCTTTATATATAAATGTAAGCAAAACGCCGCTCTATGCGCTTCTCACAGCGACTTGAGCAACGCTTTTCACAGAGCTTTGTAGTTTACACAACCCCGCGTAGAGATCTCATTAAACTGACCTCAGTTGACAATTCCAAATGGTCATTGCCTAATGAAAAAGCCATAATTAAGTGAAGTCAAGCGAAAGGTATTCAGACATAAGCCAAGCAAAAAAGAAAAAAACACAAAATTAAAGCCGTAAAGTTTATTGAACTTCTTGCTGTTTAACAAATGGAAATTATAATAATTTGCGCATATAAAATAAGCCGAATCATCATCTGACCTGGGGCCAAACTAGTTCTGAAAAGCCATCACCGACATAGCTGATTATGTCATGGAACAAGCAGTTCTAGCTGCCTGGTTGTTTAATGTTAATGACCAAAAAGATTCGTTTGCCAAAGTCAGGGCCATGAAGCAATGAAAAATCTGAATGTAGATACTCAATATTCATAATTCTTTCTTGTCTCGGTCTTGTCTCTGCGAGTTCTTTCAACTTGATGCTGAAGCCACTTGAGTGCTGCCCGCGGGCCAATCAATTTATCAGCCAGCTTTGTGAAGCCAAGTCAGCCGGGTTCAAACACCTTTCGAAACTTGTCTAATGAGTTCGAGTATTTATTGATTGCTTCCAGCCACAGCTGAATAGTTTCGCCACACGCTGCGTGCGGCATCTCGAAGCGCGTCTGTGAAGATTGCGCAAATGCTCAGATACACAGGTACTCTCAGATACAGATACAGATACAAGATGGCTTATATATATTTGTATCTATCTATCCATTGCTCTCGAAGTCAACGAGTTGGATGTGCAACTGCAGCTCCAGCTCCAGCTTTGCATCCAAATGTATCAGTAAACCATTTTTCGCAATATTCACGTCTAATGCTCAATGCGCGCCAATTTGTTTGCTTTCTGTCGTTTTGCCGTTTTTATAATATATTTTTGCAGTTTGCTGTTTGCAGTTGGTAGTTTGCAGTTGGCAGTTAGCTGTTTGATTAGTTGGAAAATTTACCATCGTTTAATTAAATTACTTATGATGCAGTTGTGCTTACGTATCAACGACAATGAACGGAAATGGCGACCAATTTGCATGCGGCAACTGTTGTTGTTTCTGTTGTTGTTGCTACTACTTTTCTATCCTCTTCTTGCTTGTTTTTCTTCATTTTCTATTGCTTAGGCAACACTGGAAGTGAAAGGCGCGCACTATTCAATCTACAAAACGGTTGCAATCTACAGCGAGGGGGGATAAATTCGAGTTTGGCATGCAACTAGCGAATCTACTCGACTCTTACAGTCTTGTGGTGATTCTATCTGTATGTGGTAGTCGTCGACTTCTCTTCGAATTAGAATGATTGAGTGCCACTCAATAGAACAATTGCTGTTACAGTTATGAATGCATTCCACTAGATTTTCTTAGTGAATTGAGCTTCCGCCGTCTTTCAGTGCAGAAAAAGTACCAGAAGCTCTTTAAGGAAAAATTACAGATCGGTTTATTTTGAGTCAGAATTTCTGACATATTTTACAAATTTCTAACTACTCAAAAACTAAGCTTAAATTATTTAAATAATATAAAATTATTTTAAAGATAGGAAACAAATTCACTATGGTGAACTTATTTATAGTAAAAATTGAATCATTGATTTTTTGTAATAATTTTCTAGTCTCCTCCAATATCTCCTATTTTATTCCTACAATAATGTGAAGGTGACATATTATTTTTGTAAGCGACCACAGTAAAAATACACTTACCAAAAAATGGTTATCAATTTCTTTGGATTTTGAAATAAACTTGCTTTTGTTTTCTTTAATTTCTCGAGATTTTCGAAACACACCTGACAACTTGATATTGACTTAAGAGTATTCGGAGTATTGTTGAGAGTGATCGTTCGATCATCATCTGAATGAATGACAAGACCACGTTTCGGTTTAAATTTCATATTGAATTTATGGCAATTTATGCCTTATAACACTGTCGCAATTCAGCGCTTTTTAGTTTTGCTATCATCATGTGCTGCTCCCACGATCCCCAACGCACAGAATACACACATGCACATACATGTGGATGAAAATGGAACTCTCTCACAAAAAACGCTAACGAACCAAGTGTAGGTCCCTAATGGCAGGCACATGTGCTACGTGGCAGCAAACGAACTGCAGTCGCCAGTTGCCAGTTGCCAGTTGGTAGTTGGTAGTTGGCAGTTGAAGTTGGAGCCCAAACAGAGGCTGATTCAGGGCACAATGTGTTGACTATTCTAACAAATGTCCGAAAAAGAAATCGACGCAGTCACGTAAAATTATTTTAATAATCACATAACTTTCGGCATTTACACGCCATGCGATCCAATGGGAGTAGCCCTGGCAGCAACTGGGGGCACTGGCTGGACGAACAAACAAAATGTCAATACATTTCTCTTTTTTTCATCTGGAACAGAACAAAACACAACACAAAGTTGAAGCAGAACAAGTAAAAGTCGGGAATGGGGGAGGCAGCTCTTAAGTGGGATTTGCGGCGCACTTTAGTGTCAACTTTAACAATAAGTTGGCGCAGAAAGATGAGGAGTGTGAGTGTGAGTGTGACTGACTGACTGTTGTTTTGTGGGGGGAGATACATAAGTAAAATCTTTTTTGGTCCGCAAACTTCGGGCATCAACTGTGGGCTCGGCTAATGAAATAAAAACCCACGGCCATTGGAGCTCAGAACTTGAGCTAAGTGCGCACAGCAGGTGGCCAAAAGTTAAAGCGCCTTATGGCCAAAACGGTGACGGTGTCGGTGAAGGTGTCTCGGTATCCGTCAGATACATTTCATTTATCTACCTCTTGCCACGCCAAATGAAAGTCAGCCTTTCGCTTCTAAGTCTGTGATTTGGCACTCTGCATTCAACTACACTTACCTCCAACTGTCCGTCCGCACTTTCGAACGCCTTGTGAAGGCGGTGCAGTCATTTGAAATAAATTACTTTGTGCACCTGATGAAAACTAAGCCAACAACTGTCAGACAACAACATCAACTGCAACAACCAGTTGAGGAACTTTATAAAACTCTGCCTAGCATTTTTTTCTCCTGTAGCCACATTTATTGTCATTATTATTTTCATACTAGTTCCTTCATTTTACTCTCTTCTTTTTTGTTGGATTTCTGTATATTTCTTCTGTTGCTGCTATCTGCCGGCAGATTTATGCCAACAAAAGCAAACAGTACAAAAAATTTTCTGCTTTTAATTTGTTCGCCTTTTTTCTTTATTTAGCGATTCCTCGACAGCTGCATTAAAAAAGTTGCCCAAAGAAAACAGTTTGCATTGCAATTTTGACTTGGTTTATTTTTGTTGCTTTGCTAGCTTTGTTTTGTTATCAACCGAACAACGTTGGGCAATATAAAATAGAAACAAAATAAGCAGCGAAAATGTTTCAAAAGTGACCAGACGAAAATGCGGAGCGACAAAAGGTTGTGTCCGGTCGCCCGGGACTGGCTTAGCCCTTATGGCTGATGGGTGAGACCAACTACCAACTTCTTTCGAGAAGGCACAAGTGGGTCGTTGCTTTTGTAGGTTTTCGAGTGCTCAAGAAATAATACAAATATTTGCATTGCTTCAATCTCTTTAATCACTAGAAATCAGCTTTAAATTTGGTTATTTAAATTATTACAGAAAATATATTGAGTATGGTTAAGAACTGTACTCAGTCACGTCATTCTACTCAATTAAAATATAGTTTTGGATTATTATTAAAAACAATAAAAATATTGTCCATAATTTCTGGGACATTAATTTTTAATGAAGATAAATTCATATCAATCAATGCATTTTCTTAAAAGTAACTAAATCAGCCAATCATTAGTATTAAAGCGATTCTTCACTCTTTCTATCAATTATTTATATTATTAAAATTAAACTAGAAATTTTGTATATTAATCTCTAATCAAAATCAGTCAATAAATTGTTATTTAACCTTTTTCTATATTCTAAATTTGCAGTCTTTAATCGCAACTGTAGGTAACCCAAGTGTGTCCATGTCTGAGCTCAGTCCCTACACCTTCCCTTCCATATTGTTTCTTAATTTCTTGTATAATTTTTACAGTTTCTTGCTCTGCTGCATTTCATTTGCTGGCTGGTTCCCCTGGCCAGCTTGCTGTGCTATTTTGTTTTGGCTTTCAGAACTTAATTAAATGTTGTCACAGCGTACACTTTGTAGTTCTCTCTCGCTGGGGCAGCCAAAGAGCAACGGCTGCAAGAACAAGGGGACAGGGAACAGGCAAACAGTACAGGATGGTTGGAGTAAATGTGGGATTGGGTCTGAGTCGGAGTCTGTGCTTGACAGCGATTCGAAGTGTAAATGAAATAATAGCTGCTAAAAACCAATTTGGCGTAAATTACAAAAGCTTAGCGGGTCTATAAATAGAGTTTCGAAACTGACATGTTGCGACCTTTGACTAAATATTCTTAATTCTCTCCATTTTGCAGTTCCGTGGAGCTGATAGCACTGCTGGCCATATCTTGCACCTTTTTCCTGTTCATGCACACAAACAAATTGAACAGTCGACTCAAGGAAATGGAGGTGAAGCTGCAGCCATCGGAGTTCTCGGCCCTGGGACTAACTGGCAATCACATAAGCGGACATGATGCGGGCAGTAAGTAACTGAGATAAACATCTAAGCACTGTTATATTGTTGGCTCGAAACGCATTTTGCAGCTGTCTGAGACAAGGCCATCATAGGCCAGACCAGAACTGTGCCAAAGTTTTCGCTCGATTGCATATGCTGATGCTGATGCTGCGTGCGTAGATTTCACAGATACAAATGCATCTGTCAGATAAGCCCCTTTGTACTCGACAAGGAACAGGCACTACAGAATAACACTGGCAAAAACGTCTGCGGCTATGCTCAATTGATTTTTAATGACCACACTGACCCAACCGATAAACAGCACTCCAATTGCCCTTTTGTTAGCACTTTTTGCGCAATATTTTTCAGGGCAACCATAAATTGGTTGAATGTTTTAACTTAAATTAGAGCGCTATGCTTTATGCATGCATAAATTATTGCATAGTTTATTGCACAGCCCTACACAGGCTCTCTCACATTTAAACTCGCAGATACAATCGCCACTAATATACTGGAAAATTAAAATCAACATTAAATATGGAGATGACCAAATATTCATTTTATAAATACACATGAACTAACAATGTGCGTATATGTAAATGTATCTGGAAATATGCATATTTTTCATATTTTTAGTACATTAATAAATTATTTAGGCATGCCAGCGAGCAGCTGCCCCAACGGGACCACCTTTGGGCCAAACTAAAAGCATTTTAACCTTTTGACATGCGTTAAGCATCCTAAAAAGTTCATTATCTACTCGCCCTCGTACTCCTATCAACAAATAAATAATTCACAACATTTAAATATAGATATATTTATTAATTCAATTAGTAAATATGCATAAGCCAACTAGATTGCATTTTTAAACAGCGGAAATTATGGATTATGATATTTTATAGAAATTATAAAAGCGTAGAATCTGTTTAATAATAGCTGAATGGTTTTAATTGAATCACATTTTACGCATAATGACTTATTTACGATTAGTTTAGCCTTACAGAGGATACAATTAAATTTCGCATTTTATAAGCCATTATAATCGACTCTAATGACCCTATAAAGTTGAGATCTTGATACGAATGTCGAACGAAATAATCATGGCCGCCTGTCTGCATTTATTCAAGCAAGTTAAACTTGTATTATAATTATGGTGGACAATATCAGTACTGAACAGACTCAAATCAGTTCAAGTCAGCATGTTATATATTTTCCAGTTTCAATTGTAAATTTGATCTGCAGAAAAAAATAATATGCATTCAAGAGCAATAATTCCTACAATGGAATTGTATAGTTTATATAATAAAAATAGTTGAACAAAAAATACTTTAAATACTCCAGATCCACAAACTGTACATATTCAGAAAAAAACAATCGTTGAATAAATTGCAATAATTGTAAAAAACTTTGTAGCTTGGACACTTTATTGTCATTGAAGTGCAACGCGTATAAATGCCAAACAACATTTTATAAACAACAACATTAAAAATAGATCAGATTTCATGGGCCGATCGAAACTTGAGAAAATCATTTAGTTGAGAGCCACTCGACACTTTGAGTACATACAAATTTATGCTGGGACACTTGAGTCCACATCAATGTACTTGAACACATTCTATTATCTGAATGTTTCACATTTTTGGCCCAAGCTGACCTTTTCTGAGAAAAGAGCTCTTGAGACTGTTACTTTAGAATGCCAGGCGAATGGAGGCCTGAACCGAACCCATACTTAGACGCAGCCAACTAACTAATAACTGTATCATTAGTTAGACTGCAACTGTGAAATGCGAACTGACTTTGTATTGTATCAAATCAGACTTTCCGCATGCAAAAACCTTAATTTCAATGCCGGAAGCTTTGGCTCGTCTAGGCCTGCAATCCACTTGCAAATTAGACGAGCTGTTGCTTGCGGCAGTTGCCACTGACGAAATACGACTATGCCAAAACTTGGCCCAAACTCGCAGATACCAGCGGAGTTATATCAGGGGACAGGGGACAGATCGCGACACGGCTGCTTCACGCCTAAGTGCGGTGATTGCCGGCAATAAAAGCCAACCGAGTTTTGTACAGTGCACAGTGATTCTAAAGCTTAGTATCTAAAAGTATTAGATTAAGTTTTTCTATTTATTATTTTATATAATACAATTATTTTATCATGCTGCATCAAAAATTATATTTATTATAGCAGTATAGTTTTTTATATATTGTATTTATTTTATTATGCTGTATCAAAAATTATATTTATTATAACAGTTTAGTTTTTCTGGTTTAAGCTGTAACTTTATCTACATTTTTTTTTCCATTTAAATTTATATGTTTTTGGTTTTTCTCCCGTCAATGTGAATTTGTAAATTTATATTGGTTACATCCTCTGAAAGTCTAGGAGTCGAATTGGGGAATTGAGAATTTTTCTTATTTTTCATTTAAAATATTAAATAATGTTAGAAATTTTTGTAACTAACTTCCAATGATACTAAAAAAAAGAATAGAAATCTTTGAACTAAAAAATGAAACAAGAATTATTATTTATGACATAGAAAAAAAAATCCGGGATTCCAGGATAAAATCCACTAAAAAAAGGTGTTAAAAGTTAAGCAATCTCGGAATTTCTTAAATCGATCACAAAATACTTGATCGATTTTTTTTATATTCATTATCGGGGCTCTTAAAGGCCCTATTCTCCTTCAGCTTGCTATTTTTGGACCTTTTTTGAAAAAGTTCTCATTTGAAAACGCAAAAAGATATTTGAATTTTGTTTTTTTCGCCGCGATATAGGGGCTGTCCATAGATGATGGCACCGTCAAAGTTGGCCCTCAAAAAAAAGGCATGGTGCTGGCGGCCACGATTCCGCCAGTTCTACTGAACCGATTTGGATGAAACAAAGTTTAATCGACGTAGAATTGTCACCATTCTGGCCCGTAGTAAAATTAAAATTTTGAGCTTTTTTTTGACAAAATGGCGGCCACTTGAAATTGACAAATCGAATTTGGACCCATTTTTTTGTAGTTTAGTGTAAATTATTTTACTACGGGCCAGAATGGTGACAATTCTACGTCGATTAAACTTTGTTTCATCCAAATCGGTTCAGTAGAACTGGCGGAATCGTGGCCGCCAGCTCGAAAAACGTGGTTTCGAGATAAACGCGTTCAAAGTTTGAAGTTTATTAAAAACTACTCATTTTAGCGAAGACATGACCCCACAAAAATGGCCATATCTTCTAAAGTATTTCGAATTTCAAAAAACCCTTTTAGAGTTATATTCTTAAATGTCCAAGCTATAAAAAAATGCAAAAAAAAAAAGTCGAAAAAAATTGTTTGCTGAAAGAGAATAGGGCCTTAAGACTTACTTCAGTGAAATCAAATGCTTTAGAAGTTTTTTTGTCATTTTATCTGAATTAATTTAATAATAATACCCTGAATACATACTACTTAAAAATACTCGGTAAAATCAAGATGTGCAATATATTTCAATGAAATACTTATTTGTATTTTGCTTTCGAGCTTTGTTCCTTTACTGGCATATGTTGCACCACTGTGCAGTGATCATGTGATGATGACTCCAACTACATCTACAACTACAACTACAACCACAACTACTTCTACATCTACAACTACAACTACATCTACATCTACAACTCCAACGCTGACGTCTGCAGATGCGCTCCAATACAGTACAATAGTGAAGCATCGCGCAGCTGTTGTTTGCTCTATTGTTGTTGTTGTTGTTGTTTATTGTTGTGGCTGTTATTGTTGTTGGTGTTGTTTGACGCACGCGTCAATTGCGCCGCCGCAGCGTCAGCAGTCGTGCATAGACACGGACAGACGACAGATACAAATTGTCTGGTTAGGCCCAAAGCAAGCCAAAATGGCTAATGGCTAATGGCCAAAAATAAGAGAAAAACCTTGGCTTGTCGCTGATGAGATATTTCGTTGTCTGCCCGCAGAGACAAAAAGAAAAGCCTTTTCGTTGCTCCTAGCCATTCATTCATAAATATTTCATATAATTGACTCACACGACTTGACGACTTTGAAAACAAATACGAGTACTCAACGAATTCACGTAAGTCAAGTTGATGACACCTCAAGCTGCCAGTTATGTTTTGGAGTATTTTTTTTTTAAATTTTGTGTTCCAGCATTGAACTTGACTTGGGCTAATTAACAACTAAGACGGTGAAGTTGTGTAGCGTAGTGTATTTTCGTGTTTCTGGTTTTTGCTCTACTGAACAAGTGGGAACACGCAGTTAGACTAAAAGAACTAAATTGGCTTAAGCAATACCAGGAATTGGTTCGGGATTGAAGCTATGCTCAGTAGCACATTAAAAAAACAGTTCAGACTATAGATTGTTTCACAATTGGCTTATTATAATACCAATTTAAATTAATTTAATACCAAATCAATATGTATACTTCTGATTTTAACTCATTGTTATCGCTATTGTGCTTACATCAATGAACAAACTAAACTAAAGCAGAAACAATTCAAATTTTATCTCTTGTGTATGCTTTAAACCAGTTTAATGTGGATAGTACAAGCTACACAAGCAACATTTTCAATTGAGCCACTTGGTAGATACCAAGCTTGTTTTTTAGCCTTTGGGCGAGGCAATGGTTTGCTTAAAGTCCATTAAAAAGCAAGTTAAGCAATAGATTCATGTACAGGGAGGGATCTGAAACACTTGGTTGCTTAGAAAACAGTAAGCAAAATGTATGTTTATTATTTTAATATTTATTTATATTTTATAATTAGAGTGTTTTCACCTATTTGTGTTTAATACTGAACCAAGTATATTATGGTTGATCATAGATGGCCTGCTTTGTTTAAACTTTAAACATATGTACTCGATATATCATAAATATTTAAGCAAAAAATTTACAGGTCTGTGAATGATGACTGCAAGTCTGTCACCCAAAAAGCAGAGTGACTACTAAATGGTCGATGTACACTGAAATTTATTCGAAGGAATTTTTTGCTTTAATTGGGTAAACTCTAACTAGGCATTCTGTTCAATATATTTTAATTCGATTTCAAATTCAGCTACAAATAAAAAGAATGAATACTTGGAATAAAATTAAACAATAGACAATAGATTTTTGGTTATTTACAAAATAATTGCCATCAGATTCCACCTGAAAAGGAAAGCCAAATGTGAGAAGTCCTGTGCTATTCAAAAGTCTCGCTTAAATTGCCTGAAATTCGAAGTAACAAGGAATCGGTTGGTAAGAATCTTGGAATCGAGCTGCAGTTGACTTTGATTGCCCGCCACTTGGATTGTTAGCTGCTATTAGGAAACTTCTGAGTCGAAGCTTGATGCAGCTCCGCCTCTGATTGAGTGGGCACATAAACTCATTAATGAAGTTTTTGTTAGTGCTCTGTAGCTGACACTTGTAATGTGGTTCACCTTCAAAGCAGCTCAAATGGCCAATAGCCGGGGCGAAACGTAGAGTCGACACCGAACGCAGTCAATAACTTAAGAATCGCAAAAACTAGATTTACTTAGTATATGACTGAAGTGGTTGAGGTGGTTGAGGGGGGGACATGCATGTAACCCAATTTCAAGACCACACAAAAAGTGCCAAGAGAGAAGCTGGTGCAAAGGCTTCTCTGGCTTAGCCAGACCACAAAATGTATTTCACTTTGGTTCAGTGACTTGGATTCGAATTCGATGTGTGAGCAAAAAAAAAGAAACATATAAACCAGTTAGACTTGGCCACTTTCATTCAGATTTTTCAGTGAAACTGACCAATGACCAAAAGCAAACCATATACACAACAAATCTGGTTTATAGCCATTGGATTTGGATTCGAGTTCGGACTCAAACTCAGGCCGACTTCCTTGTTCATCAGGCTCCAGCGGGCAAATTATGAAATGCTTCACCGCAAGACGAAAGTGGCGCGAGCTACCCACACTCCACTCCCCACCTTCAATCCCCACTCCTCTTCACTTCACCGAAAGCCACCACAAGGCAGCACCACAATCCACAGCACTCCAGTCCAAAAATCAAGATGTTTTCCGCCTGTCCAAATGCTGAATTGCAGTCATTTAGTGTGCAATTGCGAGCTCTTAACTCTGAGTTTATATACATATCATTTTGAATGTAGATGCTACTACGCACAGGCATCAACATTTTAATTGCCCTTACAATGTGACGAAAGAGCAGGAGAATGGTTTCCCTTCTTAGTTTGCCTAGTTATGGCCAACTTTCGAAACTGTAGACAACACAAGGTAAGAGACGGGAGTTGATCCACAGATAGGGAGATGATCATCCTGAAAGTGAAAGGAATCGTAATGAGCTTGCATATTTATTGCACTCACATTTATTTACCAGTAGTACTTGGAAATGGAGTTGACGTCCCAGTCATATACTCGTATTGCATAAACAATTTGTGAAAAGTAAAAGTATCGACAGACTTCCGAGGGGAGGAGTTGGCACTGCCCTCTGTAAGTTTTAAGGTCGCCGACGATCCATAAATTCACAAATGAAAAGTATTAGATAATAAAGTCAAATAATCTATAATTCATAAATTATGATCGCCTCTTGCAGATGCAAATGATGGAATTGATCAATACATGTACTTCCATAAAATATGTATAAGGGAATGTTTTTAAAATTTTAATCTTCTGCTCCCACAAAGAAAAATATTATGTAGATTTATAAATAAATATTATTGATTAAAATATTTCAATGAAATACTAAAACACATGTATAATCATTATAAAATAATATATTAATCCAGCATTAAAGTAGTCTAAAAAACAACTAAAATATTATTGTCTTTAGTCTTAGTCGTTTGTAAATTAAATTAAATTAATACAAAATAATACTGCATTTCTAACATTTCTTTGTAAAAAAATTTGAAATATAAATATTATTATATATGCATGTGTGGTTCTATTAAACTATTGAACCGTTTGTTTTATGTTAACTTGAGCAATCCGATAGTATCCCAATGTAATATTCTTAGGCCTCTTTAGCTTTTGGTAAAAGCGACTTATAGCTTTTATATTTATCACGCATATATTGATAAAACCTTTTCAATTACCTTTTCAGAACATGATGACATTAACACGCTGCACGGCACCTATCAATATCTGAAGAGCACTGGCCAGGTAAGCGCCATTTAATATATGTACTTTATGATCTGCATTTGCCATCCATAAGTGTCATCGTCGTAAACATTATTGCATACATTCTGGCTGGCCATAAAAATCGATGAAAGCCATCAAAAAACATCAAAGTCGCGTTGGAAAGGAAGCTTCAGCTCCTTGGTGTTTGATATTTACCTACAGTGTGTCTTGCCTCTCGCTCGCTCGCTCGCTCTCTCTCTCTCTCTCTCTGTCGCTCTGTCTCGCTCATAATGTGATTGGTAGTCGTATTATAGATATATAAGCGCTCACCCATTTGGGTCCTATTTGCTCATCGATCGTCATAGCACTCTCACACACATACACATACAACACAAACATCAATACGCTCTCACATATAGAACTCTCACTCTCTCTCTCTATATATCTCTCTCTGCCTCTTTGGTATTATCTCTCCAGTCTATCTCTGACTCTTGACTCTTATTAGTCTATCCAAGCAACTCCTCTCTCTACACTAACACAAAACTACACTTCGAGTCAGTCTTGGAATTTTGTCAGCATAGATATAAAAAATGTATTTTTTTTAATAAAAAAAAGTAAATATATTGAGTTAGTTAGTTGGTAGATGCGCCAGTTGCGACACAGAAGCGATAGAAATTCGATTTATAATGATTACAATTTTGGTTGCAAATTAAACGCGTAAAAGGTAAGTCCAATGGGAGGATTATAATTTAGCCACATGTCAGTTGTGAAATTCGCGATGAGGTTGTACTCGTATAACAAATGACTCTGATGGTGCCATTTACCTGTTGCCCCACTGACAATTTGTGCCTGTTGCCTCAGCTGGAATCCGCTTATAGCCCGTAGTATCTGTGTGTACTTGCTCTCTTGTGTGTGCGTGTTTGTGTGTGTGTGTGCTGTGATTGTAGCAACAACTGCATCCACTTTTGCAATCCGGCAGCTACAACACCTGACCAGTGCACAGGTGAACAACACGCCACGGGCCCAACTGGATACACTGTTCTTCAATCGGGTGCCCAAGGCGGGCAGCGAGAAGCTGATGGAGCTGCTCAAATTGTTGGCCAAGCGCAACAATTTTTGGGCGCGTCGCGATCCCGAACAACTCCTCGAAACGATACTCATGGATAGGGGCTATGCCCGCAATTTGTTAAAGACCGAGATACTCAACTGCACCACAGCCAATTCGTATACCAAGCACGTGGCCTTTGTGAACTTTGCTGCCTTCAAGAAACCCTGGCCCATCTACATCAATCTGGTGAGGGATCCCATCGAGCGATTGGTCAGCTGGTTCTACTACACACGTGCTCCCTGGTATTTGGAGGATCGTGTCAAGTCCTTTGGACAGGCCTACAAAGTGCCCTCGATGGAATGGCTCCAGAAGGATTTCAATCGTTGTGTCTTGGAACACGATCCGGAGTGTGTCTATGAGCAGCTGGAGACGGGCAATCTGGGTGATCATCGAAGACAAACACTCTTCTTTTGCGGCCAACATCCCAATCTCTGCATGTGAGTAGGAGATATCCGCTTCGCGAGGGCTGCTTGATTAGTTGTCAAAGTTAGTAGTCAACAATATCTAATTGTGCCTCCAAGGCTGCACAAATGTGTGCAATAATAATGATATTAATTGTAGTTACGCAACATATTTTACTTCATTGAAATTCATTGATTATTTTGATCAATTTCATAGCTCAACAGATTGAAATTCATTGATTATTTTTGATAAATTTCATAACTTAACAGATTAAAGAGTTTTATAAGCAACAACGAACTTTAACAAATAAAATAGATGAATTCTTGAAAAATACAAATTTACAATTTGCAGAAGTTGTGAGGGAAATTGTAAAATGAATTGAAAAATCAAGAGTGTTTTCAGTAAATTCAGTTTATATTCAGTAGCTCCGAAGTTTCTTAATTTTACCATTCATAAATTATTATATTATAATTGATTCCCTTTTAAAAAGTTAAAATATCTTTTGCAAGCATTTGAGGTAAATTTAAATATAATTTAAAATTTATTATTGTCTCTTAAATTTTATGGGCAGATATTGCTTGCAACATTTTAAGATGGAATAACTTCAAAAAAAAACAACAGAAATAATTAATGTCCTATAATCCAATGCATACTTTTTGTTCTGCAAATGAGAAAATTGTAAATGAAAAATAAGCAATATTTGTATATAGTTTCCCCTTGACAACTCATCGAGCAAGCCACGCGAATCGAACTTTATTGAAACGGCCCCCAATCCAAGAGCCCACTCCATCCCCTCCCACCTCCGCAGGCCCTTCAACTCCCGCGAGGCCATGCAGCGCGCCAAACGGAATGTGGAAAAACGATATGCCGTGGTAGGCACTTGGGAGGATACCAACACCACGCTGAGCGTGCTGGAGGCATATATACCCCGATTCTTTGCCGGCGCCCGGGAGGAATACTATGCGATGCAGGGGCAGGTGGAGAATGTGAATCGGAATGCGTTGAGGCCGAGAATCAGCGAGGAGGCGAGATTGCTGCTCAGCAGGAATCTGACGCATGAGATTGAATTCTATCAGTTTGCGAGGCAGCGTCTGAATAAGCAGTATATAGCACATCAATTGGAAAGAGATCGATCAGTTAGAGGATAAGATTTCAAGAATAAAATAGCTACTCTTAACTTTCAAACTTTTCCAACTCCTGGAGCTCTTCTAACCGCGTAATTAGTTTGCTAATGCTGGTACTTGGGACTGGGACTCACTTGGTAATAAAAGGTCTCCTCTATGCAGCTGCGGGGTCACAACGACGAGGAAGAAGATGGGCATTATCAGAGAGCTTCCCGTCAGTCTCATAATCATCTGCATAAGGCATCTCACGACCATCAGCTGGCGATGCCAGAGAAAAAGGTGCATCTGGAAGATGATCAACTTGACTATGAAGACGATGATGATGATGATCATGAGCATGGCTATAATTTAGCAGCTGATCTGCTGAACAACACAAAGAATGCCGAAGTGGACTTTGTCTTCTTCAATCGTGTCCCCAAAGTGGGCAGTCAGTCCTTGATGGAGTTGATGCGTCGCCTGGGCAAGATTAATGGGTTTGTTCATGCCCGCAATCCGGGCAGCGTTAAGGAGACCGTCATGTTGCCAAAGGATGGCCAAAAGGAGCTCCTAGGGGACCTGCTGACACGCCAAAAGCCGCACATCTACAGCCAACACATAGCCTACATCAACTTTACCAGATTCCATCTACCCCGTCCCATTTATATTAACCTGGTCCGCGATCCCATCGAACGGATCATCAGCTGGCATTACTATGTGCGTGCGAGATGGTATTACAACGACATGAAGGCCAAGCTGGGAGAGAATTCCATAGCTATGCCGTCGGATGAGTTCCTCGATCTCGACTTGGACACTTGTGTGCGAAACAAGGATCCGCATTGCACCTTTGAGCAAATGCAAATCAAGAATCCTGTGGGTGATCATCGCAGGCAAACTCTGTTCTTCTGCGGCATGAACAAAAAGCTATGCATGTAAGTAGGAGTACGTGCTCGAATTGGAGTCGTTATTACTGAATCAACCTGCTTGAATTAGGCCCTTCAACTCGGAGGTGGCCATGCAGAAGGCCAAGCGAACTGTCGAGTCGGAATACGCCGTGGTGGGCACCTGGGAGGACACGAACATCACCCTGACCGTACTCGAGCACTATATACCGCGGTATTTCCGCAACGCCAAGGTGGCCTATTACCGTAAGCATTACCTGAAGACCGCTGTGCATGAACCTGTTAATTCTCTAACGACTTTGCAGTGGGCGAGGAACGACTCTCCCGAGTAAACCGCAATAACGTCACTCGCATCGTCAGCGACGAGACGCGCCAGATTCTTCGCAAGAATCTCACGAACGAGATCGAGTTCTATGAGTTCTGCAAACAACGTTTGTATCTCCAATATGCCGCTATCAACAATGGCAAACGATTTGGGGAGGATGATTATCTCCTGGTGCCGGAACATCAGAATGGAAAGTCCGACGATTACGAGTATTAAACTAATGCCTAACTAACTTAAGCTGTGCCAACTATCAAATAAAATTCTTAGAAAGTATTCAATGACAATGACTCTCTATCAAATGTAGGTCGATAAGTTCTTTGAATTTCTGGAGAGATTCAAGCCTTTGGGCTTGAATGAAGAGCTTTCCTTGATTCAGCCATATAAATTAATATTCGACTCTTAACTTGTCCTTACATGCATATGGGAACTATAGGGATATTTCCTTTATGATTGAGAATTTTTGCTATGTACACGTGGTACAATATTTATTTCTCTGACATTTAAAACTATCAGTTTAAAAACTAACTAGGCTCCATTTTCAACCTGTCATGGTCAAAGTAGAAGAACAGTCTTACAAAAAATGTTCATGGTATCAAAACACGTGTTTTTAAGTTCTTTGGAATGAAAATGAAAAAAAAGAGAATAATTCCTCACAGATATTTTCTTTTAAAATATATCTTCAATCATTTTTTATATTTGTAGAAGTAGAGTTTAGCATTTATTATTATTTCTGCAGCCTTAAATGAATTGTTTTTGACAACGAGTCAGTTTTAAAGTTCACTTCTTAAAGAATGGCTTTTAAATGGATACATTTAGGAAAAAAGAGTCAATACTTGCATAGAATTGATAAAAGTTCTTGACGTTCCGGACTCATTTGAAGACCTGCTTTCAATTTATCTTCCACTAACTCTCTTCGATCCGTTTCGCACCTGACTGAAGTTCTCTTGGTTCAGTTCTCTTGATTGTGACTCGACGGCGTTCTTTTGTCTTTCATTCAAGCTGGCTGGACTGACAGCAGCACAATTGAATAATACACCGAAAGCTGAACGGGATTATATATTGTTTAATCGCATAGAGAAGGTTGGAAGTCAGTCGATGACAAAGCTGTTGGGCCAACTGGGTAATTTGCATGGCTTTACCACCTATCGCAATGAGATCCCTCCCCATAAGAAGCCATTAGCGAGCTTCGATGAGGAGGCGACATTCGCAGAGGAGCTGATGGAGCTGGAGGAGCCTGGTGCTTATGTGGAGCACACTAACTGGATCAACTTCACGGCACATGATTTGCCCAGGCCCATTTACATAAATCTCGTGCGGCATCCCATACAGAAGGTGATGAGTGCCTATTACTATCATCGCCATCCCATGATTTATGGCAACAACCTGCTCCGTAATCCAAATAAAGCGCCCAAGAATAAGGAATACTTTGATAGGAGCTTCAATGACTGCGTCAGACAGCGAATAGCTCCCGACTGTGTCTTTGATCCCCATTCGCCCTACAATTATGACTGGCGGCGATTCGCGTTACGTTTGTGCGGTAATCAGCAAGTTTGTCTGTAGGTAATGCTCCCTCATCTGAACAATCGGTGCTATAACTGCTGCTTTCCTCCAGGAATCTGAACTCTGAGATAGCCACGCAAATTGCCAAATCGCATGTGGAAAAGGAATATGCCGTTGTCGGCAGCTGGGAGGATACAAATATCACATTGGCAGTGCTGGAAGCATATATCCCGCGATTCTTTGCCGATGCCACAAAACTGTACTATTGTAGGTGTATTTTATACCCAAGTATGACCTTCTTTAACCTCTCTTCGCTTTTCTTGTGGGTGTTCAGCGGCACAGGAAAAGTTCATGATAAACTCGACGCCGCATGACAAACACCTGGATGAGGATGTGGAAGCGTATCTGAAGCAACAGTTTGCCTATGAGATTGAATTGTACAACTTTTGCAAGCAGCGTCTCTATAAGCAGTTTATAGCCATCAGGAAGACTGAATTAATGCAAGAGTTTGTAGACAATACTCAAACAAATACAGGGACTTAACTTTTATTCAAAACTATTGCAAACGAGTCTTTTCCTTTCGCTACTAATCTCAAAATCAAAACTCAAGACGGTTTATGGTCAGCTTGCATTCCTCAAGATCGTATAGCTATCAACGGTACCCCTCGGTCTTTCGCAGATCCTTCACCTGAATCCCAATGAGCTGAACAATACAAAGAAAGCTGAAATCGATGTGCTGTTCTACAATCGAGTTCCCAAAACGGGCAGCATTCAATTCATCGAACTGATGCGTCAACTGGGAAAAGTGCACGATTATGATGTGGAAAAGGATCCACAGAATGGCGGCATATTGCCCCTTCTGGAACCCGCCGATGAGAGTGACTGGATCGAGAATATAGTCAATCTTGAGGATGGCACCGTCTTCGCCAGTCATGTCAACTACTTGAACTTCAGTAAATACGAACAGCCTCGACCCATTTACATAAACATGGTGCGAGATCCTGTGGAGCGAGTGATCAGTTGGTATTACTATATACGTGCTCCATGGGTGTTTGTGCCAGGACGTCGTCGTAGCAATCGCGAAATGCCCAATCCACAGTGGGTCAACACTGAGTTCGATCAGTGTGTGCTGAATGGAGAAAAGGTCTGCACCTACATTGAGGGATCCCTGCTCGAGAAAGTGGGCGATCACCGTAGGCAGACGCTCTTCTTCTGTGGCCACAATGAGTTCAAATGCACGTGAGTTGGACTTCCGCATAGTATGGAAAGAACCTTTCAAGTCCCCTTAACCATATATCCCAACCCCCCAGACCCTTCAACTCCCGCCTGGCCCTGCAGTTGGCCAAACAGAATGTGGAACGGGAATATGCCGTAGTCGGCACCTGGGAGCATACAAATGAAACCCTTGCCGTCCTGGAGGCTTATATACCGCGCTACTTTGCGGATGCCTCCAAGATGTACTACTGTAAGTACTTAGAAGAACTTCAAGTGTTTTCTCTGATTGACACCTATGTTTTCAGCGGGACTTCATGCGGGAAAGTCGAATGACAATCCCATGAAACCTCACATTAGGCAGGACATTGTTGACATGGTGCGTCGCAATTTCACTCGGGAAATCGAATTCTATCAGTTCTGTCGCCAGCGTCTGCATAAACAATATCTGGCTCTAAAGCTGAACGATCTCATGCGCATGGACGACAGCTTAATTAACCTAAAAGCGGCCAACGAACTGGCCATAAGAGACTAGTTAGTTTAGAGTGTGAATTTATGTGAACTAATAAATTAAAAATGCATATAATCTTTAAATTGATTGCACTCGTATCAGCATTTATTTGGAAGAACATTTAGAACACATAGTGACTGTTATTCCCTTTTAAGCTTGACTATCTTGATCTTAGCTGGCTCTAAATGAACTGACCATCATAGATTAGATAGTTGAGAATGTGAATATGGAAAATGAATAAATAAATAAATTGAGATAGTGACTTTTCTTCTCTTTTTAACCTGCGGTTTATGAGAAATTCTCCCTTACTTGGTCTAATCGCATCAGATTTAACTTTTGCTGCAACTATTGTCTATCAAACTTATGGGATTTCTGCCTACTAACTTGGCTTCTACCTCGAACTAACACATCGAACAGATCGAAGTATAAAAGTATATCCAACTCAATCTGTTACCAATCCCGCCTCAACTGCAGCTGCAACGCCTGAGCGCGGAGCGTTTGAATAACACTCGCAATGCCGAGATCGATGTGCTCTTCTTCAACCGGGCTGCCAAGGTGGGCAGTGAGGCGTTGCTGGAGCTGTTCAATGCCCTGGTGGAGTACAATGATGAGCTGATTTTGGAACGCAGCGGATTACACGAGATTACTATGAGACAGATGAAAAAACCGGAGCGGAGAGAAGCTGCCGAGTTTGTGGCTGGACTAGATGAGGGCACTGTCTATATACGACACATCAATTGGCTGGACTTTGATGAGTTCGATCTGCCCAAGCCCATCTACATCAACATGGTCAGGGATCCCGTGGAGCGGGTCATCAGTTGGTTCTACTACGCCCGGAGTTCCTACAAGAATGCCATCGAGTACCGCAAGGCTCCCAACAAGAAGATCAAACCCGAGTCCTGGTACAAGAAGAACTTCAATGAGTGTGTGCGAAGTGGAGATCCGGAGTGTCAGTATGTGCCACACACTGTGAAGGACCCAGTTCCGAATTTTAAGAGGCAGTCCCTCTTTTACTGCGGCCATCATGATGATTGTATGTAAGTGACGGGTCAGGGGAAAATCGGAAAATCAGGGGCAACTTGAATCTCTGTCTAATGAGCGACAAACTTGCAGTCCCTTCAACTCGCCAGCAGCCATTCAAATGGCCAAGGAGCACGTGGAGCGGGATTATGCGGTGGTCGGAAGCTGGGAGGACACAAACATAACCCTGACTGTCTTTGAGCGATACATTCCTCGATTCTTCCGCGGCGCCAAGCTGATGTACGAGAGTAGGTTGAACAGTTCTCAGTTGTCATTGAGTTTAAGCCCTAATGAGGTACTTCCAACTATCCAATTTAGTGCATAACAACAAGATCACGAATCGGAACAAGAATAAAAGGAAGCCTTACATTGAGCCAGAGGTCAAGGAGATGATTAGAAGTAATTTCACCCATGAATATGAGTTCTATCATTTCTGCAAGCAGCGTCTCTATAAGCAGTATTTGGCACTCAATTTGCATGAGCTGGACAAGCATGGATTGTTAAAATAGTTGAGAAATCCACAAAAGCCCTGCAACTACCATAATTAGTTGGTGATAAATACTCGAATCCATTATATAAATACTTAATTAGTAGACAGATTAAACAACAATACTCGCCCAACATATATTTGTGTGTCCATTTTGTGTCTAATCCTTTGTGTGCCACCTACACGGAAATTTCTCCTAACCCTAAGCCTTCCAATTCCCCTCCCAAATCAGCTGCATGATCTGACACCCCAGCAGTTAAACAACACGGCGAAAGCCGAAATGGATCGGATATTTTTCACTCGTTGCGCCAAAGTTGGCAGCGAATCCTTGATGGAATTCATGGAGTATCTGCAGGATATCAACGACTTTGAGGTCGATCATTCGGGCCTGAGGAAGCCAACGAGACGGCAACTCTTACCCAGAAGTCAAGCCGAAACGGCCACGTATATTTTTAACCAACAGCCGGGCACGGCTTACATCCAGCACACCTCATGGATCGACTTCAATGCCTACAATCTGCCCAAGCCCATCTTCATAAACCTGGTCCGCGATCCCGTCGAGCGCATGATCAGCTGGTATTACTATGTCCGCAACTCGTATCGCAATGCCATTTTCTACCGCAAAAATCCCGAGGCTCCCATTAAATCCACCGCTTGGTTCAAAAAGAGCTTCAACGACTGCGTCCGCAGCGGCGACCCCGAGTGCCAATATATTCCTCTGTCGGTTAAGGATGCCGTGGGTAACTATAAGCGACAGTCGCTCTTCTTTTGTGGCCACCATGAAGATTGTCTGTGAGTACTTTGGCATCAAAAGAAACCCATTAACGTTCGACTCCTAAACAAGTCTATCTAAACCAGCGGTGGGCACACATGGACTCCGGGAGCTAGAGGCTGCACCCGAGTTCATATTTTGTGCCCATCGCTGATCTAAGCAATGAGATACTCTTTGGATATCAATCAGTTAACCCTATTTTTTCCGGCCACCTTTTGTGATTATGATCCGATCGTTATTAAAAATTCAGTTTAGATATTGGAAAAGCTTATGGATATATATTAAAATGGGTACCGAAGCTCAAAGCTTAAAATTTCTACGTGTAATTCATTTTCATGAATAAGCAAATTTTTGCTCCTGTTTTTATGAACTGGGTTTCATTCCCACCATGCCTGCCATAAAAAAGAAAAGAACATAAGAATGGTCCATTACCGACATTACACAAATTCTTTCCCGTCTTAAAAAAAAAAATTAATAAAAAAAAGTGGTAATGTCCATTCTTTGGGAATTGCACAGGCTACATATGCAAATTTTTTTATAATAGAAAAGGGGCCGTATTTTCAAAAATCACAAACGAAATACAGTTGACATTCCAAAATCTCTGAAGTATTTGCTAAGCAAAGAGCGTTAATGGGCTAAATTGATTAAGGCCACAAATTCTAAAGCTGTCCGAATGCTTTACAGACCCTTCGACTCTCCCTTGGCCGTGCAAATGGCCAAACGAAGGGTAGAAGAAGAGTATGCGGTTGTGGGCACCTGGGAGGAAACTAATATCACCTTAGCCGTATTGGAACATTATATACCACGTTATTTTGCACGTGCCACGACGATCTACCCAAGTAAGAGCCTGTACTGTTATACTGGAAGTACCCGAATCAACCTTATACTTTGCAGTGTTTGAAGAGAAACTCAAGAATCGCAATCGGAACAATCGCAAGCCCAAAGTTGCCGCAGATGTCAGAGCCATGGTCAGAAGCAACTTTACCCATGAATATGAGTTCTATCACTTCTGCAAACAGCGCCTTTTTAAACAGTATATTGCACTCAAGCGTACGGAATTGGAGATTCTGAATTTTTCATAATATCGTACTTATCAAAATGAATTGTCCTTGAGTAAAGGATCTACTGATGCTATTATAGCGCCATCTCCACGTAACCAAAGCTATTTAAAGAAATAAAAATATAAAATACATTTAACTTCCATGCAAAGACATTTCTTGTCAACAGTTACCAGTTAATAATAGTAATAGTTATAATAGTAATCCAAAAGTAATCATATTTATTTTATTTATGTCAAGTTAATTTTTTGTTAGAGTCGCCGACCTGCCACATTTAGAACTTTAAACTTTGAAAAAAAGCTGGGCTCGATTTCCAAACTCCATGCTAAAATAGAAGTCATACATATAAATGTTACATTTCCGTCATTTGTACCCAAACACGCGTTTTTGAGTTCCGTGGATTAAAACACAAAATTCAAAAAAAATAAATAAACAAATTTGGATCGATAGTCTATAATTATAGATCACTCAGAGTTCGTTTCGCGCTTTATTTGTGTCTCACCTTCGCATAATCACGATGTTCTGTGTGTTGTCGATGTACCCACTTAGCTACAACATTCCAAACCACATCCCTTCCCAGCTACATGATATTATACCTCTGTATCTGAACAATACACGCCTCGCCCGTCTGCCTGTTGTGTTCTTCAATCGACCCACCCGCGTGGGCACTGAGCACTTGATTCCGCTCTTTCGCCTCCTCTCCGCTCATAACGATATGAATGTTGTGCTCAATGGACCTGTGCCAAGTGTGAGTCGCATGAGGACGATAAAGGAGCAAAAGACGGAGGTCCATTGGGTGAGTAAGCTGCAGAAGGACACCCTGTATATAGCACACGGCAATTGGATGAACTTTACAAAATATAAAAGAAACAAGCCCATTTATATTTCACTGGTGAGGGATCCAGTGGAAAGAATGATCCACAACTACTACGCACAACGCACTTTCAAGAAGCTGGCCATAGGTCGTAGCATCTATGCTGGACATGCACAGAGAAGCGATTCCTGGTTTAAACAGACCTTCAATGAATGTGTTCGCAAAGGGAGTCCAGAGTGTCAATATATTCAATATTCAGTCGTAGATGCAGTTGAGGATTTTAAGAGACAATCCCTGTTCTTTTGTGGTAACCACGAGGATTGTCTGTGAGTAACACTTCAGATTTGCTGATCTTGCGGAACACAAATCCCGAAATCCCTTCCATCTATAGACCATTCAATACCCCATACGCTGTGCAGATGGCCAAGAGGAATGTTGAAATGGAATACTCCGTTGTGGCCACCTGGGAGCATCCAAATATAACCCTTACCGTACTGGAGAAGTACCTGCCTCGATATTTCAATCATGCGCGTCAACTGTTTAATTGTAGGTTCCTTTAACATTTACCATTCCTATTCGTACAATCTCCAATATCTGATATTTTCTAGTGCACAAAGAAAGTATTTCCAGTCTCAATCGGCGATATTCAGTGGACGCCGATGTTAGGGCCATGGTAAGGCGTAACTTCACCCATGAATACGACTTTTATTTCTTTTGCAAGCAGCGTCTATACAAACAATATCTGGCCCTGAAACTGGAGGACAACCTCAATTAACATTCAACATTCAAAGACAGTTTCCTTTTATACCAAATATTATATACATTGAATAAAAAAATACCTTAAAAATTTAAAAGTTTTAATATAATATATTTGTAATATAATAAAGAGCTTTTCAGTAAAGTTAAAGTTAATCAAGTATATTGATCTTATAGCTTAATAATTAAATTAATGAGCTTGCAAAGCTGCTGTCCCTTTATTCAGTGTTGTAAGCTTTCGTAAAGCTAATGCACAACACTGCCTACTTATAAGGTTAGATTAATCCAAGCAAAATCCTTTAACAACAGAGCACAAAATAAATATCAAACACCAAGGACTGTGAGGTGAGAAAGACAATATGGAGTAAGCTTATTATGAGTGATAGTAAATGCTCTCTCAAGTATTCTTTTTATCCATCTAATATGTATTTTATGTTCTCTTAGATGTCCTCGCTGAATGTGCGTGATTTGAACAATACACGCAAGGCTCAAATGGAGCTGGTCTTCTTCAACCGCGTACCCAAAGTGGGCAGTCAAACATTTATGGAACTACTGCGTCGCCTCTCGGAACGCAACAATTTTCAGTTTCATCGCGATGCAGTCCAGAAGGTGGAGACCATTCGTCTGGCCGAGGATCAGCAGCAGGAGATGGCCGAGGTCATCAGTGAGCTGCCTGAGCCCTCGGTCTTCATCAAGCACGTGTGCTTTACCAACTTCACCAAGTTCAATTTACCAACTCCCATTTATCTGAATGTGGTGCGAGATCCCGTGGAGCGTGTGATCAGCTGGTTCTATTATGTGCGTGCTCCTTGGTATTTCGTGGAACGCAAGGCCGCTTTTCCCGATCTGCCACTACCCCATCCAGCCTGGCTCAAAAAGGACTTCGAGACGTGCGTCCTCAACGGTGACCAGGAATGCACCTACACCCAGGGCGTCACAGTTGAAGGCATTGGCGATCATCGGCGACAGAGCCTGTTTTTCTGCGGACATGATTACGAGTGCACGTAAGATTCCACACAGCTTAACAAATTGTATTCTCCAATAAACTAAATTGGTGTCTCAATTACAGCCCGTTCAACACTGTCGGTGCCTTGGAGCGCGCCAAGTTCGCCGTGGAGCAACAGTACGCGGTGGTTGGAGTCCTCGAGGACTTCAACACCACGCTCTCAGTGTTGGAGAAATACGTGCCACGCTTCTTTGAAGGTGTGCGGGATATCTATGCAAGTAAGTTTCTTTTGGGATAACTTCGATTCAAATATTCTTTGGATTAATTTAGTTTACAACGATAAAGTTTTTATAATAATTGGACACACATGTGGCTCCCTTAGCTCTTACAGTCTCCGAGATCTTAGTGTTCACACATATTCTGATACAGAATATATAAAGAATAGAATTCAGCCCTATAAAATACTTATTAAAAAGCTTTTTATATTAATTTTTTAAATAATTGAAAATTAATTTTAGTTCTGCCGTTTTAAAAGAAGTAAAGATTTAATTCTAAAATAACATACTTAGAATTTATTCAGTAAATTCGAAGCTATTGCAGTATTCAGAAACTCTGATGTTTGTGTTATTTTATAAAGTGATATATTTTGTAATGAAAAAGTAAAATTCGTGCGGAAATGAACACATATTTTGTAAATTTATCTTAAAAAGGAGTTTGACTAAAAATATCTCTGCATTTCAAAAAGTTAAATGACTAACTAAATGTATTCCTGTTTCCATTTATCACTCACAGATAGCGCTGAGTATCTGACCAAGATCAACAAAAACAACTTCAAGCCGCCCGTCAGCGAGCATGTCAAGGATATCGTGCGTCGCAATTTTACGAATGAGATTGAATTTTATCAGTTCTGTCGCCAGCGATTGCATAAACAATATCTGGCTGCCCATTTGCCTCAGAGGATTATAACAGCTCATCCGGCAGCCTTGGCGGGTAATTAGCAGTCGACTTCAACATTGTGTTGTATAAAGATACATATACTCGATCCTGTAGTCAATTAAGTAATATGCGCCCCCCTCCAATCCACTCACATATCATAGAGAATAGTTGTTTTCATTGTGTATATTTCAAATTGTTTATAAAATATTATTCATATTCTTATCAAATACATAATTACGTATATTTATATTGTTTAGTTAGTGTTTATGAAAAATGCATTCCAATTGTGATGTCTTCAAGTGAACTGTTGAAATTTTTTGTTTTTAATATCTATGTTTAATTAGAATTAAGACTTTTAAGCTCACAAACTGTAAAAATAATAAAAATAAATATTCTAAGATATAAAAGTGTCAATTAATAACTGAACCCTTAGCATTTCATTTACCAAATGACCACATTGGTAACGTGAGTATTAAACTAATTTTATCTGAATTATTTACTTACACAAAAATATATAAAAGAGAAACTTTGAACAACTTTTCAGATTCCATAGGATAGTAGACAAAGGACATAAGGTTTATGGTTGAAAGTATTTTTATTATTTTTAAGCTATTTCTGATTTGAGGTAGCTAAAGTTACATTCGTAAAAAGTTCTTCCCATTTGCAGTTAATTTAATAATTAATATCTCATTATTCTTATTAGTTTAATACTTATTGTAAAAACACTGCAATGTCAATTTGTATATTGTTCTGTAATTATTATTATAGCCTCAGATTTGACAATCTCTAATCACATCCTTTGAGTTGAACCATTATATCAAGTAATTTATTTTCAACGGATAATGATTGTTACGGTTTTATTAGTTCATATTTTTTGTTTTAGAATTTAATTCCAATTACCATCTCACTTAGATCAGGAAAATTCGCTCTTAAATTGCTGCATTAAATTCCTAAAACAGATACTTCCTCACTTATCAAATTTTGTTTTTAAAAGGTTTAAACTAAAGGGGCATTTACACTAGTTGACAAGCTGGTCAATTTCATCTCAGTAGGCTGAAAATTTTGATGACAACTTAATCAACTCTAGTGTAAACGGTGGTCAACTCTAAACAAAAGTGTGTTGACTTGGTAAAAAGCACAGCCTACTGAGATGAAATTGACAAGCTTGTCAACTAGTGTAAAGGCACCATAATAGTTATAGGTCATTTGAACCTTTCTGTAAAAAAATTATTAACTATTAAATATTTTTGGCGATGGAAAATTAGGTATTTATTTCAGTTAACAATGTTATGAACACATAAAATAATAAAACAAAAATAAAAATATAAAAAAATAAAAAATATTAAAACATGAAAACGTTTTCTATATCTATTGAAAAATATTGTAGGTAACATAGTTTTTAATGCTTCGATGCTGGCATTTTAATTTGAACACAAAGATAATAATATGAAAACTATAATATAGCTTTTGTGGCTTTAATAATATCGCTGCAGATTTCGCTACTGCAATTTAAAGCAACCGCTAATTTGAGTCGACGTCATTTGGCGAGTAATGCTCCGTTTCTTGCTACAAAAAATGTAAGGTGAATTAAATTATATTAGAACTACATGTATTTAGGTATTAAGTAAACCCACCTCTTATCGCCATATAATGCATAGCAGTCATCGGGCTTCATATCGACACCTGGTCCCAGTTTTTCTGTCTTGACACAAATGTATTCATCATTTTGATCATCACAAGATGACGTCTCAATCCAGCGTTCTGGAGAGCTGAGATAAATGGCTTGAGGGTCGCTGGCTATCATTTCCAGAACACTATCATCATTTAAATCAAGCCAGCCACTACTGTCACCCCTTAAGTCACACAGATTCGTCTGACATCGGCGAAGAATCCTAGTCAAGAGGTGATCGAATGCCAGATTCTTGGGTAGCTGATAGGCGCCTACATGTAGAGTCCAGCGTGCCACGAACAGTTTATATATGAGATGATAGTCATTATAGCGGTATTCAATTCGTTGACCATCCGCTGAAATACGTGACTTTAGGAAGACATCATCGAACTGCAGTTGTTCCTCGCTAAGAATATGAAGCCGTTTATTGTCACGCCGTATATAATCCCACTTGTCCACGTCTAGACCACAGCGACTGTTGTGCACTATATCAAAAATATAACCAAATTCCATCATTGGAAAAGTGAGCATCTCACTATCGCCTCTTATCAAAGCCTTCATCAGTTGCACACCGCGTCCATTGCCGTCATCGCGCAATGAAAGAAGCTCCGGACTTTTCACGTCCGCAAAGATTTTATCCACACAGATCAATCCGTTAAGCTCGTGCTAAATACAGAGCTGTAAACATTACAAAACATTCAAATAATTTAGATACAGTAACTCACATCAAAACTGTGTCCACAAGCTTCTTCCCAGTTATGCGAAAATGGGCCATGTCCGACATCATGTAACAGCGCCGCAATCTCAACCGAATGTCGGCACCATTCTGGTAAATCCGGTTTGTTAATGGAATTGCGTTTCAGGGCATTCAGTTGATCCTGCGCGCCCTTGAACGTTCTGCAATAAAATCGACTGGATTAATTTGTATCTAGTATGTCTTGGTAAACAACTTACCCAATGCAATGATCATAGCGAGTATGGTCACCGTTCGGATTTCCGGACATCCTGAGCAACCCCATTTGCTTTACTTTCTTAAGACGTTGGAACTGTGGGTGATTCACTATCTCCTCAATGTAACTGGGAATCTCGATGACTCCATGGACTTCATCCTCAATGAGCATCTAAAGAAACAGATCACGCTTTAATAATTAAAAAATGGGTCTTGGCGTTCTTTTAAAAAAAAAAACTACAGAAACTTCGAGCCAGCTAAATCATTGCAAAGAGTTTATGAACTAATTTTATGTTTTAAATATTGTTTCTAATAAATGCATAATTTTAATACACATAGACCGTTATCTATACTATGTAAATCAATCTGATTATTATCAAAATGCTTTTCTTTTTGCCTTTTTGCTTTTTGTTGACTGTCGCCGACGACATACAAACCCGAACTGAAAACTACAACTAGCTTCAAGAGGGCAAAAACTCGACTTGAAAAACCGCAATTGTTCTCATAAAAAATATGATAACAAAGTGGTTTGATATACAATGTAAATTTCTCAAGTAATATGTACAATTCATGCTTACACTCACTGTATGTACACAAAAAACGATTGCCGCACAAAGTAGGTCTTTTTGGCCAATTTAATGAATATTTAAACTTAAAATTTAAGGGCAAAAACAGACATACCATTTTTTTTAATGGAAACGATTTTGGATTTTAGGAAAATTAAACTTTTATTTTCAATTTGCTGCGGATTTAAAACTGACACCAGTGTGGCCAGTCTTTGTTCAATGGAAAAAATCAAATGGCAAATGTTAAACTAACGTTAGAGGTATTCCCCTTACAAATGTTAGCATTATTATTTATGATATTTATTTAAATTGGTGGAAACCGTACTCATTTTGATGCCATTTTCTCAGCTACATCCTTTTTTTGTATCCACTTTCGATTTCTTTAACAAGTTTGAATTTTTCTTCAAGCATTTTTAAACACGTCTTGGTTGTGTATAATCCTGCGCTGATGCTTTTCACAATGATTTTTAAGCGCGACTGACAAAGAAGTATATGTACATATGTATAAAGTTCGTCTTTCCTAAATCTACATACATATGTATTTCACCGTTAGCGACTCGACTTTAACTTGAACAGATAAGTTGAGGAGCTGAGTCCAATGTCCAAAGAGATAGTAACACATTGTGACTCTACTTAAGTCATAACTAGTTGATTTTATATACTCTACTTAACTACTTATATACTCTACTAACTTAACTCTGCTTAACTAGTAGATTTTATATACATAAACCAATGGCGACGTCGTGTTACAAACAGCCTAAGAATTGCAATATACCCCAAATGCAATACATGCATCTGCAGAGAATAAACAGCTGTTCACACAGTTGGCAGAGACGCCTTTCAAATCGCTGCCATGGCAACCAGAATTTGATACCGATTTCTAATTGTATTCGCTGCTTTCATGGTAAATGAAAATCTTACTTACATTTGGAGCGGCTGCCACATCGCTGATTTGCTGTTGTTGACGCAATTGAAGCTGCTGCTGCTGAATTGTAAGTGCAGACAATTCGGAGCCCTGTTGAATCAAAGAATTTCTTGCACAAATCATACTGGTTGACATCTCGACGTTGCACTTTTGCCTTTTCCTCTGCTCGCGCTGTTTTTGACGAAACCAACGTGAAAGAAGAGAGGCACGACAATAACGAATCCAGGAAAACGTTGTGAATTACTTTTAGTTTCGTTTCGTTAATTGTGTAAACAAGACATTTCTTGTCGTCAGGCACAACAATGACACTAGCAAACAGCTGATTGCCAGACAACCTGCTCAGGGTTGTCATGCGGCGCAATTACTTGGTACCAGGGCTGGAGACAAGCGACGCGCCAAATATGCAGTATTCAAAGCAAATTTATAATTCAGACCAAAAGTATGCCACGCTATTTTCGGAAAAAAAATTCGCACTTTCAAAACTGCGAATAGGGGGCGCCTCCCGCGAGAGGCTGCCACTTTCTTTTTTTTTGCCAGTCTTAGCCAGGGCTGCCAGATGATTTTTTTTACCGTTACCGTTGCTACTGCAAGTAGATTTAGAGTAGAGCAGAAAGTGTTTTGCGTTGCGTGTGGATCCTGAGAGCGAGAGAGCGCGCTGCTGTAACTGAATTCGGCTGCTTGTTTTGTTTTGCATCAACGCCGGACGAAAACTTTTACGCTAGAGAGAGAAAGAAACAAGAATAAACGAACAGAAACAGTCTCCGCCTGCGTCGCTTTGAAAGAGCGCACTCACAGAAACGAAAACAAGAGAACAAGAGAAACGAAAAGGAGCCGGTCGACGCTAGCAGAATTATTAGAAAAATAACAACAAAATGTCAAAAAATAATAATAATAAATTTTGCACCGTTCGTTTGTGTTGCTGCCAATTAAAAACCCATTGTAGCGAGAAAGAGATACATACATATTTACGTCCTTAAAACAAATCGTATGAGAAGCTGCATTCGACGCCCGGATAGATATTTTATATTTTAGTTCGTAAGACAACAATGGAATAAAGAAATATGATATTACACATTATATTTTAAAATCCCAAACTACAGTCGAACTTCCCTTACTCGAATCACCATTATCCAAGAAAAATGTTCGAGTTATGGAGACATCGACTTATGCAAGTCTTTTTGTCAAGTTTAATATACGCTATTGCCACTCAATTTGTATTTGAAAAGGTATATTATATTTTTAGTTTAATTAAATAAATATTCCACTCAAAAATCTCTAAAATTCGTAGAATATTCAGTGCCAAAGTCGCTTTAAAGCCATTTCCATTCAATGTGACTCATAGATTGACCGCCAAAGATGCAGCTGAAGAAGAAGAAGAGTAGAGTATAAAGTGTCACTAATCCATGTTTGAATGTTGATGAGAGCGCCGTCGCATTGAAATGAAAGCGAAAGTAGCTTTTGACCCAAAAATGAATGTGGAACAGAAGAGTAAATTATTCAAAGAGCATGATAACAACGTGGAGAGAAAGAGACTAAAGAGAGGAATTGCACAGCATGGCGTCCGGTTCATACAATTGCAGGCAGTGTTGCCAATTTAGCTATTTTCCCGACAGATTTAGTGGGTTGCAACTGGCAAATGCGGGATAAATTGTAAAACAGCGGGTAGCGGGAATTTTAGCTACTTCAAAAATAATTTTAGCTTTTTGAAAACATCTGGTAGCTTCATGTATTTTTTTATGTTTTACGATGCCACACTTAAACACTTTGTAGTATTTTTTCCATTTGAATGGCACAAAAACATCGATAAGCAAAAGAGCATTAAATTTTGTCGTTTTTAACTATGAAATCAATTGAATCTATCACAATTTATGAATCGATCGGTGAAAATGCGTAAAATATAATACAGTGGTCCACTAATGTCTTCATACCCCCTAGCTTTGTCAATTTGATATCTTAATTTAATCATCTATTCATTTAAATTCCGTTTGAATGATGCAAAAATTTCATTAACCCATTAAGTACTCATGGAAAACTTTTAAATTTTTTTTGTAAAAGTGAATTTTTCCACGGTCCCAAACAAAAATTATTTTGATGCAAAAAAATTCTTAAAACAATTCTAAGAGTGATTGTAAAAAATTTGAAAAATAACTTCGCTAGTATTTCTTATGATTTTTTGAAAATTGCTAAAGAAAAAGGGGTTAAAATAGTAATTTTTATTAAATTTTAAAAAGTCATAAAAAATATTAGCGAAGAGACTTTTCTAATTTTCGTTTGCAATCCGTCCTAGAATTCTTTGAAGAATTTTTTTGCATCAAAATATTCAAAAAACACTGGATTTAATCAATGAAAATATCGTTTCTTTACTCTAGCGTTTTTTTTAGCTATCAACAAATTTTTTTAAGCTATTTTCAGCTTTTTTCAATGGCTATTTTGGCTTTTTCATGTCCCGAAGAGTTGGCAACACTGATTGCAGGCTGCATATGAATTCAATGCTTATTAACACACACGTATAAATCTGCTAAATTCGATTTACATACACTGACGAACATAATTATTGGCACAGCAAACATTTTGAGATTTGGGGGCTTAATTGTTCCCCTATCGTTAACATATTGGCATCAATGGAAAGGAAATTTAAATTCCGTTTGAATGATATAAAACTTTCCTTAACCCATTAAGTACCCTTCGAAAATTTCGAATTTATGTAAAAGTCAATTTTCGAAACTCTTTTCCTCGATTTTTTACCAAAAAATATTTTGATGGCAAAAAAATTCTTCAAACAATTTAAAGAGTAACTGCAAAAAACAATTTTTCAAAAATGTTTTTGCTAGTATTTTTTATAATTTTTTGAAAATCCTAAAAATGACCATTTTAACCCCTTTTTCCTACTTTTTACACAAAAAGTGCCTTTTTCGCAATTTTCAAAAAATTATAAAAAATACTAGCAAAAACATTTTTGAAAAATTTTTTCCAATCACTCCTTAAATTGTTTGCAAGAATTTTTTGCATCAAAATATTTTTTGTAAAAAATCGAGGAGATAAAGTTTCGAAAATTGACTTATTACATAAATTCGACAATTATTCGAAGGGTTCTTGAACGGGTTAGTGAATAGCTTTATGACTCATTCAAACTGGAATTTAAGTGACCTTTCCATTGATGCCAATATGTTAACGATAGAGGTAACAATTGAGCCCCCAAATCTGCAAAAATGTTTGCATGTGCCAATAGAGTTATGTTCGCCAGTGTCATGTGTATGTATGAATGCATGTAGGAACGAGGAGGCCAAATGCGGTCAACGCACCTTTAAAACAACAGAGAATTGCAATGTACACAAATATATTCCCATAAAAGATTCTTTATATGCTTGTATGTATTATGTTTATGTACATCACACAGACACACTGACAGCCAGATAAATACAATAAATACTTTGAAAGTTAACAGCAAACAGAAAATTGAACAAAAACAACAAGTACATAAAACAAACATTAATCAAAACAAAAACTATAAAAAAAAACGCCGGCTTCACACTAGACTGAGTGGAGCGAATAGGTATAAAGAGTACGAGAGAGAGTCCGAGAGAGACGGAGAGAATAAGAGAGATAAATACGCCTTTAACAGTGGTACAAGATAAACAACACATAAATATATATTGAACGGTAAATATATTAAGAAATAAATATCAAATACTAAAATAATTCCATTTAAATTGCAAAACAATGGAAAAAGGAATAATCTTTACCATAAATGTTTACATAAATCTCTCACCTATTAATCCTCGTAATGAAAGGGCTTTAAAGTTAATTTGTATAACCTACTTAATATATAGATTGTTGACAATAAATAATTTACAAGGGAACAAACAAAGTTAATTTAGAAAAAAAAATAAATTTTTTGAAAAACTAATGAATTTATTAAGGATTTAAAGTAGAATATTTTGGGTATAAATCAAGATAGAGCTTTTATCAGGTTTCATAAGTTTTAGCAGCATTGATACCACTGTTCTTTGGTTTAGCATCTTTTGTGCTCTCTTACTTTTGCTCGCTCATTTGACTGAGGCAGAATACTCGTACACAACACCACCCAAACCAGCCCACTAAGTCTGTGGAGAGCGAATAAACGACTGAGAAAAGTGAGAGTTTCAGGCATGCCACAGAGCTTGCAACATGTTGAAGGCGTTCGTCAGTTGCCACACGACAGGACAGCCGCACGGGCAGGCAATTCCAGAACGAAAAGTTACAATTCGTGAGATACCGCATTCTAGTTTCTGTAAGAAGCACTTGTGCCAGCACAGTAGCAGATACAGATGGCAAATTAATACTAATTAAAGCGCAGTGTGCGATCTACTGGGGAACTGCTCTCCCTCGCTTTCTCTCTCACTCTCTCTGTATTGTTCTCACTCTCTGTGCACGTATAAATTCTCTTTGCGAAAAAGTGCTCGTATCTTTGTATCTGTATCTGAATAAGGCCCATGCCCGTGCGTACTCTCAGCAGCGTGCCCGCCAGTGGGCGAAAGACGCAACTGCCGACTGCCGACTGTCGACTGCTGTGAGCTGCTACGACCTTGCAATGCCCTTGAATGACACTCTTATTGCGACCAAGTCGCCGTCGTTGCCACTACAACTGGCGGTGCTGCCACGGCTGCCACGACGAGCGCTGGCAAAATAAAGAAATTAACTTTAATTGAAATTGAATTTTTTGTATATCGTATTATCGTTAATCGTTGTGTCTCGCATACTTTTGCACCACCACAAATAAATCCGACGGTGAAGCTCCTTTTCTTTACAACCAAATCTCGAACCGACGCGAGTGACATAAAAATTTAAGAAATAACCAAAAAAATAAAGCTAATTAAAAAGAGTTAAATACTAAACATATCGTCTAAAAATTGCACACAATTTCATTAAACAGTGTTATCTAAGCAACGAGTTGTATACAGAAGTGTGTGTGCGTGTGTGTGTGTTTGAAAAGTGAAAGTTCAGGCCAAGCATATCCTTACTACAAGCCCCATTAGCTGGGTCAATTCCTTGGCACATTTTTGAGGCGGAGGCGGCTACATAAATAACGGTACCGAAACACGCAATACATAGTCTTATATTCATAACATACATAACGACGCCTTCCACATAGCATATATGCTTATATATGTACATATATATGCGCGTGTATATAATTGCTATTAGCTATATGTATGCGATATTTATGCGACAACTTTGACAACTCATAATTTTTAATACTACGTGAACGGGCAGGCCAAGAACTTGGGCATAAAGAAGGAAACCCCTTGGAATTAAACAAATTAGTGACGGGTTAGTTAAATTAATAATAATAATAATCATAACAAATTATTCTACATATATAAATTATTACGTTGAATAGTCGGCATTGACAAAAGTCAATTATAATTGTTGTATTTTTATATTTTGATGCTGTATTAATATAAACGTGTATCTGTCAGATACTTTGACATTGAAATGATTGATGCGTGGGAGTACAAAGTGCTTAAAGGGTGAAGCAGGAATTTTAATAGTAACTGAAAATAAAAATGTATGATCAATTTAGGAATATAAAAGTTATTCACATTCACAATTATTTAAACTATGTAAATTATCTGTAAATATTTATGAATAATTTATGTTGTGACAATAACTTAAGAATCATTGATAATCAAATCCAAACTTTTTTTGTACAAATCCTTTTACGTAATCAATTCAAGCTTTTCTGTCTTTTTTTTTCCTCCTCGCTAACTGCTTCGCAAATATCTCTTAAACCACAATTACAATCAAAACAATGTCCTCTGCCTCCTATTACTTTTTTTTTGCATTCCGCACCAGGCTTCAATCGTCGCCCATCAAAATCAACCCACAAGCCGTAACTAGAGTCTACGGAAAGCGAAAGTATATGAAAATCGAAAGTATCTGTATTTGTATCTGTATCTGTAGATGTGCGTCTGGCTGCTCCATAACGGCGCAAGCGTTTTTCACATTGTAGTTGTAGTTGTTGTAGTTATTGTTGTTCTTGTGATGATTATTGTGGCGGTGCTTGGCTTTGTTTGCTTTTGCTTTTGACATTTCGCTGGGTAGCAATGTCATACAAATATAAATAAAATACACGCGCTGTCAAACCAAGCGAGCCACCCACACCAAACACGCACTGACCGCGACACACACAGAGCAAAGTACAAAAGTATCTGACAGACAGACCGCTTCTTAGGGCGGCTATCCATGCGCCAAACTTGACACAGATCTATACAAGCTATAGATTGTTTTATCGTCCCTAAATCGATTGCTCACACTCCTTCCGTCGATGTTCATGTCGCAGCTGACAGCGCAAAAATCCGTAGAAAATCGGAAAAATACCACCGCGTGCTACGTGCTGCTGTCAATTTGGCTAATTCGCCATATAAAAATACAAATTAATATATATTCTGGTTTATTATTTATAAATAACAAAAATCATTCAGCATCAACACAGTCAGCTGTTGCGACTCGTAGAATATTCCTCTTAAGTTTAAAGACACCTCCACTTAAGAAAAAATTTTAGTTAATAAGCATTCAAATACTAGTAGACATATATTTTCTCTTAATATTTCCTGTCAATTCAAATTCAACAAGAAAGGTTTGGTCGAGAGTTGTATCCAACGGGATACCCTAGACTGGTCCCCATACATTCACTTTGCAAGCTTCGTACCTTTTTTTTCCTTTGGCTTGAGTCTTCGTAAATTTGTTTCTTGAATAGCTTTCCAGTTTTCTACCCGATCGAGATATAATTTTGTGATCCCATCAACCCCAAGATATCAAGTCTCAACCTTTAAAATTGCTCTTGGCATTGTGATAACATTTTCTGAGCTTACAATCTTAACATACTTATTAAATGTGCCAAATCTCTCAGCATACGAATTGAAATCTCTCTTGTAATTGTTTCCTACTCCTAATTTGCCTATACATATTAGAGTTCAAGTTTAAAACTCTGTTATATAACACAATGTGCGGATAGAATGGCAACCACTTGGCATTAAAATAGTTAAGAAAGCCTAAATAATTTTATTTAACTGGAAAAAAAGCTTATAGAGTCGCAAAGTCAAAATTATTACAGTGAAGGATCGCACTTGAATCATTATCTCTGGCTCGAATTTAGACATTTTGACAATTCCGAGATTATACCATCTCTATGTTCATGCAGACATACAAAGGGACATGGTCATAACTACTCGAATGTTGATGCGAATTAAAAATATTTGTAAATACTTTTTGGAGTTTTTTACACCTCCTTCTGTCTGTAAGATACTTTGAACAAACCTAATACACCCACGACCAGAGTATAAAACAAAAATAATAAATGAATAATGTGGTTATTGATGTTAATTTTAAATGTATCTTAATTACTGAATTTAGTTCATTTAGTATTTAATCGAGCAAGTTTATTATTAAAATTACAAATTTTTGAATGCAATAAAATATGAATTCTAAATTAATTCATTAAATTTTCACTGTTTCAATTTTAGCTTTAGCCATTTTATTTATTAATTTCGCTGAGCCATCTCCAATATTTTCCATATTCAACAAAAAACTGTTCTCCAAATATGTCATCTAGACAGTTTCAGGATCAGTATACTCGTAGTACCTAAACCATGAAATCTTATCTCTTTTATCTTTTTCAAGCCAAGCCAATTACCGCATTTGCCTAAATCCGAACAGCCCATAAGCCGTTAACTGATAACGAACTATTCGTTAAACTGTTACACACATAATACACCCACCATAACTAATAACCGAATCACAAAGACAATATTAGCCACAATCACAGCGGGCTTCTGATAACCTATCACAAATAATTACTATGGGCAATACGGAGAATATCTGCAAATATTGCCAATTGTTGTGTATTAAAAGGCAGAAGAGTCGACGATGAAATACCCTAGTAATTATATTTTGAAATTATTATGTCACCTGTATTAATTGCAAAAATTAAAAAAAATAAGGAGAATGGCGAAATTATAAATTAATCTTTATAATAATTTCTAAATTTAAAAAAATCAGAATAGAAATTCTAACATTTTTTACGATTGAATTTATTCATTCAACACAATTCTTTACATTTTTAATAATAGCTTCTTTCTAAAATAAATTAAAACACAAATAACTATTCTATTATAATAATTGTACAAATTTATAAGGTTCTTTTAACATGTGATAATCTTCTTCCTAACTTGAGAAACTTGTAATTACCACCGTAATTATCCATTCAAGTTTTTCTCAATGTCTGATAAATACATACGACATCTGTCTGACAAGGAAGACACTTAACAATGCATCTTACTTTAGCGGCTCTTGGATTTGCATAGAGTCTTTTCTTCAATTTCAAGTGTTGCAGGGGTAGTCAACTTATCATTATGCCCTTTCCCGCTCTTAGGGTAGCAGACAGCGTCAGGGATAGAGACGGAGACAGAGCGAGCGCTGATCACGAGCATTTCTCTATGCAAGCGGCTGTCTGGCAGTTGTGTTACCTTTGGGATGCAGTGATTACGATTTCACACACACACACACATTCAGTAGCATACACTGAGATACATTTACATATACAGTGGCAAGTTGCAGATACGTACGATGGGTGTAGAGATTTACATACAGAGAACAGACACATCACACTTGATCAGTGACATGCCAGACGCTGGCGGTGCGATTTGCTGTGCTTCGATTTTGTTGCCTTATCAATCGGCGCAAATTCGTTTAATGCCAAAAAAAAGCAACGTACTCAGTGCATGCTCGCCTCAGTGCCGCTGCAGACGTGGTGCAGTTCGAGTCCGACGCAGTGCAGCCAAAGCCGCCCGTTCTTTAATCTTAACCTACTATTTAAAGTGCGAGTACTTCGAGTATATCAAAGAGAATCAAAAATCGGGAACCGGCAAACGGAATCGGGATCGGGAACGGTAACGGTAACGCTAACGGGTTACCAAGCGATCGATCAGACAGCAGCGAGTTTAAGTGAGTAAGTGAGAATCGTTCGGTTCGATACGATTCGATTCGACTCGGTTCAGTTCAAATCGGGTCATATACTGCTCTCAGTTTTTTACTGACTGCTAAAAATAAATGCAACTTGTTATCAACGCTCGTAATCGAAACGCCGGCGCGGCATGATTAAGTGCACCCCCGCACCCTTGAAGTCGTGTCACAGCCAGGTGAACTCGATGCTAAATACTAGTATCTGTGATATATAAATCGCTAATGGCGCATTGTACATAATCACCACAATCTCTGGATTCCCGCCTTTTGATAGTTTAAAGCAGCTTACAAAATACTGTAGAAAGCAGCTGTTTAACTATTTTCACATACTATATTTAATAACTAAAAAGTGTTCGGCTTAATGAAGTTGTCCAGAGCGAACTGTAATAAGCTATTAACTTAAACGAGTTGATTTACTTGCTCCTTGTTAAGATGCCAGCATGTCTATTCATTGTATTTGACCCTCTATCATATATCAATATATCTTTTATAAGGTGTCACCTCAACAGTTATTTGCATATTGTATGTTCTTTTTTTTTTGAGCACAAAATAAAGTTAACTAATGACACTTTATGCAAAGTTATATTTGATTGTGTCGTTAGAGTGCCATATACCTCAATTGACAAACACGACGGGCCACACATTTGGCCCAATTTAATTCAATTAAGCTACTTATGGGTGTCAAACAGTCTTGAGATACATTTCGTATCTGACAGTGCGTGTCATTTCAAAGCATACGCAACTGAAAGAAAGTGAGAATATTGTAGATACACAGTCAAAACAAAACATAAATTTTGTCAGAAAAGCATTATAAATTTTCCCAGTCATATACGAAGAAAGTAAAAATAAAAATAGCAAAACGGAAATGTTCTTTTTGGAAAACTACATACTACACATATAGTATGCATTCTCAATTTTTATTTATAGCAAATCGTATCTTTTTTAATCGCCTTTCATTTATTTTATTTATAAATTGTTCGCTTGATATTGTATAAGCATTTTTATAATCCTTTTATCAATATTTACTGTGTGCGGTATTTTAATGCAATGGAAATAACAATTCTGTATTTTTGGCATATGATGCGACTACTTTTTCGATTAGCTCTTAATCTTTTTTAAAGATTTAGATAGTTTTGACATCAGTGCATTGAACTTGGCAAACGAATATCAATAGAGCTCTTTCTTTTTCTTTTATTCAACTTGACTTCTTAGACTCTAACTAAATCTCTGTGCATAGGACTTTATTAGAGAGATATTACTCAATAAAATATTATTAATTGATCATTGAAGGCAGAAACAAATCCTACATTTGAATTGCGTCTTGAACTCAAGATATTTTAGTACACCACATACATTGAAATAATTTTTAAAATTATTATTAAATGATTTTCAGTTGTGTTTGACTGTTTTATAAATACATTGATAATTTATATTGGTTTTCCATATTCCTAAAGCTTAGAAATGCACTTTTGGTTACTCTGCATTAATATTTTTAAATTAAATGCTTGCTATATCTTTAGTTTTACCTCATTCTACCTCTCTTTTTTCTCTATGTTTCTCTCTCTCTCTTTCGATGTTCCTGTGCCAATCTCCTTCTCTCTACGCTTTCTATAATACGCTCTCGCACGTCATCTGCCGTCGACTGCCCAAAACGCATTTAGCTACTTGGCCCTGGTCCAAAAGCAATTTTTATTTGGCCATGCAAATAAGGGACTTGAATAGAGTGAATGCGACACGAATGCTCGGGTAATCGTTGCAACATTTTATAAATACCGAGACATATCAGCCGAGGACTGACAATAAATCACAAATATGCCCAAATGCCATATCAGACATTACTCGAACATAGTGATGTGCAGTGCAATAAGTGAATCAAAATATTTGATATTTTGACCTCCCTAATCGCTCGATTGTCAGGGATTAACGATTAACGATTATTTCTTAATTTTCAACTTTGTTCGATGCCTTTGACCAATTTCAATTCAATTTGCATTATTTACTGCTTAATTACGTTTACTATTCTCGCTGCCAACGAAAACAACAACAACATAAAGAAGTAAAAATAAAAATATAAATCAAGAAAAAGGAAAAGGAAAGGAAATTAGACGCTGATCGCCGTAAAGTTCAAGGCCAATCGAGATCGCAGCGATTGGCGTATTCGAAAATTACTTATTTTCCGCCTTCTTGGGGAGGGTCGGGCTAAAGATAGATACATCTTCGTTAATTGGTGAAAGATTCGTGGGCGTGTCTTGGCCCATCTGAGGCACGTGCAACCAAGAGAAACACTTGATCTTAAAAAACCAAAACAAATCATGAAAAAGTTAATTTAAATTCATTTTATTTGGCACTTGTAAAAATTATAGCACAACTTTCATGTGATGTGGAAAATGTCACGCGTTCTTTATATGATATAATACTTTTTCTACATTTTTTTTTGTCTTTTTATTCGCTTTTCACTTTTAATGTGATGACAATTTCGGCAGACACGCAAATCGTTGACAGATGGTCAAGTATTTAAATTTCTAAGAAGAGTGCTGTAGTCGATAAAGTGATCGACTAGCTGATGCCCTCCACAGACATCTATTGGTGTCTGCTTCTCATGCAATTTTACTTGTACACATATCGGAAAAATATATAATTATATTGCAAACGTAAAATAAATTAATATTATACCAATTTTAATGGCTCATTTTGTTATATTAAAACTTAGAAAAAATGCAAAAGTAAATTGTAAAAATACAAACTTTTCGTTATTTCTTAACTTTTAATTAATTCAATAAATTTATTAAATTAAAAAAAATTTCGAAAATGTCAATAAATTTATTTTAAAATTTTTTAGTCAAATTATAAATATTTATTTTCCTATGTATTCTTTCATTCAACGTTTTAATTAAAAGAATCAGTTTTTGAATAATATACTGCATATTTAAAAAAAAAAAGAAAATGGAAAAAATTGCCAGCTGTTTTGGCATAAAATATTGAGTAAATTTATTTGTTTACTTCAAAATGAAAAACCTTACTTTTTTTCCCAGCCTGAGTCAATAAACGAAAATAATAATATGAACCACGTCATCTTTGTATGTGTATTCCGCAGAACCGTTGCAGTTGCCGCAGTCGTTGGCAACCACCGCCCACCGCCCTCACCACCAACAACAACAACAGCAACAAGCACATTGACGTGACGTAAATGAACGAGCCCGGCGATATACCCCTGACACACACAAGCACGCCGGACAGCAGGCCTCCCTGCAGCATTATCTCAATCATACCAAACATAGGGATGTCATCATGCCGTGGACGCGCCGAGGCATTTGCGCGAAGTCTGTCCTCCAAGCTACGCACCCTGGGAACCCAGGTGAGTTGGTCAATTATTTGGGGGGGATAACGAATAGAATTCCTTCAGGTTAGACTGGATGATTCTTATTGATATATAGATAAATTTCATGTAAGGATTTTCTTAAGGTTGTTGAGATCTCCTTTTTCATTATCTCATTTATTTTATCTCATAATTTTAAATCAAGTTCTCATATCTCAAACTTTCCCAACTCAGTTGAAGTTAGTATCATTAGAGCTTAATATTGTTAGCTTTCAGTAGTCGAACTAAACTTTAGCCAGACACAATACAAACGACTGTAGACACAATTTGTATAGGAGTTCAAGAGAAAACATGTTTTTACTACGGAAGCAAGCACCAGACTTCAGTTCCGTTGCGGTCACATCCGTGAATGGATTCCGGACAATGACTCTACACGAGTTTCGGGGCAGATATGTCATAATGCTGTTTTATCCGGCGGACTTTACTTTCGTGTGTCCAACGGAACTGCAGGCATTCAGCGATCGCGCCCAGGAGTTTCGGAATGTTGGTTGTGAGATTATCGCCTGTTCGACGGACAGTCAGTTTGCCCATTGCGTCTGGATAATGCAGCCTCGCAAGCAGGGCGGACTGGGTGACATGGATATACCGCTATTGTCCGACAAGTCCATGAAGATTGCTCGGGACTACGACATGCTGGACGAGGCCACGGGTCTGGCCCACCGTGGCATGTATATCATAGATCGTCTTGGTATTGTGCGCCATATATCCGTCAACGACCTGGGCGTGGGACGCAGTGTGGAAGAGTCCCTGCGTCTAGTCCAGGCCTTTCAATTTACCGACGAGTTCGGCGAGGTCTGTCCGGTGAATTGGCGACCGGGTGCAAAGACCATGAAACCGGATAATGCTGGCAAAGCCGAATACTTCAAGTATGCCAGTTAGATAACACAAATTCACACAAACAAATGGGAGTGCAAGTATGTAACACACAATTATGCTGAATAAACTGGGGTAAAACAAATTAAATTGTTAATATTTAATGGAAAGAAGTCGAAAACTCCGCTCTCACTTAAGTGAGTGCCTAGGGAACTTCCCCTTTTTCTGGACCTTAGAAACTCACAAAATACGGATTTCTGATTCATAGGTAAAGTTTTCTTGACGATCAAACATTCCTTAAGGATGCGTACTAAAGGGTTGTACATAGTGTCGTTAATGTGAAAGCAAGGAGACTGTTGTACATATTCATAATATGATTAAATTGCATACTTGATTTTAATTAAATAATTGAAGAATCTTTTCCACTCTCTCCACAGGCCAACGAGGAGGGCGCCAATGCAGAGGATGAGCCAATTATAAATGGCACAAGTGCCAACACTTGGGTAAATGCCCATGAATCCGAACAGACTGTCACAGATTTGCAGCCGCTGCGTCATGAGTCGGACTCATTTTTCGACTTTGACTGCGAGCTGGAATCACCGGGCAGTCCGGCGGAGGAGTGCGAGTACCTGCGTCTCATAGAAACCGCCTCGAATACACCACACAACTCCACGGCCGAGTCGGGCTACGCCTGTGCATCGGCGGCGAGCAGTCACAGCAGCACCGATGGTCCCTACTTTGATGCCGCCGCCGGGAGCAGCAGCAGCACCAGCAATGCCCCAGACGAGATTCTGGTCACCGCACAGCCGCAGGTTCGTCGTGGCAGGGTGTCTCCATCGGAGTTGAAGGAGCTGGCGAGTCCGTTGCAATTGAATGGAAATCACGAGTTCTTGACCAACGGTGATCAGGGCCAGAAGAACGAGCAGGAACAGATGCATGAAGTCAAGGAAAAGGACAGCGAGAATGAGACACTTCTCCAGGCGCAAATACTCAGCGAGCTGCAGCAGCACAGCGACAGCTTGAAGAGCACAGACAATGAACTCAGTGAGAAACAGTTGGAGCAGGAGCCAGCAATGGTCAATGGACACACAGATGACGCGGAGCTGCAGCTGCTACAGCTTGAGGATGAAGCGATACAGATTTCATCCAAGTTGGTACAGGAAAAGGAGATGGAGGAGGAGAAAGAGGAGGAGGAACAGCAGTTGCAGGAGAATGGAATAGATGAGGTGGACGAATGCACCGAGAGCCATCTATTAGTAAACGTAGATCTAGCACAACAGGAGCAGGCCAAGCAAGATGTTGCAGAGGCCGTTAGCAGCCAGGAGAAAACCGGCCACAGTCATGGCATGGACACCACAGACGACGAGGACGACTGTCGACCACAGCGGGTACGACGCTGTTCCTCCCTCAAAACGGGCAAGACTCCACCAGGAACGCCGGGAAGAAAGAAAATTGTGCGATTCGCCGATGTGTTGGGATTGGATTTGGCCGATGTGAAGACCTTCCTGGATGAGATACCCACCATACCAAAATCAGCGTTTGAGGATCTTGAAATACTCGAGAGCGAGCCACCGATGCTGCTGGGCCCCAAGTCGGACAAGCTATTGATGCCGCTGTTCCAGCAGCCGGGCGGACATGCCACATTCCTCGATGCAGTGCGCGAGAAGCAGGTATCGCTGGAGAATGCCGCGGTCACCGATAGCATCAATCAGACCATTTCCGGGTCGGTGCGAGTGCGCAATCTGGACTTTCACAAATCGGTGCATGTGCGCTACTCGCTGGACGGCTGGCGCAGCTATGCGGATCTGCAGGCCAACTATGTGGAGAACTCCTGCGATGGCTTCTCCGACAAGTTCACGTTTGTGCTCTTCGGCAACTCGCTGCACGTGGGTCAACGCCTGGAGTTCGCCGTGCGCTTCCAGTGCAAGGGTCAACAGTTTTGGGATAACAACTATGGCGCCAACTACTGCTTCCAGTGCTTGCCCAGCTCGAATCACACGGCATCGCCCGCGACTGCGGCGACTGGCGCCGTGCCAGTGGCTCATCATGCCAGCAGCCTGGTCGGCCTGCTAAGCCCCGCAGCGGGCGATGCCTGGTGCAGTTCGTTCTACTAATCCCAATCCAACTAGTAGGGGCACTCCGAGGAGACAGTAGACGGCGCAGGCGCGGACGCGGGTCGTTGGGTTGTTGTAGTCAATGCCAGGATGCTATACGCCGTCAATGCTCTGGACGTGGTTTCACCAGCCGGCGTCAGCTTTGACGGTGTGTGTGTGTGCTGTGGCATCTCACAGATTGGTGAGATCATTAACCAAAAGGAAAGCGGCGTTATCCCTCCCCCGATCCACCCCATTGCCCTTGTATGTATGAGTATGTAAGGCAAAATGTTTATATTTTTATAGAGCAATAAAGTGAAACTGGAGATGTAGCGAGAACCGGGCAACCAGGCCAATCAATCAAATTACACAAGTACTACGAACAAAATACATGAGTAAAAATAAAAGTAAATTGTTAAATGAAAAGAGCCAGCAAAGTGCGAATGAATCCCAAAGATAGTTGTTAGTCCTACGTTATAAGAAGAGCAAGTGATAACAAATGATGATACAATGATAAGGATGATGTTAATGATCATGATTATGAATATGAATATCAATGTACAGAACAGACTTTAAATGTCTTGATTTCAATAGTTTCGATTTTGTTTTTTTGTTTGTTCAGGCATGTGATGGGCTTACACTGCGTATACTTAACAATACAATTCCTCGAATCAGAACTTCAATTCACTTCAATTTCTAGTCAACTCAAGTTTACTTATAAAGACTCTGACCTTTATCCTAACATACAGGCATGTGGTCAACAGTCTAGCCGAATTTCTTGCAACTATATCACCTCCATAGCAACAATACCACTTTGATTAAGTCTGAAAGATGTATAGATTTATCCTACCTAGCCCAACATATACTGAACAATCTGATCTTTAATATGCCAAAAAGAATAATTCAATTCTATATTATTTTTGATAACACTTTCCCCTTTATTGTTTAATTTTATTTTTGCTTAGCTATTATTTAAAACGATTTATGTTACGATTTCGGTGTTTTTATGCATAATATATATACGATATACAATACAATATATTAAATATACAAAATAAAAATATTTTAAATTTTAGTTAATTTTTATTCTTATACTTTTTTTTGGTTTTCCCTTTCGACATTTATATTGAGAATGAGGATCTGTCATCAAGTAATCGGTCTAAGGATTGGCGTAATCATTATATTCTCGAAATATATAATATCTCAAGATACTGCAACTGGCCAACATATTTGAACCACTCCAATAGCATGCACATACATACATATATATATAAGCAATATGTATATCAGGGATAACAAGGAACCTAAAAAAAACGATAACAATTATTTATTTTAAAATGGACGAAAGCAAAACGCAGCTACCTCAATGTTTTCAATGCGAAAACATAATGAAAGTTAAATAACAAAAGATATATAAAATATATAGTGGTAAATAACAAAATATATACATAAAATAAAATATAAATTATGTTATATATGTTTATTGCATAGCAAACATGTAAAGTTACCAACCTAATAAAAAAAAATAACTTTAAAAGTTAAAAACTATTTATACATAAATCTATTAAGAAATCTTCGCGTTATTGGTAACAATTTAGACCTCCCACGGCCCCATTAACTGTTAGACTGAAGCGTGAGTATAAAAAAAGGTTTTGAATACCATATAGTGGTAATGCGTATGCTTAAATTGGTTCAGTAAAAAATGACAGATTTGAATAAACAAATTTTAAAGAATTAAAGCTGGAAATTTAAAAATAATGCTTGTGGTTTTTGGCATACGTTAGTTTTTTTCTAAATAATAATGCAAAGAAAAATATCAAAAAACACAAATATTTTTTTAGCTGTAATTTTTTAAAATGTATTTATTTAAATCTGTCTTTTTCTAACGGACTAATTTTGGCAACACTGGTACAAATTGTTAAAGTTTCTTTGTTTGCTGCGGGGCAAATGAGCAAGAGTTGTGCAGAAAAACACAATTAAAATTACATGTTGAACGTCGAATCTGAGAACATAATAAATAAATTACTTTTCCCAGAAATTGTGTGTTTTTTTTATTCTGTTGGACAATGAATGCTAAGAAAGCAACAATTGTTTGTCAGTTTGTCAGCAACAGCTGTTGGAGCGCTGCCGCCATCTTGTTCGCAACAGCCTTGCCACCTAGTCAAACATGTGCACAGAAGCAGCTGTTGCGTCGACTCTAAAATGCTGACTGCTACATCGAGGATTCGTACAAAGTTTTACACACTTTAGCTTTTATGCATGCTACTTTTGAATTAAAACGTCAATTTGAATTAAAACTACTGTAGTAATCGTTGTTGGTAAGCTTAAAATAATGAAATTAACATACACTCTAAGATATTTTAATCTTTTATAGACGTTTTATTTAAAAATACTTAAGGATTATTAGGATCTCTTTTGAAACCCAAGTAATTTACGGTGTTTGCTTAAGTCATTTAATTATATTAATAGTAGAATGTGGAATATATAATATAAATATAAACATGAAGTACAGGAACGATAAATAATAATAAATAAAAAAACAATTTCTGAATACTGTTCTGTGTTATAATTAGTTAAGTAGATATCCGAAGCCGAAACCTTTACCCGGTATTAAGCGATTGATTTAATAGTAATAGTTTTAAGCCCGTTACATAAATGGTTCGCGGAACTGATATTCGATTCGGTTTAATTCCCTGGTTGGAACAATATAAACATGTTCGGAATTTCACAAGTGGAATATACCTAAAATAACCTAAATAAAAAAAAAACGTTGAATAAAAATAAGGTCGACTTTTTGATTCTCATATTTCAATGAAAAGACTTTAAAAATGCCGATTGCCTTAGAAAGTATAACTTTAACTATTAGCAAACATCATCGTCAATGGCAGCCTCCTCGTCGTCCGGCTGCGAGGCGCTGACCTCAGCGATATCGTCTTCCACGCTGTCCACAAAACTGGAGACTCTGCAAGCAATCAGGAAAGTATTTCAATAGAAGGCAAATTAGTTGCATGTGGTATGCTTCACTTTTCGAAATCGCATTGTGGCAGCAGACCCTCGTCCTTGAAGTGACTGGCTCCTTCACTGAACCGGAGCAGCGTGCAGAGACGCAGCAGTGCCAGGAGCAGGAGCAACATGCCAGCGACATAGCTGAGCCACAGATTGTGGGGGAATACTATCAGCGCCACGCCCATGGCGACATATATGGGCGCCGGTCGCCAACCGCCCAACAACATTGATAAACGCCAGCAGTCCAGACAGAAGGAGCTGTGGTAATTATCGCTGCAAATTAAAAATAAATAAATACATATTGCGTGAGTGTTAAATTTATGGGCTTCTTCTGGTTGAGCAACTTACTCGCCGCATTGGAGCTGCAGGAATATGGTTATCAGCCATTTTATCTCAATGAACAGTACCAGCAAAGCTGAAAAACTGGCCAAGCATTAAAATTTTATGATCCCCAAAATGGAGGAAATGTATCACAGCTTACAGTATGTAAAGACCCGCCCGATAGCCATGCATATAGACATCCACGCCCACTCCACAGATAACTGAAATGAGAAATGACCACAAATTGGCTGTTGTCTGCTCAAGGAATTCGATTTGGGGAAATTTAAGTTGTTTTGGGTTTCTCGTGTCCTTGAATTGGCGCATAAAACAATATGATTATGTCTACTCCAATACCATTTCATTGGAATTTGCTTGAGGCAATAAAATATGCTAAAACGCAAAGCTGTAATATGAATGTCATTGATGAACAGACTCAAATTGTCCGAGGGTGGCTTTAAATATTCCATGAAATTGAGTCTATCCAAATTTGTTATTTCGTATTATAGCATCTATGTATATAGTTTATCTCTTAAAAATTTGTATAAAATACTATCAGAGTAAACCATATTTAAGTATATAAAAAAATTAATAAAGGTAAAATTAATATAAAGTACAAAATAATAACAAAACATTAATTTTAGAGAGTATAGTATTTAAATAAATTTTATACAAATTTATAATACAATTTTACGTTCTACATTAAAATAAAAAGATATAGTGTAAATATTGCCTTAAGTTTTAGGCACTTGAAACTTTTGGAACCACCCACTTGATATACAACATTCTTACCACATTTTGACAATCAGCGCCCAGTTTGGATGTGTAAAATATGACTAAGAGAAGGACAACAAGAGGAATCTACTCCAAATTCAATCTAATTAAGTTATTATTGTATGCGGCAGAAAAACAAATCCGATTAAATAGCTGATAAAAGCTGAGAGTTGGCCGAAATCGAGAACAAAAAGCAATGCCAAAGCCAAACCAATTACATTAAACGCTTTGGCTTTGTCAAAAAAAGTCGATGAAATGTGCGTACAATAGGAAACCAAATGAAAGTCATGCAAAAATTATGCGCTGCTCTCTAGACAATTAAAGGGGAGAAGGGGAATTCCCGGCTGATAGATTTTTTTTGCGCAATGTCGCCATGTTTAGGGGATTTTCAGTGCAAGCGACTGGCGCCAGAAAGCTAACAACAGAAATCAGTGAAAAAGGGGGACAACCGGGCACAAAGGGTTGCACTTGGCAAGGATATGCAAGCGTGCAGGATGCATGATGCAAAAAAAAAAGGCCAATGCCTCGTTAATGGCCCTGAGAGTATCTTCTTGTTTTTCTACCCTTACCTCCTCTCGGAATTCTGAGCATCACGCAGCGTCGAGGTTTATGAACTGTGAGTTTTTTGCGGCTTGCATGCATAATGCAGATCCAGACTTTGGGCTAAACAACAACAATATTGTTGGGAAATTAGTTTGAACTTGACCCAAGTTTTTGGTCTCAACTGCAGACCCAAACGATGCTCATTTATCATATGTCCCAGAGCACGTTGGGGCTGGTCAGGCTCTGATGCGGACTGTTGCACTATTGAAAGCTGCCATTACAAGTGCATTAGACTGGGGACGGAAGACAGCAGCATTCGGGGGGCATTTAGGCAGGAAGTCTCTTATACAGATGATACCCATGGGAGTGATGGCTTGATAAACGGCAAGTGGTAAATTGAAGTTTAATAACTGCAGATTGTGCAAAATATTTTAAATGGATTATAAATTCCCCTCAAATAAAGGAAATAGATTTAATAAAGTAAAAGAATATTTATTAAATGTGTAATCGATCTACACTTAACACTACACTCAGCTTAAAATAAAAAATAAAGTAATAATATTTAATGACTACAAAGATAAATGAAAAAATCAATTAATAGTTACAATTTGATGTGATCAGTATTAGTACACTTATAAAAGGTAAATAAATTAAAATAAATTAATAAGGCAAACGGAGCTGATCAAAATTACTTGGAAATATTTAAAAGTAATCATTTATTTATAATATACAATACACAAATACTGAATAAATGAATAATGGTATCAAGGTTAAATAATTACATATAATAATTTAAATAAATTCGACATATTTTGATATTTTAATTTAATTACACGCTGATTAAGCTCCACTAAGTATGCTATCTTTATACAATTTTGTTGTTTTTATCGAATAGTTTAATGTAATGCATTTAAATCTGCGTAAAGCAATTTGTTATAAACATTTCCCAAACGTTGATAGAAAGTCTTAAAAAAACATAATCATGACTTTATGATTATGACTGCCCCATTATGGGATTTTCCCCTTATCCTTATTCTTATCCTTATCATATGTTATGTTATGCGCCACCTGCGTAACTTGCAGCTCATACTCGTATTCTTCCACTTGAATCACTTTCAATATGTGTGTGTTTGTTGTGCTTACCGAATGAAGTCAGCAGACCAAAAACTCTTATCACAGGACGTAAACACTCGCAAGGCTCGACCGTCTGGCGGCAACGTCGACGACGTCGTTGCAATTGCTCATGTTGTTGATGCGGTTGGCTCATGGCTGGCTCTTTACTCTCTTTATTTTTACTTTATTTTTTATTTTTGTACGAGTATTCCAATACTGTTGCAATTGCTGGAGCGTTTCAGTAGCACATCGTCTAAACAACAGTCAGCAAAAGATGGTCCAGTGGCCACGTTAATACATCAGCTAATATTACAGCAACAGAGCTTAGTTCAGCTTAACTCAGCTCAAGCCAGAAGACACTTTGTGTTATGCATTGAATATAAATCAACTGAACTTTTACGGGAATGGCAACGGCAACGTATCCAATTTCTTGGCAAGCAACTGACCGACGATTGCCAAGGATGGCGACATCAACACAAACACAATAAGAGTATCAGTAACAGCAACTTCAACAGCAACAATAATATAAAACAATAAGCAGCTCGCTGTTCGTTTAAAGTTCAGCATACGCTGCGTATGCGTAACGCGACCGACAACTTCTAATTCGTTCACCTTTTTACAGTGGCATTTAATCACAGTGCCATTTTGTATGTGTGTGTGTGTGTGTGTGTGCGTGTCGTTGGGTGTGTGTGACAACTAATGGCTGCAAATTACCGTTAACGTGCAGCAATTCAGCTACCGCACCGCGCGCGTCGCACACAGAACGTCAACAACTGAGTTTTTGAAATGTCCGCCAAGTTTGTGCAGGTGCCACTTGCCACTTGCCGCCTGCCACTTGCCACTTGACTCTTAAGCCAAAAGCCGAGCCCGAAAGTCAGAGTCTGAGTGCCTTAAACAACGTCCGCACGCTTCTAGCAGCGCCAACTGAATGAATGGAGCAATCGTCCTCAGTCGCCACGCAGGCTGCCTGACTCTGTAGCCAGCAAGCAGCCAGCGAGTCAAACGGATACCCTACTAATCAAATGAGAGAGTTGTCTGACTCAGTTTTATTTCGAAGTAAAAGTTAAAAATATAATTAAATAGCAAAAATATGATTAAATCTAATATAAAAATAGTTTCAATTTGGTCAAAGAAAGGGGATACAAAATCTTTTGATTCTAAAAAAATATCACATCAAATGTCACTATTCCAATATTCCAGCAAGAAAATCAACTCAATATATTTATTTGACTGGGGTTTTAGTTTTCAAAACTATAAAGAACCTAACAGAATTAAATACATTACCCTTATGAAAAGTTTTTAAAATTAAAAAAATCATCTGCAAATGAATTTCAAGCTAAATCATAAAGTTAAAATAATAATAAAAATCTGCATTAGCTTTTCTAGAGTCTCTTCGGGTTAGCATTAAGGAAGTTATACTCTAATAAATGTTTAACTTTAATAGATATTTAATCCCAAACTATTTTCATAAGATAATTCAATTGATTGTCATAATTCAATTGGTTAAAACTGCTTTAAGGAATTGAAAAATTTTGTATTAATGTATACTTTTATATTGAATTATAAATTTTGGGGCAGTGCATTTGGCAAGTCGTCAATGCCGACCCTCAATGCCATTGAAAGTTTGCTTTTATTTGTCACGTTGTCCTGTGTGTTGCTGCTGCTATGTTTTCTATGCTTCAGCTGCCTGCCCGCATTCCGTATTCCCCCCTCGGTCACAGACTCATTCCCTGTTCATCACTTTGTATGTTTGTTGGCGTCGTTTCAGTAATTTTCATAACTGGCCCACTGTGTGGCCACTGCGGGGGGAGATGCTCCGCGGAGCCGTTGACAATTGCGCCATCTACGCAGAGTGTGAACAAAAACATTTTCGGCAGTCGGCAGTGACAATGCCACCGTCTCTTGGACATCCCCTCCCAACCACCAGCCACCCCCTTGAAACATTAAACACAGGAGCAGCTGAGGAGTAAATATTTTTTTAGCCTGTTTCAGGTTTGTCTACATCTTTTGCATCTCTCATTTGGTCTAAGAAGAAGCTATGCGCCATTAATGACATCTTTACTGGGGGACAACGCGGCGTATGCGCAATGGTAATGATGCGAATGAGGGTCTTACTTGGGGAACTCCTTTCGTCGTTTCATTATCTTACTAATGCCAGCCACCATGGCGACCTCGGGCAACGCCAGCTTGGCATCCTCCTGGAAGTCACAGCGACGTGTTAAATGTAACCAGGTCCTTTCCGGATTGAGGGACAGTGGCATTTGCAGCCAGCTGACATAGTCGATCTTTAGAGAGCCCGTCAGCAGCTGATCGAACGGCGTGTTCCCTATGAAGAACATGGACCTGAGCACCGAAGTCTTGGCCTCCTTGATGTTCTGGCCCAGCACGCCCTGGAAAGGACTCGGCTCGTTGTCGCCCGTGCCCAGTTGCTCCAGCAGCCAATCCTTGTTGAATTTCATATAATTGTAGAGCACTTTCAGTGCCTGCTTGCCAATGTTGGTCGTTAACACATCACTGGCCAGCACCTCGGCAATATAGTCCGCAATGCCCACATCCAACTCCATGGCATAGTTGGCCGGTGGACTGTGACTCAAACGCTCCGACTCGGCATTGGTCAATGCCAGGTCATCGATTTTAATGGTGCTCACGGCACTCATCCCACCGCCACCACGGCCGCAGCTGCCTCCAAAGTCGGTATCCAGGTTGATGCTCTCCTTGGCCTGCTTGAGGAACAACTCGATCTGATCCGTGTGCTTGTCATCCTCGTCAATGGAGCAAATGGCCTCCGACAGGGAGTAGCAAACAGCAGCCTTGTTATCGTTTTTTGCTGCGAAGAAAGAACAGTTTCAAGATGAAATGTTTTTGATTTTATTTCTATATTTGTATATTTATTTACTTATTTACTAACTTTTTTTTTTTACTATATAAGTGTTTGTATTTTCTATTTAATTATTTAACTATTTATTTATTTATTTAATTGTTTATTTACATATTTATAAATTACTTTTGTTTACTTATCAGTTTGTTTATTTATTTAATTATATATTTTTTTATTTGTCTAGTATTTATTTATATATTTTTCGATTTATTTATTTATTTATTGATATATTTTTCGATTTTTTATTATTTTATTAATTAATTTATGTATTTACGTATTGATTTATTTATTGTTTTATTTATTCATTCATTTATTTATTTATTTATTTATTCATTCATTTATTTCTTATTTTTAGATTTATTTATTTATTTATTGATATGTTTATTCGATTTATTCATTTATTTATTTGTGTATTTACGTATTTAATTATTTATTGTTTTATTTATTTATTTATTTATTTATTTATTTATTTATTTATTTATTTATTTATTTATTTATTTATTTATTTATTTATTCATTCATTCATTTTTGTATTTACTTATTTATTTATTTATTTATTTATTTATTTACTTATTTATTTACTTATTTATTTATTTATTTATTTATTTATTTATTTATTTATTTATTTATTTATTTATTTATTTATTTATTTATTTATTTATTTATTTATTTATTTATTTATTTATTTATTTTTTTTTTTTTATTTATTTATTTATTTAACCGCTCACCTTATTTTAACTTACCTTGTTCCTGCAGCTCGGCAGTCTTGATTAGCTCCGTGTAGAGTGCAGCAAAGACCACTTGGAGCAGCACTGAATCCCCCAGGGGACGGGTAGAGACTGGTATTATATCCTGCAGCAGCGCTGTAATCTTATACAATCCCTCGGGCATGCAATCCCAGATCTCGGAGACACAGGTCAGAGCCAGGGACATGGCCTGATACATGCTGGCGCCATTCTCCACGGCATTGATGAGCATCTCGACCACACAGTCGAGCACGGGGTACACAAAGTGCATGATTGCCTCCAGCCAAGGAGTACGCTTCTGGTTCCACACCTGACGCTTGTCCAGGCAATCGCTCCAGCCACTCACGGCGTGCTCTTCCAGAGTCTTGATCAGGCAGGACTTGATGTCGACGGCCTTGCCCACGGCCACAACTAAATAGGTCAGCGATAGAACAATCTGATAGTTCGATTGTCCCACGGGATCTATTAAGGAAATGGATAATTAATCTGTGATCTTTGCAATAATAAAAACACCAGAAAACCTATGTCCGCTGCTATGGAATCGGTGACGTTGAAGCACTCGCCACGGCACAGGAACGCCTCGCACTTCAGCGGAGCTCCCTCAGCGCTGGTAAATGAATGCTTCGCCACATTCTTAAAGTTCTCCGACGACGGCAAGTGTCGCATCAGATGGCGCATGATAATCCCCGTGAGATAGGCATCCCTCATCAGCAGAATCTTCAGTAAGTACGACCAGTGAGCCTCGGGGAAAGCCAGCAATACACGTAGATCCAAAGATATGGCCGTATTTGTGGTCAGATCTGCAAATTCCGTCACCCATTGACACGATTGCTCCTTCGGAAAGTACCGAGGCAATGCGAAAATAATCCAAGCACTGGGCAGTCCATGGCGCGAACTAAACATTTCCATGTTGTCCAGACCCTTACGAAAGACCTACAAAGAGAGTTGGCAATACTTCTTGAATGAAAATTCAAGCTTTCTCAAATTGATAATCTACCTACTTCTGTATGGATTAACTTCTTATTTATAAGGTGTCGCAATAAACTGGTGAGGAGCATATGGACTACAGTGATTTATGGAATTTATCTACCTATTATGGATTTTCGAATGCCTGAAATGCATGCATAATTTGAAATTACAAGTCTTTCCCAAGTTATGACTGTTTGAAATCTCCGAAATCTTTATACTACGGACGTAAATGTTTTACAGATAATATTTTTGTTCAATTCATGTATTAGAATCTATAATAAATGTGAACTTCCAAAACTCGAACTTCTATAACTCAAATTTTCTCTAGCTCGAACTAATTCGAGTGGCAATAAAATTAATAATATTAAGCAAAAGAATTCAATAAGTCGAAGTCTCCGTAACTCGAACTTTTTCTTTGGATAATTTAATTTAATTTGTAATTTAAAAATTTTATTCATATCTCATACCCGTTGGGAGATAAATTCTTTTAAAATTTTTAATATGTACGAGTTCTGGATCAAATAAACTGTGTGGTCTCTAAGGTTCTGTTGGGGTCTCTAAAGTCCTGGGTAACGGGTCTCTCAAAGTCGAGCACGCTCGAAAACTATATAATAACTTTCTTGAAAATCAATTTTTGAAATAAGTTATCTAAGCAAATAAATTTAAAATTATAGCGAAAATTTAATTAAGGTGTCAAAAGAAGATTGTAACGAATTGATGCAAGAACATCAGTTCAGTTTTATTAAAGTTAAGACTTTTCCCATGAGAAGTGTCTTTCCGTTAAATTATCGATTATCCTTAGATTGTGTTGTTAATTTACTGTTGCAATATTCAAGCTACATACCTTGGAGAGGACACCTAGGGGAGCACCACGGAGCAATAGGCAGTAGAAGAGTTCCCTGCATTTGGCATGAATGTCCCGGACAATGACACTCTGGTTACTCAGCTGGAGTCCCACGTAGGCCTCTCCGCTCTCGCAGACATGGGGGAGTAGCTCGGCAATGCACAGGAGCATGTTGCAGATGTCCACCAGATGCAGCTGGGCTCTGGCCACACTGGTGACTATCTGGGTGTAACGAACGGTCAACACACTAAGCGTCTCATTCAGCATGCCGGCAAAGATCTTCTGTGCCATCTTCGGGGGCACGGAGTTCCAGAGATCGGTCTTGGTGCCACGCATGTAGTGCCACCACATCTGCACCGTGTACGAGCCGCGTTCCGATTCGAAAAAGGGTTCCGTGTCCTCCCAGTGCAGGCAGTCGGCGTCCTGAATGATATACAGGAGCAGCAGACGGCAGTGGAGATCCAAGAGACGTTCGGCCAATGCCTCCGACATCTGGGCATACTGCTTGAAGCTCAGCTTGAGAGCCCCGCCCTTCTCATCGCCCTTGGGCGGGCAAATGGTGGTGGTGGCTGCCTGCATATAGACACTCAACGAGTTCTTGACCAGAGCGGCAGCTCCGATGGTAGCCGTGAGCACGGAGAGATCTGCATGATCCAAGGACTCCTGGGACAGGCGATGAATGTGCTCCAGTAACAGATCCGCTGACTTGGTCACCAAACTCACAAACTTATCAGGATCAGAGGTTTTCACCGTAACGCTGCTCTGTGAAAATTAATCAGAGGGGGATTTCAAAAGGGATTACGAGAGTCTTGATGAGTTTCCTTACAAAATCTCCCTCGTTGAGCTCCTTCTCAGTGTGCAGTAGACCCGAGTGCTTGCGATAGGATGCAAAGTATTCGTCCTCCCACCTAAATGAAAGTCAACAGTGTCAACGAAAAGAAATTGCCACTGCAAGGCCATAGCCTACCAGCGTATCAATTTAATCGAGGCAAACGATGCATAGCGAGGAAAGTCCAGTTTACCACCCACAACTCCTGGACAAATGGGCTCCTGCAGGACGCGCTGATGCGTCTGCTCATCCAGCGAAAATGGATGGAATTCGGAGTGGGAGAGAGAGAGTGAAAACAATGTGTTAACGAGTTTTACCCTCAAAGTGCTTTTTCTCGCATTGCGGTTGCTCTCGTTTTCGGGGGCAGTGGCACCTGATAAAACTCCAAATCGCGCTGCAGCAAAATGGGAACGCGGTCCATTAAATTGCCTTCCTCAAGCACCTCCATTTTGACTTCGGCTAATTCTTTCAGCTCCAACTGCAAAACTGATTAGCCTCAATTTGCAATCGAATAAACAGCCAACGAGTTCGAAGAGTTGTCAGGACGACAATCCTAACACTTATTTTAAAAAACACTCGGGACTGCTCGACTATATAATACCCTATACCCATACCTCGGATATAACCATTTAATAATTAAAGTATTTCATTAATTTGTATTAATTAATAATTTGGTTATTAATTAATATATTGATTATTAATTTCAGTTTAGGAAAAATAATGTAACAAGTAACAAGTGTTGATTGAAAAAAAAAATGTCTGCTTCTAATCAGAGAATAAAACCGGAACCATAGGTGTAACCATTAACCGGTTTTAACCAATTGAAATAAGTAACCGTAACCGAAATAAAACTTTTTTGTTATACCCAAAAAATCGAATTTATTTCAACAGAAATAACCGTTAAGAAACCGATTCATGCATAACGGTTAACTTTGATTCGGTCAAGCATAAAATGTACTTATGTTATTAAGTTGTAATCCTGGTTTTCAAAGTCAATTTTTTTTTATTTCTTATTTTTATTTGTCTTAATAAACAGATTAGAATTTTTGAAATATTCCTTTTCAAATGTACATGTCATTAACATTTTAAATTTTTGTTTGTGAACCGAAGTCGTAAGGGTTTTTTGTAAGCGAAACATACAAAAAACCGGCAGCCGTTACGTAAAGCCCCATTCAGACGAGCACTTTTTCACCGACACTTTTTGTCACAAAACCGTCCGTGTCGCTCACCATCGCTCACCGGTGAAATAGAACGTGCTCTATTTCCATCGGTGAGCGTCGACGACGCTTTGAAATTTTGTATGGTTACGCGACACGGACAGCTTTTTGACAAAATATGACAAAAAGTGTCGGTGAAAAAGTGCTCGTCTAAATGGGGCTTAACCGATGTACCGTAACAGAAACCGATATTGATAATAAAAATATAAATTAGACAAATATAATATCATTTGCGGAAATCTTTAGTTAGAGGAACTCTCGGTTAATACCCTGCTTGCAGGTAGTGTTGAATATAAAATAAGGAACAGATTCAATTTTTTTTTTAAGGTTTTTTAACTGTGGACGATGTAAATATATTGTATTATACCCCCTAAGCTCACTTTTAATGAGTAGAAACCTACAGATTTGAACTTGCGATGTGACACTTTATCAATTTATAAACTGGGTACGACATACATGGTTCAAGTTATTGACGTATGTAGAATATCAAGTCAAAAATACTCAATTACTCAAGCTTACAGCAAATAAAGATTAAGTACAATTGTATATGCTTCGTGGAATTATCTGTAAGACTAATTCACATACGCCCGCTAGGTAGGGGATCAATGTAATGTTATTGATAAAATAAATAATTTTTATACATTACGTTGATCCCAACATTGATAGTTAAGTGAAACCATCAATAAATAAATAAATTTTACAAAAGTTAATATACCAATTTATAGAGTTGTTTTAAATAAATAAATATTTTAAAATGAAAATATTTTAATTTAAATATTTTATTTAATAATACTTAAAGCTTAGATGCTAATTTTATTGCAGGGCCATTGCCATAAATTAAATAATTACAAAATAAAGAACTTTAAACTTGAATTCTAGAATGATTTCTCTCTGTGTAAATAGATCTTAGGGTCGAGCACTGTCGTCTAATCCAGACCTGTTGTATGAATAATTTTCCCGTTTACATTGGCTAAACACAAATAACATTCTTGTACCCATGGCCATTTAATTAAAATGTTTTTTAGAGATAAGTCTATAAATGCGCTGCAATTTGACCAACAATGTTGGTCATTAGGCTTTCTAACGATCATATACTAAGCACCAAGAGAGAGTAAGAGATAGTGAGGTTTGTTCATAATCTTCCACTTTCGCGCTCTCTCTCTCGTCCTCTCTCTTGTTGGCGATAAGAAGTCGTTGCTGCTGCTGCCTGGCATTGGGTCCGACTGAGAGTGGATTCAGTTGACAGTTGAGCGGTGTGGAGAGCAGAACATCGTTGAGCAGCGGACTTAAGTGGACAACAAAAGTGAGTGGCTTTTATTTGAACTGCGATCTGGAATGCACTGATAATTAACAGTCGCCCCGTCGCTGGGGGTGGGGGACACCAGAATCTTAAATAACTTTTCCAGTACAAATTTGTCGCCCATAAAACGTCAACTAGTTGACGCTTATCGAGGCGATATGGCGTGCTTATCAGGCGTATCAGTAATCCATAAATCTCGTTGCCTCTCTCTTCCTTCTCTGGCACAGCAATGATCGCACACTTGAGACACTTGACGAGGCGTGGCGTGTTGTCCAATGGCCAATTGCAGCAGCAGCTGCGCAGTGTCTCCTATCTGATTGATCAGCCCGAGTACAGTTTCCTCAAGGATCTGGGCCTGGAACGTGACAATCCCGGCGTCTATTCGGGCCAGTGGCAGGGTCGCGGCCAGAGCATCACCAGCTATGATCCTGGCACTGGTCAAGCCATTGCCACAGTCCGGCAGGGAAATGTGCAGGAGTTGCATCAGGCCGTTGGCCTGACCGTGGAAGCGTACAAGCAATGGCGACAAGTTCCCGCGCCCGTGCGTGGCGAGATTGTGCGTCAAATCGGCGACGAGCTGCGCAAATACAAGGAGCCATTGGGCAAGCTGGTCTCCCTGGAGGTGGGCAAGATCTACAGCGAGGGTCAGGGCGAGGTGCAAGAGTTCATCGACATCTGTGACTATGCCGTGGGCCTGTCACGCATCTATGCTGGCCAACTCATCAATTCGGAGCGTGCGCAGCACACCATCCTGGAGGCCTGGCGTCCACTTGGTCTGGTTGGCGTCATATCCGCCTACAACTTTCCCAACGCCGTGTTTGGCTGGAATGCAGCCATTGCACTGACTACAGGCAACACTGTGCTCTGGAAGGGAGCTCCAAGCACACCGCTAGTCTCCGTGGCCACCACCAGAATTGTGGCCGAGGTCCTGCAACGCAACAATCTGCCACCTGTGGTCAGTCTCTGCCAGGGCGGCACAGACGTCGGGGCCGCTCTCGTTGCCGACAAGCGGGTCAATCTGGTGAGCTTCACGGGCAGCTGTCAGACGGGCCGTGATGTGGGCGTGGAAGTGCAGCGTCGCTTTGGCAAGGTCATCCTGGAGCTGGGCGGCAACAATGCGCTGATCATCGACGAATCGGCCAACGTGAAAATGGCCTTGGACGCGGCTCTCTTCGGTTGCATTGGCACCACTGGACAGCGTTGCACCACCACCAGGCGCATCATTGTGCACGAGAAACTGCACGATAACTTCGTGGAGTCCTTGACGGCCAAGTATGCGCAGTTGTTGCCCCGAATCGGCCACCAGCTGGAGGCGGACACACTGGTCGGACCTGTGCACACACAACAGAATGTGGACAGCTTTAAGGCGACCATTGAGGAGGCCAAGCTTCTGGGCGGCACTGTAGCCTTTGGTGGCCGAGTCGTGCAGCGTCCTGGACACTATGTGGAGCCCACCATCATCACGGGACTGTCCCACGATGCGAGCGTCGTCCATCGCGAAACCTTTGCGCCTATCGTCTATGTGCTCAAGACGCGCAGCGTGGACGAGGCCATTGCCTGGAACAATGAGGTGGAGCAGGGCCTGTCGTCCGCCATCTTCACAGAGAACATGACTCAAGCATTCAAGTGGATCGGTGCCCAGGGCTCCGACTGTGGCATTGTCAACATTAATACCACAACGAACGGTGCTGAAATTGGCGGCGCCTTTGGTGGCGAGAAGGCAACGGGAGGTGGTCGGGAATCCGGTTCGGATGCCTGGAAACAATACTGCAAGCGTGCCACCATCACATTGAATCATTCGGGAGAGCTTGCCTGCGCCCAGGGCGTGGTCTTCAACGTGGAGTAATCAAACAGTTGGAATCCACTCAATATCAATTTTGTTAAAAATCATTTAGTCGCGTTAATTGTATTATTAAAAATGTTTCAAAAATGCATTAAATTAAATTCAATTTCCTTAACTAGTCCTTCGGCTAGATTACAGCTCACTAACATCAAAGCGCCAAAAGTCCACCTCAATATCCTTGGATTTCTGCTTGTGGAATTTGTAACTGGACTCAATATTATAGCGCAGTTCTGCAACAACGCTGCCCCGAGCGCCCCACTCCTTGCACTTTTTCAGAATGTACGCACTGCAAGAAAGATGGAATAAAATATATATACATATATAAATATTTTAATTTTAGGAATATAACCCAATATACTTTCATATTTGAAGCCGAAGAGAGTCGAGGGACATCTAGATTATTACATCTTATAATCAAATAAGAAACAAAAGAAACAATAGTGGGATTCCGGTAAGCGTTTTAGATTTGGTTTAGATTTCTAAGTCAGCTGTTGACAGCTGCTCCATACAAAATTTTCAGTGTGCCCAGAGCAAATCAGGGAAATGTGGTCTTACTAATTGATTTCGTGAAATCAGCTCTGAGGCTGATTTCGTTTTGATTTCGATTTGATTTCGATTTGGTTTCAAATTAAATCTCATTATTTGTGTGACATTTGGTGTTTGTTTACATTCTGCTGTCATATCAATATGGAGAACATAATTCTTATGCATTTAAAGTTTTTATAAATAAATAAATATATATTTAATGCTTTTTAGGATGCTTACTAGCTGTTCACGAAATCTAAAACAAATCAGTGTGCTAAAGGGTCGTTCCGTCAACTGATTTAGATTTAGTTAAAAATAATCTAAACCAAATCTAAAACGCTTACCGGAATCCCACTAATCTTGACGCAAAGGGGCGTAACAAAAATTAGAAAAACTTTATCTGCGTGGGGCTTATAGAAATCCGTGTGCCGAATTTGGTTGCTCTTGATTTTATAGACAGACGGACTGCCTATATAGATATTCCTTATAGGGTGGAGATGCTTCCTTCTCCCTGTTACACACTTTGCAATGAATACAATATACCCTTTTACTTATTTTTTAAGTAACAGGTATAACAACCTTCACAGAATCCAGAGATTTAACAGCGTTCTTACTTGTTTGAAATAGCAATTAAAAATTGATTTGTTTATGATTGAAATTAAAATTGATTGCAATCATTTGCATCAAGTGGATTGCAGACTGAAACTATTCAATGACGGCTCGCTTGCTAATTAAATTGATTGCGTTATTCTACAGCTTAGATAGATATGCATATATCGGATCAAATTCCATCAACTATCAATTATTTAACTACGCTTTTAAGTTGATTTAAGTTCAGTTTCTACTGCTGCTCACCGTGTAGATGTTTTGTGCAGAGAGTAGACAGCTCCTGTGGCTAGACGTGTGCCCACCTCCAAGAAGCGCATGTCCATGCCGGCATTGTGCTTGGTGCCAAAGGGCGGATTCATGACAACTGTGTCGAAAGCATTGTCCCACTTACTGCCCGGCAACTGCAGTACATTTGAGCGCACACAGTCCACGTTGGGCAGCTCCATTTCCTGCACATTCTGGCGGAAAATGTCGACAGCAGCATCGTCCAGCTCGAAACCGACCGTGAGCTGGGCTCCGAGCAGAGTGGCGCCAATGCTGAGCATGCCGCAGCCACAGCCGAGATCAGATACCAGCTTGCCCTCAATGTCGTCGTGTTGTGCTTGGATGTGGTGCGTCATGCAGGCGGCTATGTGAGGTGGAGTAGGGTATTGTTCCAGTAAAATCTTTGGCTTTTCAAAGCCATCAACACACTGCAGATATTCTTCGAGCTTCTTTAGCTTTAGACGCGCCATATTGAGAGATGTGTGAGCTGATTTTGGTTTTGTGCACTACTTGGCACTGGGTGTCGCTGTCGGCGTCGTCGGAAGTGGCTCAAGACGCGGCAGCACAGGTATGAAACTATTTCCAAAATACGAATCTTGAGATACAAAGAATCCCAAAGTTGTAGAGCTCGTTGGATTAAATGCAGATCGCGGCGCGGCGAGAGCGCCTCCGGCATTGGGCGTAACGCTCACGCTTTGTGAAAACTCGGCTGTCACTGTCGGCTGGCCAAGCAGCTGTGGTGCGGGCATCTGCAATAACACAACAATAACACCATGATTCTTCAATCAAGTCAAATTGCTCAATATTCTCACCTGATTCGTTGTACTTCCCAGGCCGATAAGCAATTGCTTCTTCGTCTGTATTTCCTCCAGTATTTTTCGGTTGGTCTCGGCTTGCTGGGCACTAGATGTGGGAAAAGCCATCAAAAACAGGCTAAATTTTGATATAAAAACTAAACAAAAACGAAATCAAAGGAAGAAAACAATGCAGCACGCGCTTTTGTTTTTATTTCTCTGCATTGTCGTTGTTCCGAATAAGTTCATTTGAACAATTTATTAAAGTGAACTATCGCCGTTGTTCATTGTCGTTCATTTCGTTTCATTCAAATGTAATTTTTGCTTATTCGATTTCATAAAAATATTTTTATTTTTATATGAATTTTATTACTGATTTTCACAGAACGCATTTAGATAATATTTAAAAATTGCTCACCGTTGTTTATTTAGAATTGAAAACGTTGAATACATTTTGAATTAAAATTGATCAGCTGCGTAAGGAAACAACACCAAAATAACTTTAATAATGAGAGCAAGTATGTTTGCCCAGGTCTATTGACATTTAACTTTAAGAATTTGAGGAAACATGGCAGGCTTAGTGACAAAATTCATTTCAAAATTTGGCTGAACTATTCACAAAAGTAGATGAACGAACTAATTCCCTGATGGTGCGTCATATAGTTCAGTCGTTTAGTTCTATTGTTCGTTTGTGGTGAAGTCAGATGTCTGACGTCACAATCTACCTTAAAAACAAAACATAGATAGGGTATTTTTTGCAAATAACCAACAGGAGTATAATTATTTTCTCTATTAAAAAATGCGCATTGACTTTTGTTGTAATTTAGTATTTTAGTACTATTATGGTAGTTTAGCACCAACGCTGCTACGCGGTATCATGATGAAAGTATATAAAGGGAATGTATTGTATGTATTTTGATTTTATATATTGCACAGCACACAAAACGAAAATGAGCGAAGAGTATAGAAAATCAAAACAAAACAAGTTTTCTATATATCTATCTCTGTAGTCTCTCTCACGTCAGACTCTCTCTGAGAGCTGACAGCAAAAACGTCGCCCGAGAGAGAGCGATAACATCACCTTTATATAATTTCATCATGCGCGGTATATTTTGGTAGTTATCTTTGAGTTTGGTATTTTGTTGCTTGCAGCAAACAGTGACCAAAACGTGCGCTGGCAAGCAAAATAAATAAGACGCAAACTTTAAGACTACTCTCAGATAAAAATATCTACAAGCATTTGCAACGCCCACGCAGTAGATGAAAATAGTTTTAAATACCAAATCGGAAAAGTGAGTAACTACAGCTGCCGACATGAGTATGAGCGATGACGACAGGGACATTGATATTGAGAGTGACGTAAGCAAAGTCCCGATACGATTAAGCAGTCGAAGTCACAAATAATATTGTAAATTCGCTTGCAGGACGACGCGGACTCTGATAATGGTCTCGGCTCCTCTCGCCACATAAGCACCGCAAATTTTACGCAGGTATTTAAGATGAATAAGATAATGTTATGATAACAACAACAACGGCAACAGACGCGCGCATTGTCTTTGTTTATAAACACACGCACGCTTCGATTGTTGTTGTAACTGAGTCGTCTCGCAACGCTGTCAATTTTGTTGTTGTTTTGTTTGTTTTGAATTCTTTTCAAGGCCGAAAAACGAGCGCATCACAATGCTTTAGAGCGACGACGACGAGATCACATCAAGGAGAGCTTCACCAATCTACGCGAAGCGGTGCCCACGCTCAAGGGTGAAAAGGTGAGCAATAGTTCCAAAGTTTGACCAGCAACAAAGGTTACCCAGCAAGCATTTGGAAGATCATTTAAGCAAAGATCATTTTGAGGAATCCTTTTCGTGTCCTTTTGGTGATTAAAAATATATTAATTTTATTTCCATTTTAGGCCAGTCGCGCTCAGATTCTCAAGAAGACCACCGAATGCATACAAACGTTACGCCGCAAGATTAGTGAAAATCAGAAGGATATCGAGGACATTAAGAAACAGAACAGTTTGTTGGATGAACAGAGTAAGCTTTAATCCATTTTTATCAAGTAATTGCTTAACTTAACTGATTTTCCCATCACACAGTACGTCGGCTAGAAGGCAACACATCAAATGGATCCGATTTCCTGAGTGGCGACGAACTGAGCAGCGACGTTGAGGATGCCCTGGAACAGTCGGATTTCAGCAGACGCAGTAAAAAGATGAAGACATTTCATACATAGCCTCCGAATGGCAACTGTATAAAGTTTACGCTGGAGTCGTAAGCGAACCAATCAAATCAATGCCATGGCATTATCATAATCATTACAACCTAAGTCCAAAGCGTAGCCCAATCCCCACCAAACTTGATCCCCTCGTCTACCTTAATGTGTGTGTTATTTTGTACTCTCGCTATATTAAAACCAATTTGTAAGTATCTCTAAATGCATAGTTGTATTAAAATTACAAAAATTATGTATATTTTCAATTTAAGATCGTCTAATGATGGACCATTCTACCAATAAAAACTTGTAGGTACTCGTATCTAAAAAATATCTATATTTTAATAACATACCAGACACATCGGCCCAGACTATTTGAACTTTAGCGTGAGCCATAGAATCACAAAAACAAAGAGCACAAAGAGGAACATGTAACACATTTGCTTGGAGCCGCCGCCTTGTTTGGCCAGACGCGTCACTCGCGTCATTGTGTTGCCCAGAAAGCCGCCTGTCCGATCCATGTCATCATCGATGCCGCGCAACAGCTTGTCCTGGTAGCGCACCTCATTGCCAATATCGATGGTCAGCGATTTAAGGGCGCCAATCTTCTGCTGCAGCTCCTCCGCGGCACGTTCGTTTTCCGCCTCCAGAGCATCGTGTCCACTGGGCGGGGGCTGCTGGTTTAGCGGCTGGTAGGGATAGTTATTTCGTCGCATGCTGCTCCCACTGCTCTTGCTGCCTGTATGTGCCAGTTTGGCATTAATTTAGCTGCAGTCCTTGGAGAAAGCGACAATTATTGCAAACTGCAAGTGACACGTAAACCAAACGACGGTTTCTTACTCGGAGGCAAAACAGCTGCTGGGTTTGTTGTTGTTGGTGACTTATTCGGTTGATTCGTCCTCTGATTCATCCAATATCTTGTTAACGGACTGCTATAGCTTTAATTAAGTAATTAAAGATGCTTGCAATAACAATTGTTTTTAATGCAATGTTTTTTATCAGAGCTGTGTAGTTCCGTTAAGAACTAGTTCGCTCGCACTGGTCTTTGGACTGGGGTACTTATGGGGGAATGACACCTTCAATTTTCAAACAATACTACTACACTTTTCTAATTTTTATTCTAAAACTTTAATTTAATTATTGGATTGTTAACTACAAATTTTAATACCATGTGAACTGAATATATATGAAATAAGCTAACTATAATGTGCAAAAATCTCAAGTAAAAAATCTCAATCAGGTTCAGCTGCCCTATAAACTTGTCAATTTCGAGCCGAACTAGTTCATGCAGCTGAACAAGTGTCGTTCAGTGTTGTTAAACAGCCACAAACAGCTGTTTAGGCATAACAACGTAACGGCGTGTGTTTGCTTTTATTAAATCTACTTGCCATAGCAACTTTTAATCTATAATATAAATTATGTGAAGTGTTAACATTCGGTTGAAATTCCGTCATTCGATTGGTTGATTTTATATAAAAATTTAATGCATTAGACCTGCCAAACAACAACATACAGAGATACTCAAATTCTACATATTCCAATTAGGTAACGCTGACATTTCGAAATGAAAATAACGCAACTTTGCATTGATCTATTTATTCACTAACTGCTCAATCAATACGCCTTAAATATTAAGCTCCTCGCGTACACTGTGCACTGACTCAGGTGCACGATATCAATTTAGCAGTGACGAGTTTCGTCATGACCTTTGGAGACCTGAAGATATGTGATGAAACTGGCCCTGACTTGCTTTTAGTTTAATTCTTGCTGGTCATTATAAATGCGTAATATTCGTAATGTTAATGCTTTAGAGCAAATGATAATATTATACATACATATATGTATATATGTATATATATATATATATTTTTTTTTTTTATTATCACCCTTTATTTCTAATGAAACAACATAAGATCTAATGATAAGCGCGCGTAAAATCAGCGAACATTGAACTACAGCTAAATGTACTGATAACACTTCTCTCTCTCTCTCTCTCTCTCTCTCTCTCTCTCACTCTTTGCAACAGCAACATAACATTATGGACCTGCCCGGATATGTGGCCAACAAGATTGGCGTGCCCGTGGAAGCATTCCGTCTACTGCTGACACTGATGGCCGGTAAGAACATTGAAAATGATTCGATTTTTAGTAAAATTAAATTATTAAATGATCCTGTTTTAGGTTATCCAATTGCGGCAATTTACCATAAATACATTGTGGATAGACAAAAGACACTGCATCACTTGTACTTTGCATTCTGCGGCCTGAGCTTATGCTACTACAATTACGGCACGGACACATATCATTCCCTGGCGGCCACAGGCACCACCTTCGTCCTGGTTAGCTTTCTGCGGAGCTCGCCTCTTTTGCTGCTGGCCATCAATTTCATTTTTCACATGGGCTATTTGCTGCTGGGCTACTACTACACGGCCAGCAATGAGTATGACATCTTGTGGACCATGCCGCACTGCATCCTGACGCTGCGCATGATTGGCTTCGGGTTTGATATAGCCGATGGACTGAAGAAGGAGGAGGAGCTATCCAAAGATCAGAAGGAGACGGCACTGAGGCAACCGCCCAACTTGCTTGAGCTGCTGGCATTCGCGTACTTCCCCAGCAGTTTCCTGGTGGGTCCTCAGTTCCCCTATCGTCGATATCAGAGCTTTACGAATGGCGAGTATCGTCAGTACGGTGGTTATATGGATGCGGGTCTTAAGCGTCTAGCCACTGGCGTTCTCTATTTGGCAATCTGTCAAGTTGGCTTGTCCTATTTACCAGATGGATATTTCCTATCACCCGAGTTTGCGGAGCAGTCATTCATTAAACGCATCTTCTTCCTGGGCTTCTGGGCCAAGTTCTCCCTGTACAAGTACATTTCCTGCTGGCTGTTCGCAGAAGGCTCCCTAATGTGCATGGGGGTCACCTACAAGGGCAGGGATTCCCTCGGCAATCCGGACTGGTCGGGCTGCAGCAATGTAAAGCTGAGGTTACTGGAGACGGGCAATACCATGCAACACTATGTGCAGAGCTTCAATGTCAACACAAATCAATGGGTGGCGCATTATGTATTCAAGCGTCTCAAGTTTCTCAACAATCGCAATATCAGCTATGGGGCTGCATTGGGCTTTCTGGCCATTTGGCATGGCTTCCACAGTGGCTACTACATGGCGTTCCTCATGGAATATATGATTGTCAGCACGGAGAAGCAGGTGAGTGTCAATGCAATGATTTGAAATGTTGCACAAATGATATTTATGCCATTTCCCATTCACAGATTGAAAGCGTTTATACTAAACACGTATTACCAACCTACGGCGAGACGCTTAACAACTCTAAGATCTATGCAATTCTTTACTTTGTTGCTTTGAAGTCCTACAACATTGTCTACATGGGCTGGTGCCTCACCTCGTTCGTTTTCCTCAAGTACGAACGCTGGATTACGGTCTTTGGTGCAGTCAACTACTTTGGCTTCATATACATGCTAATCTGGGCCTGCATGTTTAACGGCTATCGCTACTTTCGCAAAAAACAGCCCAGGGAGCCCAGGGAGCAGCGAGCAGTGCCACCCACAACAAAGCAAGCCACAGATTAATCGACCGACACCAAAGTTGAATTGAACAATATTAAAATTGAAATAATTTAATTAATTTTGAGTAATTGAACTTCTCTTGTCTAGAAGCAACACAACTTAATAATCCTAGCCGCTTATATATGTACGTATAGAGATATAATTAAAATTAACTAAAATTTGAAATTTGTGAAATTGTATAGCCCGACAAATTTTTTTAAATCCTTTGCCGATGCGTTAATCAAAAAAGCAATGCCTAGTCAATGAAATAATTTCGTTGCTCTTTGAAAACGGCGATCAGACTTATCTAATAATTATAAAGACAGTTTTATACAATACCTAAGTAAATATAAATATTATATATTTTGATATGCTCACGAAATGTCTAACAGAACTTCATACGTAAAGTGCAAATTTAACTAAAATAAAGCTATGAAATTAGAATTAGTAAAAGTTTTTCAATATTTCTGATCTTTCTTTCTGATCTAATCTACAGGTACCAGGTTTTATTCTATTATATTCGAATGCTCCTGCGATAAAAGATAAAACTTGAAACAAAGCACAAGTTTCAAATACAAACAATTTGCATAATATTAGGTACATTGCTTTGTAAACATTTATTGGGGCTCAGAGGAGAATGGTGATGAGAAGAATGTATGAGTGTCAATTGAAGTCTAATGCTCCATGGGCAGAGCATCGCCATCGCCGGTGTCTAAGCGACGCTTGGCGCCTCCGCCGGCAACCGAAGCGGCATCCTCATCATGCTCCACAATCTCGCTGAACATGTAATCATCCTGATACTCCTTTAGAATTTTGCTGGAGCGATTCTCATCCAAGAACAGTGAATAAACCTTCTTGACATCCTCGGTATTCACTTCGGTGGCCTTGCGACGACGACAAACCAAATTAGCTGTGGTAATTAGTTGGATGGCATAGCGCAGACTGGTGTCGGTGGCGATGCGTGTGAGAATGGTCAAGGCATCGGGATGCATGATGCAATCCTCCTCCTCGCAACGTATCTTCAGGATCTCCTTGACCTCCTTCTCAGTGTACGCAACGGTGCGTATGATAATCATGCGATCGAGCAGATCAATGGGTATGCCATGGGGACTGCGATAATTGGTGCCACGAATGCGGGTAATGCCACGATTTGTGGCCATAACAACCACAGGCGCCATATCCGACTCCAAAGCGCGATTCAGATACGAGAAGCACTCAATGTCCAGCATGTGCACCTCGTCAATGAACAGGACACCCGGGTTGATTTCAGCCTTTCCCTCTTCGCGCCACTCCAGTACCTTGTTGTTTATTTGATCGCGAACCTCCTGCTTGATCTCGCCAGTATCGCCGGAGAACAAGGCGAGGAAACCATGGGTGCGACTGTTGATCACATCAATCTCGTGCAATGTGACAGTATGAACCACTTCCTTGCGCTTCTGCAGCTCGCCCTCTGGGCATTGGACGAAACGCGTCTGGGCCCCAGTGGCATCATAGTCGCGAGCACGTGTAAAGCTGCGTCCGAGCTTGTTGACCTTGCCAGAAGCCTTATCAATGGTAATGACATCGCCAGCTTGAATCTTCTCCTTCATGAAACACTCGATGATCTTGTTGCCCAAATCGTAATTGGTCTCCATTTCAGTGGTCTTCAGTGTCACCTTGCCCACCTTTTGCCCGGTGCCAGTTGCTGGACGCTCAATTTGTATTTCCACCACTTCGCCCTCAATGATCTCCGTCTCCTCTTTAATGCGCACGCCGATGCTTTTGCGCAGCGCCTGCGACAGGGCCTCAGTTTTACTCATTTCCAGCGAGTATATCTCCGAGCCAGACATGCTGGTGAATGGAGTCTCAGTGCCCAAAGCCTGGGCCATGCCCACGGCAATAGCCGTTTTGCCGGTACTCGGCTCGCCAGCAAGTAAAATACAACGTCCAGCTATTTTGCCCTCACGCACCATTTGCACCACAACTCCAGCAGCGCGACGGGCATCCTTCTGGCCAACCATGCCCTGCGAGACAGCGCGCGCCTCCAGCACATCGTCCAGCCCGAGACCGCGAATGTGCGAATGGGCGCCAATGCGCTCAATGCGTGTGATATCGCGAACTTCGATTTTCTCAGTTTCGGCCATATTTGTTGACTGTTCAAATTATTTTCACTGGTATTATGAAAATGTCCTCGTTGCTTGTTAACAACTTATTCAATTTGTTTGGAAAGACTCAACAAATTCTATAAATTCTGATATTCTGTTTGTTGCTCGGCAACGAAAAACAAGCCGGCTCGATTAGTTTCACATGTGTTGAGTTGTTGCTTAGCAAACGGTGTGGCAGCCTTGGTTCACAAAAATGGGACGATTGTCAGTTTTAGGTTTTTTTCTGAAAAAAAGCCTTGTTTTGGTATTTTCTCTAATAATGAAACTATTATTTTCAAATAATTTCACAACACCCAACATTCATTAAATTATCATGTTTCTGTTATTTTTAGTTTCAAATAAAAGTATTGCAATTAATAAATTATACATCTGTTAAAATAAATACATTTTTTTAGATTGACTAATTGGCAGCCCACAAATAATTTTTTATTTGAATGCCCCGATCGGTCGATAGATTGCGGTGGTAGGTCGATGATATAAATAGTTTGAATCATGTAACTGTCGTTTCCTACATTTCATCAAATATAACGCAAGAGTTGTGGTCTTTCGACAAAACTTTCCACGACAGTGTGTGTTATTTATTTCATATTAAATATTAATTACAATTTCTGTTTGTGCACGAGTTGTGAAATGGCAGTAAAACTCTAAAATTAGTAAGAACTTAAATGCTTAAAGAAAGTGCGTCAAATACAAGCAGGTTAGTGGTTAGCATAAGTTGTTTATATTTTGATCTATGTATCTTCTGTTTTGGACAGTTGCCACTAGCACTTGCCATTTGATGGCGCCTTGGGGCGGCAGATTTTACTGCGTCCATTTGCGCCATAGACAATGTTGCAGGAGAAGGTAAAGTAGCCGCACGTCGACGACTTTGTGTAGTATGTGGACTGGAAGTTTTTGTTCTCCTGCGGCGGGTTCTTTGAATTGTCCATGCTACCGGTCACTGATTTGGTGACTGTCACATAGCTGTCTGGTGCCCGAGGCTTGTGTGCGTCAACCTTGGATGATTTGGCATCGTCGTCCTCGGCAGTGATGTGTACTTTCTTGTCCTTGTCCTCAGTGTTGTGCAGCTCGAGGGCTTTTGTGTGGAACTTCTTTTCCACATTCACTGTGCCGCGGAAACCGCTGGGCACGGATTCGGTGGTGGTGCGCATCGGATAGGTATTGACGCGACCGTTTTGATTCTGGACCACTTTGTATTGATCTGCGCCGGGATTGGCCACAACCGCCTGCTGTTTTTGAGTTGTCGATGATTGTGTATAAGTCTGTGCTGGTGCTGCTGCGCTTGGCTCCTGAGCTTTGGTTTGACTAGCCGATGCGGGACTATCTTCTAGTTTGACGGGCTTCTCATTGTAGTATTCATCTTCTTCGTACTCATCAAAGGGCTCCTCATCCTCCTCCCCTTCTTCGTCGTCGTCTATTGGGGCTTCAGGCTGATTCAGTTTATCGCTGTCGCTCTTGTTCTCCTTGCTAGTCGTTGTGGACTTCAGTTGTAGCTCGGGTATTTTGTCTGATTCCGAAGCGAGAGATGGTCCGCTATAGACGGCGTCCACGCGATCGGTAACTCTGCAAATGCAAGTAATGCCTTTTTAGCCTTGTCTGCGTTAAACATCTATGAACTGATTAATACTAACGCATTTCCAGTGCTGCCAAACTGGCTGATCGTGTTGAAAAGCTCCCTATTCTGTTCACGATACGTGGCCACCTGCTCCTTCGTACCTGAGGCAGATTGTGCAGCGCCGTGGTAGGATACACCAAAGCTGAAAATAATAAAGATGAATTACATTGTGAGCTATAGAAAGAAGTCAGTGTTGCTGACCTGGACGTGCCGTGTATTTGGGATTGGCTCTGACCAGAGTGGCTGCCCGATTGTGCCGACGCTTGTCCACCTCCTGAGGTGGCTGCAGAATTGTTATCCTGACCAGGTCGGAAGCCGATCTGTGCTTGAGATGAGGTTTGACCGGGCCCACTAGATTGGGCATCGGCTAAGCCGCCCTTATCATTTGCCTGCACTTCGCTCTGGCTTTGGTGTATGACACCACCACTTTGTGATGAGGCCTTGGTACCGCCGTCCTTTCCGTTAAGTTGGACTTGAGCCTGTGATTGCGAAGGACCACCGGAGCCCTGAGACTGACTCATTGCCCCATCAGCATTGCCTGTTACTTGTGCACTCGCTGCACGATCCGCATCAGAGGTCATTGCGCTTGCGCTGAATGAACTGCCTTTACTGTAGCTGCCAGACACTTGAGTCTTGGCCGTACCTCCATTCTTCTTGCCTTGCGCACTAGCCGATGCTTGTCCGTCACCAATGGCAGACTCAGCCTGTGAGAAGGCATCATCAGCTCCGCCAGAGCTAGGAACACCTTTTGGAATTATTAGAATTTTGTTTGATTGCGTTAGGTATCCTTGATTACTTACCAATACCACCAGCAGGAGTAACGGCGGTTCCTGGACTAGTTGTATAACGTCCAGGTGCAGCAAGTTGACCACCACCAATACCAGGCTGCCCTCCGCCAATTCCAGTTTGAGTTCCGTAGCCAGGTTGTCCGCCAACTCCCGGTTGTGATCCGTAACCGGGCTGCACTCCGCCAATTCCAGGCTGAGATCCGTAGCCAGGCTGACCTGCACCAGTTCCAGGTTGGCCTCCGCCAATTCCCGGCTGACCTCCAACACCTTGTTGAGTTCCATAGCCAGGCTGACCTGCACCAGTTCCAGGTTGACCTCCGCCAACTCCAGCCTGTCCTCCGACCCCGGGTTGAGTTCCATAGCCAGGCTGGCCTGCACCAGTTCCAGGTTGGCCTCCGCCAATTCCCGGCTGAACTCCAAAACCTTGTTGAGTTCCATAGCCGGGCTGACCCCCTCTTCCGGTTTGAGTTCCATAGCCAGGCTGACCTGCACCAGTTCCAGGTTGACCTCCGCCAACTCCAGACTGTCCTCCGACTCCGGGTTGAGTTCCATAGCCAGGCTGACCTGCACCAGTCCCAGGTTGGCCTCCGCCAATTCCAGTTTGAGTTCCATAGCCAGGTTGTCCGCCAACTCCCTGTTGTGATCCGTAACCGGGCTGTACTCCGCCAATTCCAGGTTGAGATCCGTAACCAGGTTGACCTGCACCAGTTCCAGGTTGGCCTCCGCCAATTCCCGGCTGACCTCCAACACCTTGTTGAGATCCAAAGCCAGGCTGACCCCCTGTTCCAATTTGAGTTCCGTAGCCAGGCTGACCTGCACCAGCTCCAGGCTGACCACCTACACCTGGTTGAGTTCCATAGCCGGGCTGACCTCCTGTTCCGGTTTGAGTTCCGTAGCCGGGCTGACCAGCACCAGTTCCAGGCTGACCACCTACACCTGGTTGAGTTCCATAGCCAGGCTGACCTCCTGTTCCGGTTTGAGTTCCGTAGCCAGGCTGACCACCTACACCTGGTTGAGTTCCATAACCGGGCTGACCTCCTGTTCCGGTTTGAGTTCCGTAGCCAGGCAGACCAGCACCAGTTCCAGGCTGACCACCTACACCTGGTTGAGTTCCATAGCCAGGCTGACCTCCTGTTCCAATTTGAGATCCGTAGCCAGGTTGACCTGCACCAGCTCCAGGCTGACCACCTACACCTGGTTGAGTTCCATAGCCAGGCTGACCTCCTGTTCCGGTTTGAGTTCCGTAGCCAGGCTGACCACCTACACCTGGTTGAGTTCCATAACCGGGCTGACCTCCTGTTCCGGTTTGAGTTCCGTAGCCAGGCAGACCAGCACCAGTTCCAGGCTGACCACCTACACCTGGTTGAGTTCCATAGCCAGGCTGACCTCCTGTTCCGGTTTGAGTTCCGTAGCCAGGCTGACCACCTACACCTGGTTGAGTTCCATAACCGGGCTGACCTCCTGTTCCGGTTTGAGTTCCGTAGCCGGGCTGACCAGCACCAGTTCCAGGCTGACCACCTACACCTGGTTGAGTTCCATAGCCAGGCTGACCTCCTGTTCCGGTTTGAGTTCCGTAGCCAGGCAGACCAGCACCAGTTCCAGGCTGACCACCTACACCTGGTTGAGTTCCATAGCCAGGCTGACCTCCTGTTCCGGTTTGAGTTCCGTAGCCAGGCTGACCACCTACACCTGGTTGAGTTCCATAACCGGGCTGACCTCCTGTTCCGGTTTGAGTTCCGTAGCCGGGCTGTCCGCCAACTCCTGGTTGAGTTCCATAGCCAGGCTGACTCCCTGTTCCAATTTGAGTTCCGTAGCCAGGTTGACCTGCACCAGCTCCAGGCTGACCACCTACACCTGGTTGAGTTCCATAGCCAGGCTGACCTCCTGTTCCGGTTTGAGTTCCGTAGCCAGGCTGACCACCTACACCTGGTTGAGTTCCATAACCGGGCTGACCTCCTGTTCCGGTTTGAGTTCCGTAGCCGGGCTGTCCGCCAACTCCTGGTTGAGTTCCATAGCCAGGCTGACTCCCTGTTCCAATTTGAGTTCCGTAGCCAGGTTGACCTGCACCAGCTCCAGGCTGACCACCTACACCTGGTTGAGTTCCATAGCCAGGCTGGCCTCCGATTCCGGTTTGAGCTCCATAGCCTGGTTGCCCTGCACTAGTTCCAAATCCGGGCTGACTACCTCCAGGCTGTCCAGTTCCTCCTTGTGGTCCATAACCTTGTTGTGTACCATAGCCAGGTTGACCAGTGCCAACTCCTCCTTGAGATCCATAACCAGGCTGTCTTCCAACGCCTGGTTGTGTGCCGTAGCCAGGCTGACCAGCGCCAAATCCTGACTGAGTTCCATAGCCAGATTGACTGCCGGGTCCTCCAATTCCAGACTGTCCTCCTACTCCAGCCTGAGTTCCGTAACCGGGCTGACTTCCTCCGCCTCCTGGTTGCCCACTAATTCCGCCTTGAGTTCCAAAACCAGGCTGTGTTCCAACGCCTGGTTGTGTGCCGTATCCAGGCTGACCGGTGGAATATCCAGGTTGAGTTCCGTAACTGGGCTGACTACCCCCACTTCCTGGTTGTCCACCAATTCCGCTTTGACTTCCGTAACCAGGTTGCCCTCCAACTCCTTGTTGTGTGCCGTAGCCAGGCTGACCTGCGCCAGATCCTGGCTGAGTTCCATAGCCAGATTGACTGCCGGGTCCTCCAATTCCAGACTGTCCTCCTACTCCTGGCTGAGTTCCGTAACTGGGCTGACTACCCCCACTTCCTGGTTGTCCACCAATTCCGCTTTGACTTCCGTAACCAGGTTGCCCTCCAACTCCTTGTTGTGTGCCGTAGCCAGGCTGACCTGCGCCAGATCCTGGCTGAGTGCCATAACCGGGCTGGCTACCGGTACCTTCAGTTCCAGGCTGTCCTCCTACTCCCGCCTGCGGTCCGTATCCGGGCTGACCACCTCCACTTCCTGGTTGTGTACCAACTCCGACTTGAGTTCCATAGCCAGGCTGTCCTCCTGTTCCAGCTTGAGTTCCGTAGCCAGGCTGACCTGCACCAGTTCCAGGTTGACCTCCACCAACTCCAGGCTGTCCGCCAACTCCTGGTTGGATTCCATATCCTGGCTGTCCTTCTGTTCCAGGCAGAGTTCCATAGCCGGATTGACCTGCGCCAATTCCAGGCTGTGTACTGGCGTCTGCTCCGGGCTGACCGCCACCTACAGGCTTTCCTCCAAGTCGACCGTCACCAATTCCGGGCTGCCCTTCAGTTCCGTAGCCAGGCTGACCTGCACCAGTTCCAGGCTGACCACCGACACCTGGCTGAGTTCCGTAGCCAGGCTGACCCCCTGTTCCGGTTTGAGTTCCGTAGCCAGGCTGACCTGCACCAGTTCCAGTCTGACCACCGACACCTGGCTGAGTTCCGTAGCCAGGCTGACCCCCTGTTCCGGTTTGAGTTCCGTAGCCAGGCTGACCTGCACCAGTTCCAGGTTGACCTCCACCAACTCCAGGCTGCCCTCCAATTCCTTCTTGGCTTCCATATCCGGGCTGAGTACCTCCAAACTGGCTACCGGCGCCTGGTTGTGCTTGCCAACCTGTTCCTGGTTGCACTCCTGCACCAGATCCAGATCCAGCTCCACCTGATTTTCGATATAATGCAAGTAACTTTACGTATCTTTAATTACCAAGATGATAACATACCAGGAAGGCTTATTATGGCGTCTGGTCTACCGATGAGGCCTGGCTGAACAGAACCAGGACAGTCTCTACAATCTCCTGAAGAAAATTGACTCTGGGCTTGACCCATGCCATGGCTTCCAGCTGGATAAGAAATGAAAGAATTTAGCAACTATGTCGGAGCTTTATTCGCATTCCATGACGTACACACGTGAGATCGTGAGCCACCTTCATTGGCCTCCGCCTCTGCCTTGCCATCCTGCTCGGGTGTGCCGAAGTTTAAGTACTGAGACTGTGTCTGTCCGCGGTTACTGCAAATGTGCCATAATGTTGAAAATTCGTTGAATCAACTCAAATCGATAAATCTACTTACTAGCTTCTTTTAATTCTCTCTAAGTCAGTCAGGGGAGTCAGCTCAGCATCATCGTCAACGGATGATTGATCCTGCAGTAGAAAGATTTGAATTTAGTTCAAGGCTAATGTCAGCTTTATCTCAATCACTTTACACATTTCGTTTCGAAAACTGACCTTGGCCACAAGTCTAACCAATCAATGTTGCTTATCACAATTTATTAGAACTGAGTTCATTGCATTGAACTACTCTACTTTCCCGAATATATAACAAACACAAGCGCAAACACACGCAAACTTAGAAATAATTAATCAAATTTCATGAACAATTTTGACACTTACTATGGCCGCTCCATTTGTGTATGCTATGAGAAGCACCACGCCGATCAGTATGCCCCATCGAAAGGGCAACATTTCAGTAAGTCGAATTTAAATCCAATGGAAACGCGTGCTCGAAGTGGACAAAACCAGCAAACTGTGAAATGAAATTGAATTGTATTATCAACAACACATTTTCTTGATTATATTTTTTTTTATAAGTATTATTAGTTCGCGTTTTCTCCTTCAAGTGCTTGTTGTCTCGCTGCTCTTCTCAGTGGCTGTCACAAGGGGTTATCACCAAAGGCACTCTATTAAAATGAGCACACAGATGCCAAAAAAAAATAACTACAAACTTATGCTCGATCTTGGGCTCGATTTTAGCTTGAGACATGACGTAATTCCATGTGTTGGCTATATTTGTTTTTTAAATATTTTCTAAATTAAGATTTATGTAGAGTAGTTTTGAATATTTGACACTTTAAAGGTATCCTTTCTCATTAAAAATTAAACACTTTCAAGATACATTTGTTCTCAATTTTGTTCAATTACAGAAAAATGTCAGTACATAATAGTTTGAATAATATAGATTCACAAATTGTTTCACACTTTCACTTTTTCATTATAACATAGCCTCGAAACGAAAAAACTTTTATATTTGAATTCAGTCTATTTATCTTAAATATTTGAAACACTTTTAAAAATATCCTTTTTATATCCTTTTTTTTAAATATAAGATAGCTTTATCTTGGGACACTGATAATACTCTTCAAAACTCATTCACTTGATCTTCATTTATCAGAAGATCTATGTAATGTGAATATCACTTTGATATATCCTAGATTATAATTATGTAAGTATTCCACAGTCTTTGTTTTACTTCTTCGCCTTGCGTATAGGATCCAAATAATAGTTCCGATCTGCTGCCGAACGCGACAACTGCCGGATTGCGAATAACGTAAAGTATTCAAAAGATGGAAACGTAAAGTTCTCGAGCCGGAGCTCTATTCATTGAAAGCAAGCAATTTCAATACATTTGCATGTGGCAGCATGAATATTTATGTAGGATTCACACTCACACTCAGACACTGACATGCTCGTGCTTCTTCTGATTCTGATTCTGGCTCTATCTAATCGTATATAAAAATACATGCATACAGAGACGAAGCACTTAGAGCTGTGCTCAGCTATGGCGCGTCGCCCAGTGCCATTCATTTAAGTCTGTCTCGTATGTCTATGCCAGTTCCATTACATATCAACACTTTGATCGTGTCAATCGATCACTTGGCTTGGGGCGCTCCATTGAATGTGTGTGCGTGTGCGTGTGCGTTACAACATCGTCGCAGATGGGGGAGACTTTTGACCCATTTTAGGGAAATGTGCGGCCATTTATTGGCATATAAAGATACGCAATTGTGTATCTCTTGGATACTTACACTTCATCCACTTCCATACTCTTGTATTTTCAAGTGTGTCCCCGCGTCCGGCTCATTAAATATGCATGTGGCTTCATTTTCAGCTTGCTACAATTGCTCGTCCAATGACTTGTGTGATTGCCACTTAGTTTTTGAGCTCTGTTTTGTTTTGGATTCCTTAATCGAATTTTAGCGGAAGTAATTCGCGCTTGATAACCTCTGTACCTCCATGGCAGAATCGTCATATCTATTTATAGAGCAATCTTTTTTGTCCAAGTCTAAGCAGTCCAATGTTAAACTCGGACTTGTCCTATCTTATATTATTGTGCTTCAACAATTTTGTCTTTAAATTGTATTTGAATATTCATCAAAAGGCTTGAGCATTTGCTGAGATTGTTTCAAGGCTACAATTATTTTCAATTAAATCGCGCTTCGAGAGATCCACCAACAACCTAGTTTGATTAGATCAACAAAAAACAAACTTTTCATTAATAACAAATTGCCTAGGCCTATTGAAATAAATTTGCATGCACCCAAAAATCTATTTAGAGCATCTATGAATGAAAATTGAATATTTCTTTTCAGCTCAAAGTGTTGACTGAAAATAGACAGTAATAAAGTGTTATTATGGCCCTGATTTTATTGGGGTAACGGTCCCGTTTATTACACAGAGCAAATATCTTTAAAATTTTTTACATTTGCTTTAACTGTTAAACGTTGTAACGATAAAAGTGTTAAATTAGTTAACAATATAATTTTATATATTTATTTAAATTAAAATCCCAAAAACAAAGACAATTTTCTAAAAATGTATTAAGAAAAAAGCAAGTATGGAAATCTTTTTTCCAAGCGGTAAAATTAAAATAATGTGCTTCAAGAATAATACTCGCAAACTACAAGATGCTTTCACAGTTCAAAAATATCAAAATCTAATCGCAATTCTATGTGAATTTATACAATCATTTATTTATTTTAAAAGCGAACATTGCTGCCTCTAATTAATACATAGATGAAACATGTTCAAAAGATATAAATATTAAAAATTACAATAGATATAACAATATTAAAAGTAGATATAAAGAAGAGAAAGCTTAAAAGAATTTTCAATTTTAGTCTAATAACTTAATAATCTAATATCATAAAAATTAAAAATAAATAAAGTTTATTTCCGTTCATTACAAGGTGCTCTTTGCAAGTAATGTGCTTTGTTTTCATTTGTTTTTGAACTAATCGATGAGTATGAGGATCATTGATAATCTGACTTTATTTAAAATTTAATACGAAGAGGTCTAAAACCATTTTGCTATAAGCCTAATTTCAACCACTGCAGTATATAGAATATTTTGAGGAACGCAAGATAAGACAAAAAAAAACTGAATATATTTCTATGATTTTATTTTACAACCAATCACTTGGGAAACAATAAATTTTGTCGACAAAATACATATTTTTATACCCGTTTATAATAAGTAAATGATAAATTGTATTCGTTAATTAAAAAATGCAGAGTTAAAATAAATGTATCTAAATTGTGTCACTGGTATCTCATATTCGGAATCTTGTTTTAAAAAAGGAAGTAGGGAATTTTTTTTTACTAACCCTGTATAAGACCCCATATGGGGTATTTTAGCAAAACGCTCGTGAAATTTTTAATTTTTTCCATAAATTTATTTTTTTGACGCTATGATATATTTACCAAAATACATTTTCAAGCTAAATTCCAGCGTAGTATCAAGTGGCCATAAAACATTAACTGTGGCTGGGCTTAGACGATACGCTGCCGCCTTTTTGGCTTTTTTTTATGTGCCGCGGCCGAATCACGTAAATAACGGCGCGGCGGCGGTTGTCACTAGTATGATTCAAAAGTGCCTATCTTAATATCCAATTTGTATGCACAAGCTAACTATTAAATTTCTGTTTTGACTTGATACCTCCATATTATTGTTTCAAATCATAATTTATGTTTGCTTCGTAAACTTATCAAAGTTTTAAAGAAACGCAAAGTAGAAGTGCAATCAAATTTACTTTCTCTTTCCCATATTATTGAACACATGGTAAGCCAATAAATTTGCGCCTATATTTGAATTTATGCCTTGGTTTGCTTGGTTCACCCTGTGCAGTGTCAGTAAAATACCAAATTAATATGGTGCGCTTTGGTATTTTGAGGTTTTTGACCATACCAAAGCCGGTCACACTTTTGACAAACTGGTCACATTTTTGTTTACATTTTTGAAAAGAAATTCATTTTAATTTTGAAAATAAGTATATACGAAAATTCACACGCAATGGCGAACGGCGACTGGATGCCTTTGTTGTTCTGTGGCCTCTCGATTCCCATCTCATTATTCATGTGGCTGGGCAATGTGGCATTCTCGAAATTCTGGAGCACCGACTTTGAAGGTAAAAATTGTGCTCACTTTCTCTGAGATAAACTCAATTACATGTGTATTGGAGGTGCATTAACAGAACTTGCTGTCATCCCTCCCACCCGTTGGTTGTTTTCGACGCTGGCGCCGCTGACGCTGATGACGGTGGCGTTGAGACGACGCTCCGTGAGCAAATCTGGAGCCGCCTTGGGCGTGGTTGTTGCGTTCACGTTGTCCATAGCGAGTCATCCCTTCTTTGCCAGTCTGGTTGTGTTCTTCTTCAGTTCATCACGAGCGACCAAGTTTCGAGCGCAATTGAAGCGCAAGTTCGAGCACGACTTCAAGGATGGCGAAGGACAACGCAATTGGGTGCAGGTGCTCTGCAACGGCGGCATGGCGACCCAGCTGGCGCTGCTCTATCTGATCGACTGTGGCAGTGGCGAGCGTGCCATTGACTTTGCCAAGGAGTATCGCTCTAGCTGGCTGGGAATTGCGGTGATGAGTTCGTTTGCCTGCTGCAATGGTGACACATGGAGCAGTGAACTGGGAAGCGTGCTCTCCACACGCGATCCCATCTCCATCATCAGTTGGCGACGTGTGCCACGTGGCACGAATGGCGGCATTTCGCTCGTTGGCGTTGTTGTTAGCCTGTTGGGAGGCTTGCTCGTTGGATTTGGTTATTTTGTGACCGTGCGTTATACTGTGGATGCCAAAATGTTGCTCGTCAGTCCACCACAGTGGCCCATCATCTTGTTTGGTGGCTTAGCCGGACTCTTTGGCTCTCTGCTGGACTCGGTGCTGGGCGGACTGCTGCAGTTCTCTGGCATCAATGCTCAGGGCAAGATAGTCGATGCACCTGGCAAGGGAATACGTCATGTGAGTGGACTGCGCATCCTCGACAATCACAGCGTTAATCTCATCTCCAGCATTGTCACGGGTGTCACCATGCCGCTGCTCGCTCTCAAGTTTTGGCCAGTGCGCTAGGAGCGTCAAGGCCATTGATCACCGAGCATAAAGCACCGATCATAAAGCTCTCCTAAATCCTTTTTGTTATACATAAGAGCGCATATTTTTGTAATGCTTTCAAGCTCTAAGCTAAGAACAACTTGACTTTTATGTATCCAATGCAACCGATAGACTCGCAACACAACGATTTAGATAATTGCACCGATTATACTAATACTACTACTAGCCTAAGTGACGTCACATTCTAAGCAATAACATTTTGTGTAATTTCCACACTTCTCATGTCTGCATGCAATCGATTAAGCTGAGATGTCGAGAGAGATATCTGCCTAAGTCTCTAACTTCTTATCAAAAAATCGTCATTCGTTTTAAAACTATAACTATGTGTGAGCTCAGCTTAAGTATAATTACTAATATTTGTGGCAATTTTAAAAAGCGAATTCGAGTAAATTTCACATTTCGTGTTATACTTCAAGTACACACATTTACTCGTAAATACTATATAGGATTAATCTTTTTGAATAAATGTTTGATTTTACTGCATTTGAATTAATTTGAAAACTCACTTTAGAGATCCTTTGTTGAGAACATCCCTTTCTCTGTTGAAGATTATCGTGTATAAATATAAAGAGAAACTTATTAATCTTTCTGTACTTTATTTCTTTTCAACTTTTGTAATTCTATGTTACGTAACAAGTTACTGGAAAAGGCGCGTAATGCCTCGCTGGAGGGCGTGGCCCCGCCCTGTGCTGGCTTAGCGAAGCCAATGGAGAACTTAATCATAAGATCTCCAATTGGAGAATTGACGAATTGCGAACCTGTTGAGATCGTCTTGAAGATGATGCGACGCTTGTGCTGATAGATCTGTGGATCGTGGGGCAGACTGTTGCTGGGATTGGAGCTGGTGTGGGGCTTGGAATTGTTGCTATAACTATTGCTTGTATTGGGTCGCTGCTTGGGACTGGAGGAGGGAACTGGCGATGTTGTGCTGGTTGCCAACTCTGTGTGATTTATCGAGATTGGTGTCGTGCCAGACACTTTCGATTGCGAGCTGATCTTGGGCCGAGTTGTTCTGGGAATTGTTGTGGTCGTGCGTCTGCGCTGAGGACGATTCCGAGTGGGATTCGCGCTGGAGCTGCTGGGTGGCTTCGTAGTGGTAGTGGCATCCATTGGTTTGACGCTGCTGGTGATCAGCTGTGGCACCTGATAGCCTGGATCGGGCATCTGCTCCTCCACAGCAGCCGCATCCGGTTTCTCAGCATCCACATAGCCCTGTTCCGGCTCTGGCGCCGCCTCATCCACATAATCCTCATCGGGTTCGGCTTCGTTGTTGCTGTTATTGAAAAGTGGTTTATGGGGCAGCTGCTGGTCGCGTTGCCGCTTCGACTTGTCGTCCTCATAGATGGGCACATCCGGTCCAGTTGCCGCCAGCACTTGTTCCATTTGCTTTTGCAGTATTTCATAGAGCGGTGCATTCTGTTCATCGTCGATCATCTCGACGGGATCATTGGGCACAAACTGATTATTCACGTACGCGCTGCGTCCATCCAGATCTTCATCCACATCCAAGGCATCCTGATCGTGTTTCTGGGCGCGTGCCTCAACAATCAAATCCTCAGGCGGAGCATGAGTTACCACATCACTGGGCATTCCTTTAATGGCTGGACAAGAAGCCTTGAGTTGTTTCATCTCGAATTCAAATAACTTAACTCACCTCCACTTAGCAGCAGGAGCAGCCCAAAGGCTCTAATCTTTCCAGCTCCAGCTCCGTTTGTCATTGCAGTCGCTTGGCTTCTGTGTGCAGTTGGCACTTTTGTGGCATCTTTTATACCAGGTCGCCAGGGGGACAACCTGTTGCATCCCACATCCCACACCCAATCAACAATGTTTACCGCTTCAGTTTTTAATGATTTGTGCCCTATTGAATTGCTGATCCGATCTCTTGTCCATCAACCCATAGAACTCGAGCATATAGAACTTGTTTGACAGTTCAACGAACTGCATTCTCGTATTTAGATGCAGATGATGTTGATGTTGTTGGATTCTATTAGATGACCAGACCCAATGCAGTCCCAAGTCTCAAGGGACTTGTTCAACCGCCCACATTTCATCTGCGGACAGATGCGAGAATGAAGATTTCCCTTTGTTGGAGCACGTTTAAGTATTTCGTCATTTCATTTTTATTAAATGCAATAAAAGTGATATGTTATTTTTGAGAAGTTTGCCTTTATCTAAATTTAAGTTTATATTTGGTCCATATTTATAAAACTTCTTTCCTGTTTGAGAAATTGACTGAAGAACTGACTGATTAACTTAAAATGTGACATGCTGTCCCCTTCTAAAGCTTAGAAGGGCTAAAAGAATATGCAGAAAATTATTACATTATTTCTTCCATGAAGGGAAATTTGTATACTAAGTTCTTCTTTGCTGAAAGATGCAAGCATAGTCGTCTCTCCATCGATAATGATGAGTATTTACAAAAAAAGACTAATTAATCTACATAAATACAGTAAGGAATGATTTTTTTTGTCGGCTTTAACCAGAATTTCAAGCCAAAAAAATGTAGAAAATACCACAACAAATTACATAACTTCCATAACTCGGACTTCTATAACTCGAACTTTCTCTAAGCTTAAAAAAAGAATTCAGTTAGTCGAAGTCTCCATAATTCGAACTTTTTCTTTGGATAATGGTGATTCTAGTTAGGAAAGTTCGACTGTATCTATAAAGCTGTTGATTGAAAATTGTGTATGAATGACTAAAAAATTAGAAAGTGTTAAACTTTTTAAAATCAGTTGTGATATTCTCGAAAAATAAAACATAAACATTAAGAAAATTAAGATGTATAGCTATGTTTTCTTTAAGGATCTAAGCTAAGAACAAGTATTATAAAAAAAAATTAACGTGTAAAAAGTTTTGTTAGGTAGATCTATTTTGAAATTTAAATAATTTAGACGAATATCATTCGTATTTGAGTTTGTAATTGATAATATTCATATAATTATTAAAAATATTCACGAAGACGGCAGCTACAATTCTTCACTTCAGAGCAGCCGATGTAATGGTTTTAATAAAAGATTCCTAGAGCTGCAATAACAAAATAATATAAAGAAATTTAAAATTATGTAGTATGAAATAGTTTTTTATAACACTCTCTTTTCTAAAATATCTTAAGACATTTTTATCTTCTATGAGAATTATTATTTTCATCTTGCAATTCTAAACATTTCCTATCAGTAGAAGAGTTTCTCTCATTCTCAAATGATTTTTTATTTATATATTTTTTCTTTTAAATAAATAATTACAAATTAGACTTAAGTATTAGAATTTGTTTAAGATACCACATATTTGAGTTTGTCCTTATCGGATTCTAAGGGTTTCGGAGCTTCAGCGACCTTGACGGCATCCAAATTGGAATGGATGAGTGTTGGCTTCGCAGCTGGCTGGGGCTGAGTGTCTACAGTCTTGACAGGAATTGGAGGCAGAGCAATGGCCTCAACGGGCACTGCCACTGGAACTGGAACTGACTCTGGAACTGGAACTGCGATTTCTGCGGGTTTTTCCTGAAGGGATAGAGCAATGGGCTTCATCTTATCGTTGTCCTTTTGCTCCTCGCTGCTTTCGTTGCTCTCCTTGTCCTTGTCGGTCTCAACCAGAGGAGTCACAACAGTCGATGCATCTCGGAAATAGGGCGAGCATCTGAACTTCTTGTCGGTATATGCGGTCTCTTTGGGATATGTCTGCTGGCACTGCTCATAGGGCAGCTCAGTCCACAGTCCGTGGGTGCGACACTTGGCCACATTCAGCTTGCATTTGTTGTAGAAGACGGCCACCTCGTTGGGTGTCTGGCCACAGATGGGCTCGTAGGCATCCGTGCAGTCATCGTCGCACAGGTAACCCTCGCTCAGGGCATGAGTTGGGCTGTTGATGATCCCCGAATTGCTGACCTGCTGGCATCCAGTTTTACCCGACTCGCAGCTGAACCAGGCAATCGGTATGGCCAGGTAGGGAGGAGTCTTGCGACCCTTACCGTCGACGCCCGTTAGGGGCGAGTAGGTGCGCTTCACATAATAGCCGTGCTCCTCGGTCGAGACCTGTGCGTTGGCACCGTGGTCCGTGGAACTGGACCACTTTGTCTTCGTCTTGGATCTGTGCGCATCATGTTGATCGCTGCCCTTGTGCTTGCGACGCTTGGCCTCAATTGTGGCAGGTTCCAGAAGCAGCAAAGTCGCCACTGCAACGGTTAACGGTAAAGAATTGGTTTCCATCTACCTGGAATTAGTGCGTTGACTTACCTAAGATGCAGGCAACCTGGTATGGTCTCATCTTTATTTTGTTTAAGTTTCTGTCTACTGGAGCGATATCAACAGCTGCTCGTATGGAGTACAACTGATCGCATCTTGTTGTGAGAGGTGGCTTAAGTATCTGAGCATTTCGCTGGGAGGGGAATTCTTTTTCCTTTACCGGTTTTCTTGGTAATCTTAAAAAAGCTGCTTTTTCTTCTCTTCTTTTATGCTTTTACGAGTATCTGTCTCTGTCTCTGTCTCTGTTTGTCCAAGGCAAGGAAAGTACTCGTATGCAAAGTTGCTTTATTTGTTTGGTGAAATTTTTTATGCAAACTCATGTGCTCTTCATTTATCAGCGACGTGCTCGTATACCCTTTTAGCTTCTTTTTGATGATACTCATCTAGAATGTTGGTCTCCAACTGGTTGGCTGCTTAACACCTTGTCCACCTCACCTGCTCCCTGCCCACCCGTTCACTCCCAAGCGCAGCTTGCGTCCAAAGCCGGTTCCGAATTGGGTCAATCTGAAAGGTTTACTGATCTCGTTTTATGGGCACGTACAATTCTTGTAGCCTTAGGAGCTGGTCGTGTCTTTGGAAGCAGCTGTGCATAGTTACTTCAACGCATCATCATCCAATCAATCTGCTTGTTATCACTACTTAGAAGTTGTTATTCTTCTACTGATTTGTTGCTTTGTTTAGATTTCAGTTCTCTGCTTCTTCTGTTTGGGTAAAGAACTTAATTTCTGCTCTAATTACATCTCCAATTTGTTTTCTGGTTACAGATTTTTTATTACTGACCCAGTTAAGCACCATAAAATAACTTTCTAAGTGAAGTCCCAAATAAATATATTTCTTACAATTTTTATATTGCGTAAATATAGATAAAATGTACAAATTTTTAGAAAATGAAATTGTTCTTTCATTATTTCAGAATTTTTGAAAGAATAATCTTATTTTAATGATGATGTAAATAATAATAAAACAATTACATGATACATTTCTAGAATCTGTTATCGAGACTATAAGAAATGTATTAATTTCCTTTTTATTTGGATCGATGATCGAAGTTAACCAATTTTACGAATATTGTTTTTATTCTTTTCTATATAAAGGAATCTGTATTTTTTTGTACCACTTATTATATCAAAAATATAAATATCATTTAATACGAAAACATTTTAAAAGGCTGCATCAACAAATTTTTGTTTCAGTGTAATAATTAAATTAAACGATTTTTCAGTGACAGCTATATCCAAGAGATAAATGTTTAGAAAGTTAATTAGGCAAACTTAAAATACGAATTTAAGCTTTCAATTTATTTAAATTCTTCTTCCATATAAAATAGGATATTTATACCTTTATTTATTTTGAATTGATGTATTAAAGATTTGTCATTGTTTGATTTCATTTAAGTTTAGGGACTAAAAAGAAAACATTTTCATCACAGCGAAGTACGACCAAGCAAACAATTGTGGATAATGATATGCTCTTGCCGAGATTGTATAGATCAATTGCTTTCTCTAGACTCCACTCCGTATCAATATGATTCATGCAGACCCGTGATCACCTACTGCTTTCATTGTTATCAGAGTTTGATTTTCAAATTAAGCCACATTATGGAAAAGTTTTAAAAATTTCCAAAATGCATTAGAAAGTTCCAAGTGATGACTCCAAAAAAAGAAAGAAAAAAAGAAACAAACCAATTCGATATACATAACGATGGTGTGGGATCTAAATGGGCGCTAATTATTACATAATTAAGTGTGCAGAGAGCATTGACTGATTGTCAAAAGAAATTTAATCAGTCAATTAAGTGCGTCATGTTTTTTGTAGCCTAAAGAAAAATCCCTTTTTGTGTATGTAAATCTTATGGAACCTAAATATATTTGCATATAACCCCAACAACGACAATAACAAGATGAGGAGAGTAGGGGAGAGGAGAGGAGGGGAGAGGAGAGGAGAGAAGTCTGCTCTCGTAACGCCCGCAACTGGCAAATGACTGTTAATGCGTTAGCCAAACAGACGGGAGACGAAACATGGCCAAGAGTTTTGGGCATAAATAAACAAATTTATGAAAGAAGTGACCAGAAACCGAATTTTAAATAAATGATTTCGGTTTCTTTTGTTGTGTTGTGTTGTGTGTTGTGTGTGTAGAAGAAAACGAGGTAAACAAAAGATGTAAAAAGAAAGAGAGCTCGTTGCAGTAAAAGCGGTTGCTTGGAAATTGCTCTGTCTCAGTTTTAGTTTAAAAAACTGGAGAGACTGAAGACTGGAGACCGGAGACCGCTCAGCGCCTGCCTGTCTTTATGTTTACTTTCATTTTGGTCAAAATCGTGGCTATAAAAAGCGAAAGCAAACTGCTGGATTCGCTCATAAAGACCGCAAAACTGCAAAAGTCAACTGTTCCCAGTTGCCACTGTGAATCGCAAGGATTGTCCAAATTAAGCAACAAATATGATTAAACACATTTACATGACATTGGGTGAGTCTTTAACTATTTAAAGGCAAACTTTAAACTAATTTTTGTGCTTTTATCTGCAGCTGCCTTGGTCATCTTGGCCATCGCTGTGAGCGCCGCACCCGCCAATGTGGAGTACGACGTGGTTAATTACAGAGATTTCGAAGCCGCGAGGAAAACCGCGGCAGTGGAGAACTCCAGTGCGGATAGCGAAGAGGATGACGATGATGATGAGGATGAAGTGGAACAAAAACAAAACGATTCCGCAGCTGACGATGACGAGGAGGAGGACGACGACGACGATGATGTGTCGTTTATCAGAAGACGCCGCGAGGCTGTCGTCGAGCCCGCCAAGGAACCCACTGAAGTTGAGGCAGCTCCCGAGACTTCAGCTCCTGTGGAACAGAGCGCCGAGGGCGTCACCGCAATTCCCACTGCCGTCACTGTGCCAACCACACGGAAACCAGTGCTGGTGCTCATACGTGATGCACTCAAAAAGGTCACCACGGGTCTGCCCACGGAGCAGGTGGCCAATAATGCTCTGCAATATTTCCAGCTCTTTGAGCACTTCATTCAGCAGACCATCGAACAGGTCATTGACGCCGCCGATGACGATGAGGAGGAAACTCCAGCAGCTACTGCCGAAGAGGACAAGAAACCCACTGAAACCGCAGAGACCCAACCTGAAAAGCAAACAGAGGATTCCGCAGCTTCACCCTCAGCTCAAGTTTCAGTTCCAGCTCCTGTGGAAAACGAAACTAAGCCCACGGAGCCAGAAGCTGCCAGCAATGCCGTTTAGAGATTCCACAACATCAACCTCAACTATCTATTTTAACTATTTATTGCTAGTTTTTAGATCTGAAAATACATAATCATTTATCAATGAAATTTCTCGATTGCGTTTACTGATTCGCCTTCTTTTGGCTCTGGTTTTTGTAGAGTTGGGCCGTGTTGAGTTCCTTGAGAGCATGGATTTTACTGCGGATCGGACTGCGATGTCGATTGGTTGTACGTCTCTTGGGTGGCTCAATCATTTCCAGCAAGCGATTGAAATGCGAATTGGGCACCTTGGTGGAATCTTTTCTCTTGTTTCCAGAGTTTAACCTTTGCTGATGTGGCAGTGTCAGTTCTTGGTCTCCAATAGTTAAACTAAGCGGAATTTGGCCAGATGTATTGATATAGATGGGTATGGTTATGTAAATCGGTGAACCGGGAACGGAATCAGGCTTGGTCTCCTAGAAGGGGAAATAAAGAAGATGCGAGATGTAGCAAATGTATTTCAAATGTGTTGAATAGTCACAAAGTTATTGAAATATATGTATATACTAGAGTCTAAATTATGTGCTAAAAATATAAGTATGAAATTTGTTTTACACGGAGAAAGTCGAGAGTATAGAAAGTGAAGAATCAACTTAATTTAAGTTGATTCTTATGATTTATACAGGATTTCTTAAAGGCAAAATATCTGATATCTGAATAAATTGAAATTATAATAAATTAAATTAAATTATCATTTTATTTAGAAGAAGCAGATAAATAATAGCTTAGTTGTTTTATTATCTAAAAAGTAATTTTCTGAAATTATAATAGATTAAAATACATAATACTATATTTTTTTTTAATAATTCTTAGGGAAGTTGAAGATTTTAATAAAGGAATGAAATTGATGTGCAAAATTACATTATGTATTTTTTTTTTTAGAGTTTTATTTAAATTTAATATTTATTTAATTGTTAGCTTGTTATTTTAGTTTTCATTTAATTTCGAAATTTGAATATTGAATTTACTTTTAGTCGACTCATCTTAGTCATGGTATAATAAAAATATTAAAATGTTTATAAATTAAAGCAAGATCAAAAATGTTATTGGTTATTGAATACAAAAAAAAATGTAAAAAAAAATATTTGAAATATAGATTTCCATAAACAAAGCTTATTAGTTTTGGCAAATTCGAAAATGAAAGATTTAGAGTAAAGTAAGTGAAAAAGTCAGGAGATTACATAAGACGGTAAAGTTTTATAACCTCATAGTTTTATAGATAATACAGATTTAGCTACCTGCGGTTTGGTTGGTTCTGCCAGCTGCTTGAGGAAATGTAAGGGATTTGCATCATCGGTCAAGTTGTTGAATTCATCGTCTGACAGCAGAGGCAAGCGGTCATTTTGGAAACTGTAATCTGGATCCTCCTTAGCACCTGATGTGGGTTGGGAACTGGGCTTGGATGTGGAGGATACGCTGATGGGTTTCAGGGTGGTGACTGGACGTGTCGCATCCAGAATGATATTCAGCCTCTGCGCTTCTTCGATATCATTGGGATTGGTATCATTCTGGACCAACTCTTGGGATGCACCGAGCACGATGCAGAGTAGCACAACTGAAAGGTGCAAACGGAGTTAATGATAAGAACACAGTGAAATTAAATGTAATGTCAAATTTTATTTGAAAGAATATTACAATCTATAGGGTATAAGTAACTTAAGCTAATGCCCATTTTCAGTAAAGCACACTCTAAAGCACAGTCCGCTTGCCATTGAGCACGACATCGGTTAGGCCCAGTTCCTGGAATTGTTCCAAGCGTTCCACTTGGTTGCACAGACGCTTCTTGAACTGCACCTCCCGGCTGAGCATCTTGAGATCATCCACGGTGCAGAGTTTGTTGCAGTTCCCAATGTTCTTGGCGATGAGCTGAGCCGTCAGCATGATCTTGGCCCGGGATAGACGTAGATAGGAGAAATCTGCGTCGGATTTCCGCAGCTCATTACGATATAGGAAGAGCTGATAATGGAACGACACGTTCTGGGTTGACTTTAGCATTTTCCTGGAATGCTTCTTTAGTTTCTCCTGATGATATTTGGCTTTCGCCTGTTTGTTAAGCAGCTTCTCTCGTTTCTTTTCGGATTTGTCCTTCTGATTTTTCTGGCAAGTTTTCATCTTGAGATGTTCACGCTTTGACAGTTACTGTGATTGTGATGCCGGGACCTGTGCCCTGCATCCTTATAAAGCAAGCAGGTAACATTATTTTAGCGGATTTGCAGGACCCTTCCAGGTAGCTTATCCCATTAGCGCGTGTTCCCCGGGCACGTGGTGATCATAAAGATTTTTTCCAGGCTTTTCATTCGGCTGCGGCTGTCTGGGAATTTCCACGGCTTATTTATGGCTTTATGACTAGGACATTGGGTACCGCAATCCAAAACCGTTACGATACCCAAAATTGCCGGCTGTGTTCAGTCTTAAGCCTCAATTAAGGCTGCCAACCTAGCGCCGTGATTTTACAAGGTGGCTCAAATCTTGACAATGTCGCGTTTTTGGGTTTGGTGGCGATGTTCCGTTTGGGTTTTCGGGAAAATACCCTGGGACACATTTCACGGAATTCGTGGATAGTTCTGGCAAACATATTCAACGTTATTTTATTGGCCTTGTCCCCATTTTTCACAGTTTTCCGAATTTTCTGAGCATGCGATGGACTCCGTTCCCAAAGATTTTACTTATATGTAAGAGTATATCGGATTTCTTTGTTAAAATTATTGTTGTCACTTAGTTTATTCACGTTTTGAAACATATTTGGGATTTAGTTTAAACATTTCTTTTTTTTTTTTTTTTAAATTTTTTTCGATAATGTCTTTGCAAATTCACTGCAATTCTTATTTCTTAGGACCAAATATTCAAATGCTGCTTTGTTGGCAAATCACTTTTATGCTGGAAAATCTATTTTAAGAAAGATCCCAACACCTGTTATTTTAACTAACTTTAAAAGCAAACATTCTTTTCTTAAACTTTCACTTAAGGTATGATAAAGTTCTTAATTTTAATACATTTTCTAGTCTTACAACTTTATTGAACGCACCTACGCAGAAAAAAGTGAAAGACCGCTTCATGTTCGATTTGAGAATAATACTAAAACTGCTTTTGGCCAAACACTTTGGTTTTATAGCAAAATAAAAGGTTTGCGGCTACAAAAATTTCACTAGATAGGAATATTTTGAAGAGAACACTCTCAGCAGTTCATTTGCATATTAATTTTTGAATTCAAAGACCTATGAACATCTTTCTCTGGCTATGTAAATTTGTCTTTAAAAGTTTAAATAGCGTTGTCATTGATTGTTTTTTATTTTTTTGTTTTTGGATGGAGAGAGAAGCGCATAAATAATGATGATGATGGGCCAATTCTTTTTTGTTCATTTCAAGCATTTGATTTGCCCATTTTGCATGCAATTTATGAATACGGAATCATTTCTCGATCTTGGCCATTCAATGTGGATGTGCTTCAATGCGCAGCTGGAAAATTTGTCCAATGCTTTTGTCAATATGAATTAGCCAAGAGACACAGCCACAGCCACAGACATCGATGAGTTTTATTTAAAGTCGAGTTTATTTATTTTGCATTCGCTGTCAGCCGGAGCAAAGGCCACGACTCGACAGGATAGAACAAGTCGAGATACGATAGGACAGGAAAGGACAAGACTCGGGCCAGGGCATTTCCATTTGACTTGGCTCTGACTGACTTGCATAACATTTTCAGTCGTCGTCGTCGTCGTCTTTTGTGGTTTGCGTTTGTCATTAGACAACGTCTAGACCAAATTTTGAAAGCCAGTCCCAGACATCAGACATCAGACATCGATAGCTATTGCAGACGCATGTCCTCGCTTTGCCCCAAAGAAGTTGGCAGCACTATTTGGCCATTGGGAAATATGTATATTGAAATTGGCAACGTTTCTAAATGTGACTGACTGAATGCCAAAAGCATTGGCTTTCCTCTTTGTCCCATCCAACCTCTGTCTACGCTGTTGACTTACTTTTGTGTTAAGCAGAATGAACAGTTTCCCAGCGTATTTATATTTATGATCGTTTGCACGAATAGTTGATGCCTTTTGTAACACAATGTTTTAATGCGCTGTCTGCAGGTGCACTCCATCTCACGAGATATTCAGAGTTCCTGTTCAATATACCAATATTATTTTAAGTTTTTCTCTGTTTTAGTTAGTTTTTCCTTAATACAGACTAGAAAATTATTTTGAAAAATTAGTTTTCTTAAATAAAGAATGAATTCTTAGTGAAGATTCATTGCTACTCAATAAACTTATTCTAAAATATTTTGCAATTGGCCATTTGTGAGAAAAATTGATGCAATTTTTTGTTATACATAGAAAATTTAACACACAAAAAAAGGCTTTTTCTATTGTAGAATATTCTGAATTATATAATTATTATTATTTATTCAAGTAAATCCATTCTTACTCCACTCTAACCATACATTCTCTTAAATACAAGATATGGAGGTGATTAGATACAAAAACAACTTTAACATATTTTAAATATTCACAGCTTTTAATAACTCTTCATCAGTCCACTCAAAAGTACATTTATTTGTATACAATTTGAAGAGCACTTGTTCAGCTTTTCTATTATTCCCTGAACACAATTGTAGAATATTCATTACTTTTGACTTTAATTTTATGTGACTGTGCAGTTGCCTTTATAATTAAAATGACTAAGACCCTAGAAATTTGAATACCCTTATAAAGAAAACTTCTGAAATTGTGTAAGAAATTCTTGAACAAATTAAGATTTTAGCATGTTACAATATAAGAAACTCCTCCCAAAGCTCCTCCCAAATAATAACGAAGAAATAAATTGGATAATATACTTGTGATACAAATGAAAACCTATGATATCTGTAATCATATAATAACAATTGATTTGAAGTGTATTTAAGCTTCAGCTATCGAATGGTCCATTATTTTTTCTTGATTTTTTATTGCATTCGCGATGACGTTGACGACGACGTCGAGGCTATAATTTTTCGACATTGTGTTCGCAATTTGTTAGCCATGAGGCCAATAAATTTCGCCAAATATGCGCCATAAAAAAGAAGGAGCAGCAAAAAAGCGAGAGATACGATCCAAAAACCTATGCACTTTATAATGAAATAAATTGACTTTCATGAAGGCGGCATCAATATGGTAGCAAAAGCAAATAAATTGCAACTTTGTGCGCAAATTAAAAAGGTTTGCAGCGGTTTACTGCGAATTCGGGGTGGTTCGGGGGTTGAAATGGGGTTCAAAAGGAGGGAAATGGGGCAAACGCTTTGGTTCGCCGCTCAATTTGCAATAATGCCGTACAGCCAGTTTCATTTCAATTGCAACAATTTCGGACAGCTCGAAAAAGAATGAAACACACAAAATATATACATTTCATATGTGTATAGATTCGTACAAGTAAGTATGGCGGCTATTCGTATATGTATGTATGTATGTACGAGTATATGGCTAAACTCCACTTTGAGTTCGATGGTGCGCAATTTTTGTGTTTGTGTGTGCTTTTTTTTCTCTCTTTTTTTGGGTTATTCTGTCTGTTTTTGAGCTGTAAAATGCATTTCACATTTTATTGTGCACTCAATCAAAAATCCATTTCCGTTTGTCGTTTGTGCGGACTGCGGACTTCGGCACAGCGGACCCGGCACGGTTCACGTGTACGAATATAACCAGAAACAAAAAATATGCCTGCACGTGTGAGTGCCCGGAGTGGATGAGTGAATAGCTGGCGACTGGTGGCTGAACTGGAATTGGCATCCAAAGTTTGATAATTGAGTTGAAGCTGCTCGCGCGTCGAAGTCGCGCCATCATCGCCGGCTTTTACCAATATTGCAATAACAGAGCACTGGATCCATATAAATCGCTTCTACTGGTACTCGTATACGAATGCGAATGCGAATAGGAAAATATGCGATTCCCATTCCATGTTTGCACGTGCCAAACCAATCCCATCCAAATGACAGCAGCAGCAGCAGCAGTGGCAGCATCAACAACAACCACAACAACCCATCCCCCTGTTGACTGTCTGAAGTTTTTGAGTTTGATGAAACCCGGCCCACGGGTCCATCTCGGATTATTTGAGTCAATGCAAGGCTAAAAGCATTGCACGGTCGGACAGGACACGTTTGTCGATCAAAATTCACCGCCAGCTGCTCTGAGGTAATTTCAAAATTATCATTTGAGAACTATACATTTTCGATTAGCTGTGTTCTCTTAGCTGAATCAAATTCTTTTTTCCCAATTCGGTATGTACTACTATGTAGGTTCCTGCGAGTTTGACTGATAACACCAGATAACAACCATATTGAAACCAAGTTGGGAAAAGCTACTTAACAAAAACTATATGGTAAAACTTTATTTTAAGTTTTGCTTAAATATTTTATTTTTTAAGTTTTTTTTTAAAAAGTTTTACACTTTCCAAAGGATAATTAACATATTCATAAAAGTTTTAAATTTAAGTTACTAGTTTAAGAGATATATATTTTGAAAGTACGAAAATTATGTTTTGAGCGGCTTGTTGTAAATTGTTTTTTGAAAATTCGAAAGAAACCTCGAATGTGTTTTTGATGAGGGTTACATTAATTTGATGTTAAGTGGTTTTAATGTGGAGGACAATTATTCATAGAGATTAAATTTTAATTCATTCTTATTATATAATAAGTATTATAGTAGCTTGAAAATGTTATAGTTTATTTAGGATCAAGTTAATTTAATTACAAATGCTACTCTTTTTCCTATAAAGAATGAACTTGGAGTCATGTTTCAGTAAGTTAATTTTATTGCTAGTTATATGTATGGCCAATTTCAATTTGTTTGGGCCCGAATAAATTGCCCAACTTAAAGATCTCATTAAATTAACTACACGCATCTGTATAACTTGTCGCAGTCTCACTTTTTGTCTTCTTTGCTTTCCTCTCTTCTTGATTCGTTTTGTTTCTTTCCTTTTGCTTGTTGTTCTTCTTCCCGGTTCCATTTTGGCAGTTTGTTGTTTCTCTTGTTGCTGACATGACATGAACTGTAGTTTATTTATTATTTGCTCTGATGATTTTTTCTCTGCCATCTTTTTGTTTGCTTCCTTTTTTATCTGCCTCTTTTAATTTTATTTATATCACTGACACATGCAAACAAATGCGTGTGTACGTGTGACTATGATGGGTCGAATATATGCACATACATATGTATGTATGTATGTATATAAATATATGTCTGTGTGCCAACATGTTAACATATACATATATCGTGTAGTTTATTGTCAATTGTTTGTAGCATTTATTCCACTATTGCTGTTTCTTTTTCTAGCTGTCTTCATCTTTTTCGTCGTTTTTGTTCCTTAATTTATTTGATTAGTTTTTATTGCAACGCTATTTTCAGGCAACTCACATACTAGAGTTTTTCACGTTGAAACTATTTGCATTGCAGTTGCATTTTACACGTTTGTGACAATAGAAATGCCCCCAAATGTTATTAGTATTTATTATGCAACTCACAAACGAATGAATGACAAAGAAATTATTTAAAATATGCAATTACATACAAACAATTACATCCATAAATTCAAATATATTCATATTGATAAATATTTAATAATATGTCAATTTAGGAATGTACTGCATTGAAGGCTGCCATACAATTTTATCGGCTTGTGAGTTATTTGCCTTTTACTTCTAATGATGTCCTGTACTTGGCATATTTTAAATTAAAGTAAAAATACCTTAATTCTCCATTGCAAATATTAATGCTTGCAATATTTTAATATCTTCAATATTTACTATCAACATTTATAGCATTATCCGATGCTGATGGGATCAGAATCAGAAAAAATTGATATACTATGTGCAGTAATTTGTTCGCAGTAAGTTCCTGTGAATCGACATATGATATCTACTTGGTGTGGAAAATCAACTCATTTAGAATTTACATCCTCCTATTGTAAAACAATTCACGCACAACTCCTCCCCCCACAACAGTTTGCTAAAGACTTCGCGTTTATTTGGCCATAAATTTTACGTACCATGGTCTATTAACTTTACTTCCCTGCTCCCCGTTCTCTTTTCCGTTGCTGGTGCGATGCATGAGTCATGCAGCTGGAAGGGTGTTTGGCTCTCTTAATTTACACCACGTTTATCTGTGAATCTCTGGGCGCACAAATCAAAATACTCGACATACTCATACAAAGTAGCTGGAGCTGAGTTCGTGCTTCCGCCAGCGAGTAGAGAGCTTCATTTGGTCGCTTATCTATCAGATGTGGAAATTGAATTTGGCCACAGCACACATGGCTCACTTGGCTCAGATGGGCGAAACGACTGAAAGATGAGAGAGAGAGAGAGAGAGACGAGTCTATAGATAATTGCATGATAACAGGCTAATTTTCAATTAGCGCCATTTTGATAAGCGCACATAAATTAAGCATTCTTTTTGCCACAGACTCTTCTGCCTCCCCTCAGGGGCAACAAATTGGAAATGGCCTTTTGTTTTGATGCGAAGCTGAAAAGCTTCCGGTTTTGTCATTGTGTTTCCGACTTGATACTCAGTTCAGTTCAAACGTGACTAGTTTATTGATTTGATCGAACCACGCCATACATAAATTAATAATAATACAAGCACTGACCAAGTAACAATTTGCTATGCTCTGCAAAATGCTTTTAAGCAGCCCTCGAATCGCAAAAGCCCAACCAACTAAAAGTCAAACACTTTTGCTGGCTCGCCTCCTCTTGGCCAGCTACGTGTTGGCCATTTTGACGTCGCCGCTCGAACCTCCTGCGCCATATAAAATTCCAATCATACTTGACCAAAAGCAAAACACTGGAGAATTCGCATACTCGTGGCCCCCGTCCCCTTTCTATCAGCCTTCTACCAAACAAGAAAAAAGTTAGGTGAAGTGCGACGCTTAAGTCAGAGGCATTGAATGGGTGGCTGGTTCGATTGGGAGGCGCATTCCCATTTTTGTTTTCGACTCTCTTCTGCTCCTGGCAGCAGTCAGCAAAATTTTCTGCTACACTTTTCCCAATAACTTGCCGTTGCTTAACGTTACATTTTTTTTGTTATACACTTGTCAAAAAGAGTTGTTAAATCTGCTGACTAACTTTGCTTTACTTTCGTGTAGAGAATGAGTTTGTAAAGATCGGAATAATAGTTACTGTTTGATCCAAGTTTTTACAAAGTGGATTTTATAAAATTAAATGGTCTTTTTAACATCTTTTATTAAATAATTGCCGAATAAAAAAAATAAAAACATTTTAAGTTATTAACTGAAAAACTCGGTAGTTCTGGTTAGATCTGGCCGAAGTTCTGTAGATGTAATCAGTGCAAACCCTGATATTGATATTTATCTTATCTCAAAAACTTGCTTTTTATTAAAATTTAGGTGTCAGTTATAAAGAAATTTTTGTAATATTTAGAAATTAGTATGAAAATTAATTTTCTCAATTATATTGCATTGCATATTGTTCAAATAATTACTTACAGCAAGATCCAATAAAATATTCTACATAAATTCTATATTACATGCATTTAAAAGAGTATCGAATCATCAGCATAATCACTTAAGGTTTTCTATGTACATCTCTTTGGTTCCTTGTCGAAGTTTAGACCAAAAACTTGACTGCCAAATGGCACCGCATCGTTGCATTTATTTGTGTGCTGGGGCTTATTTCCAGTGCACAATTTTCGACAGATTTTGAAAATAGTTTCCGCTGCATAGGTAAAATGCAGCTCAGGGCTTAGCCCTGGTCTCAATAGCTCCAACTCCAGCTCCAACTCCAGCTCCGAGCGCAATTCTTGCGGTTGCCTTTTGGGATATAAGCGGAGATGTAAGAGGGAAGGAATGGGAGTTTGGTGAAAATTCTTTTCACTTTTCAAACGTTAACCTTAAACACTTTGTGAAGGGCGCTGCAGGTTGTGCAGGTTGTCACAGCTTAATCGATTTGGAAAAAGTTTCATGTCGTTTGCTACCTCTTCATGCTACTTTATTTTTACGCCCCATTTGTTTGGTAGCGCTCTCAGAAAATTGCAAAGGAAAATCCGTTGTCGTTGTCGTTGTATGTGGGTATCGCTCTGTTCAATGTTGGTGATGTTGGATGCCTCTGCAGCAATGATAAACTTTCGACACATTTTTCATTTATTTTCAACACCTTTGATTGATATATTGAACACTTGGCGCACAACTTAAGCAACAGTCTTTGGCTCAAATGGCTCCTTCCCAGTTCTCTGTTCTGCCAGGGTGTTTATTCGACGGAAGCTCGCATCAGCTGGCAGGCATTGTGAGAGCATTTCCTCCGGATGTCAAGCATCAGACACGGGGCAAGGTGCCAAGGTGGTGCCATGTGCCAGGTGGCCATGCGGGCTTAAGACGAGGCCCCTCCGTGTCAAATCCTGTGACAAAGGTGGAAGCTCTGCTATTCGCACTTTCCTTGTTGTGAGTTGAAGTGGCTTATATTTTAAATTGAAGTGTGTCCTGCATTTCCTTATTGGGGGGAACGCCTTCAACATGACAGCTGATAGTTACACAGGACAAAGGACCAGGCCACCAAAGACACTACATTTTTACACGTTTAATATTGGGATACGGTTTGTATAAAGTGTTGAGAGATGTATCAATGAACCGGTAAGTACAATAAATCTCAATTGACTGAAATTTTAGAGCATTTTGAAGACTTACTATAAAAACAAAACTATTAGTCTATGAAATGATTAAGGAAATATTTAATAGGGTCACTTAATAAATTCCCAATAATTGCCCGAAAAGAATCAATGCAATAAAATAGAAACATTTAAATGAAAAATCAAATCTTTCACCTTATCGGTTGGTAATTTATTTTTCTATATCTAAATTCTTTAAGTATGAATTTTGTTGACCAAAAAGTCAAACATTTAGATTAGATTTCTATTATCTTGACACCAAATCTTTCATAATTAAACACTTATTACCAGGTTTTTAAAAAACACACCACGATAATATTCCAATTGGCAAAAAGAAAATTGTATAGCAAACAAAAACTCATAACAAAATAGAAACTTGACAGAAACTTGGGCATCTAACAAGCCATAAATAAACAAATATCATTAAACTTAAGCAACTGGACTTGGTCTGGTCTTGCTTTTACATCTGGTCTCTGCTCTGATATTCCCTAACAAATTTAAAATGTTTGCCATTCGAGGCAATTGCCCAACTAGTAACAACGGCACACAACAACATCGACCAACAACAAGAACTATAGCAATTGCTACCGGTAACAGGCAAAAAGAAAATAAGACAGTCAACTAAACAAAACCAAAAGATGTGCCAAACTATAGCCAAAGTGGCAACGAAGGACGAAGTCGATGCGACGGGGAAACTTTTCATAAACATTATTAACAATTATTGTTGTTAGCAGAAGTTGCCTGAATAGCTGGATGGTGTTGCTTGTCGCGTGCAGCCAACAAAGTCCTTTTGGGCTCACACACACACACACTCGCACACACGCACACCTACCATCACACTTAGCCAGACACACCAAGATACAGAGAGACAGAAGGCGGGCGAAGTTATAAGCACGGCAAAAGTTGATAAGAATGAGCCATAGACGTCGTAAGGCAGCCACTTTTAGCAGCCAGCGAGTTCTTAACACGGCAGCTTTCTGCATTTTTTATAAACTAACGCGACGACGAGTCTTCAGTTTGTTGCAGCTTTTCTTCTTCTTTATCTGTTAGCTACCTTTCCTTGAATTTTTAAAGGGTGTATTAAGATAAGATGAAATGCATGTCGTACAATTATATATCTCATGGAGACAAGTGCTCTGAACGAAGTCCTTAAATAATCGATAAACAAATTCATGAGCTTTAATCTCGGGATCGGGTCTAATGGGGCGAAGTTTCCAAAATCGTTTTCAATCGTCCTTTTCGCAGATAATAAGAAATAAAGTAAATATTTTTATCAAAATTCTCTTAGTGCTTGAACAGTTATTATATTCAGTATAAAAATACAAATATTTTACCTTATTCATTCTTAAAGCAACAGCAGTTTTAAAAATTAAAGCTTTGGAAGATGTGCAAACTAGGAAAACATTTTAGTGATGTAAGTGAAGTAAGTGGATTAATTAATTTATTTATTATTATAATATAGCGATCTCTAATTTCATTGATAAAATAGTATGCATTATTTATATATTTTCTTTGATTTTTTTATTTCTTAACTTTTTTTTAGTGTTGGATTCGATTGGAAAATGTGTTGATTTAAATGAGATTTAGTATAGTTACTCATAAATTAAAAATTTATATTATTATTATATTTGGCAAAATTACAAGAACAAAATCTATTTGAATTTTAATAAATATTATTTTGAATTTAACGACTATACCTATGAAAGGATAATCATTTCCTATTAACACACTTTTTAATATTTAGCTATACTGAAATAAAACATTTAATTGAGTTCTGGTATACAGTAGTCGGGAATCAACGTAACTTATTTTTATAGCCTTAACTGTTCAACAGCCAACAACAAAATAGGAAAAACGGCAAAGACAGACAGTTATTGTTGTTGTTGTTTCTGGTAGTTGCTGCCTGCTGGCTGGTTGCACATGCCTCAAATAGTCTTAGGGAAGCTGCCGCTGTTGTAAAGTTCATAAACTTGCGACGAGCAACGCCCACAGGTTGGCCACGCTCAACGTTCAACGGCGCAATGTAGCGGCGGCTTTTGTAGCCATTGCTCATACGCCATGTTGGACGCACAAGAATGAGGAAGAGATAGACGGATAGATATACGAGTAGATTGAGCAAAACTTGGCGAGTGCTCTTTTTTTTTTTTGTCCCAGCTGCGACTCAGACTGGTCGACTGGCGAGGCCAAGTTGAAAGCATTGCAGGAAAGTTTAATTGAGAAAGTTAAGGAATTTCAATTAACTGTGGATATTTGTTATTTTTATTTTTATTTCGGCAACGCTAGTGACGACGCGTCGTCCTTGCCTCCGGTTCTGTCCGAGCTGGTCCAGGCTGTACTATGCTTCTCTGGGATGGGTTGGTCTACCAAACTCTTGCACTTTGCCCAAGAATTTCATGTGTGGAGTCATGTGAACTATTGGCTGGTAAGTTCTTTTTAAGCCCTCCCGTCTTAATATCCTATTAAGCAGCGCCCACAGTAACTCATTTAACACTGAAGTGTGGCGCTCAAAAAGGGCAACAAGATTTGAGCCAAAGTTGGTATGCTCTATATTAAGAATTGGGAAAATATACCAAAATGATGCTATATATTTTATAAACTTGCTTATCGAACTCAAACCATTTAAGATCAAATTAACGTAGGAACTATTTAATTATTTATTTTAAATTTATTGAAAGTCCCTTCCTAATGTGGTTGCTCAACAATGGAAGTTTTGGAGAACTTTAGTTAATCACATTAAATTCGCTTAATTGAAGCAACAAGATTGCAAAGACGCAACAAATGGCTGGCCAATCTCTGCTCATGGGGCCGCTTTTGCTAAGATTTGTGGCTGCCGCCGTTCAATCACCAATCAATCAATCAATCAATTGCAAATCAGGTGGTTGCTGCCGTTTCTGCTGCTGTGGTAAGGACACCTGGGCTGGGCTGGGCTCGTTGTCAGGCTCTACTGTGCTTAACTGTTTGACTGGTTGGCCTTGTGTGTTGACAAGTCATGTAAGTCGTATGTTGTTTAATTATTGTGCGCGTGTCTGTTGGCTTACCAATATAGCGTTAACCGCTAACGAGTTAAGTGCTTTTGTATGCCCGCTGAGCCCCGACCGCAGCCGCAGCAGCAGCAGCAGCAGCAGCGGAGTTGAAGCGAGTGGAGAAAAGGGGACAGGGGGCAGGGGACAGAGGACTATCCAACGGCGCTGACATATACTTGATGAGTTGTTGACCAAAGTCATTACATGAATGGCGGAGAATGTGGAATCGTGAATGATTCTCTTGACCTGAATCAGGCTTGAGTGGTCTTTAAGTTGTTGAAATTGTATGTGTGTGGTTACTATGACATTGTAAAGTGATCGGTAATGGAAACAGAATTGAGTTATTAAACGCTTGAACTATAATTCGTACATCTGTTAATAGATAGTATTAACAACTTGCAGTATGACAGAATTTAATTTAAGAATTAATCGATTATTCTTAAATTTCATACAAAATAAAATATAAATTGAAAAGTCCTGTTTAAACTTAAAATCGCTATATCAAATAAAAAAGTAAATATGTACCAGCGCATTATTAAAATAAATAAATAAATTATATTACATTTAGAAAATCCATTGATATTCAAAGAAAGTTTCGTAATCTACCCTTTTACTATGAAAATCGACTTAACGTGTTATTATTTAACAAAAAATTATCTTTGAGTTACTTGCTTTGCATTCATGTGGTAAATGTAAAGGAACAAAATTCACATAATTCCCATTATCATGAAACATTTATTTCGGGAAACAGAAATCATTAAAATTAGATATAATTTTCACACACACAATGATGTCAATTGCGATACCATCAAGTGGGCAACCAGCAATGAGTTTGATTTAAATACCACAAAATGACGCAAACAAATTTATTAAAATGTTGCCGAAAATATTTAGTTGGTATTTAATTATACATATGTATGTATGCTAGATGCGATTTATAATTATTTACGGGCTGGTGAAACAGTTAAAGTTCAAATTGTAAATGGAATGCAACAGTCGAAAAATTGTGGCAAATGAATGAAAATAACAATTAGATAAATACTATTTGAATTCATTAGCTAATGTAATTAGTGATGCACACTATTTTCATATATGTGTGCTCATAATTAGATTAACTTGGCCCGAGGATAGGCGTGAAAATATGTAACATGGATGTGGGCGGAGCAGACAAACAAACAAACAAACCAGAAAAGTTGGTTTGCAATTGAAATGAGGAAAATCTGCTGAAAATAAAGTATACATGAGAATATCGTCGACATACCGCGAATATAATTACGTTTAAAAGGCAGCTGTGTTACACGGGGCGTATGCTCAATAAACCACAGGACGAGACCGAGTGCAATGCAGAGAGTTTGCTTGTGAGTCTTATTCCTTTATTTATATTGCATATAATTCAATAAACAATGTAACGTGTGACGTGCCACAGAGCTAATGAACTCAAAGCGAGAGACACACAGAAGCACACACATACTTATACACACACACACACGCACACGGCGCAAGGAAAAGGATATGCTGAACAAGTTTGCAGGCCCGCAGGCGGATCGGCTGAGGGGCTGACGGGTTGACGGGCTGACGGACGGTCGCCTGATTGGGCGGATGATGCATTTGTCACGTTTGTTTGCTCCGGTTTCGTTTTGATTTGTTTGCCTTGTATTGCATTTCGAAAAATTTGCTTAATGAGATTATCAAGACAAACAATACAATAGAGATGAGAATTTCCTTAAACAAAGCCGAATTATGTGGCATTTTAATATAATTGAATTTTCATATAAACGTGAATCTTTAAATCAAATGAATTATAATTAAATAAATTTTAAAATAATTCAACTTTCCTAGCAATGTATACAGGAAGAATGGAAAATTTGATACGACTGTCCGATCAAATCGAGTTACAGATTGAAAGCGATAGTAAAAGTTAACAAAAGTGCATATATAGTAAAGAGGTAATACACCTAGTTCGGGATGTAAAAGAAAGGGGAAAATTGAAATGATAGCAGCGGGTGGGCCGCTGCAGCTTTATTCTTAAATAATTTTAAAAATAATAATGTGTTTAATAAATTTAATATCGTTTGTCATAAAATTTGATAAAAGACATTTTGTAGCATGTAGCAACATAGTCATTAGATGTTTGCCTCGTAAAGAGGTTTTTGTAGAAGTTTAAATTTACAATAAAAACATAATATTTTGCTTCAAGCATTCTGTTCGTATTAAGTTTAAGCTCAATGAGCTTACAAAAGTAGCAAAAGCAGCAACAATTCTGCAAAAATACTCGCACATATGTACATATGTACACACTTATTTATGTATGTTCGTGTTGTGCTTATATCCGTACAGATGTACATAAATACATCTCTTAAAGCTTTCTTCAAGCTAATAGTTGCTTACTATCAACTTGACTGCATGAAGCCCCAAATCCGAAGTGTAAGGCACCTCAGTAGCGTGGCAGATGAGATAGCAGAAGACAGTATATGAGACAGTGAGAAAAAGATGCACAGAGTGTGAGAGAGAGATAGAGTATAGTGCTAACATGCAATCACGTTGACAGACTCCTTTAAGTAGAAAATGTGCAGTTAAAGAAGAGAAAATAATCCCCATTGAGGCAGTGCAAGTTTTTAAGTAGCACACACATGCACCTGATGACATATGTACATACTTACACACATATACACGCATTACTTGATCCGTGCTACTTAAGAAAAACTAAGTGAAGCATATAAGTAGCAACTAATTTTCAAGCTGATGTAACAGCAGCGATGGCGACGACGACGACGACGACGACGACGACAACGACGACAACGAAGGCACTGACAAGGACAATAGCAAAAGAGAATAGCAGAGGGACAGAGTACAAAGCGGCAACTACTATCAACAGCTGTCTCTTTGGATATTCGTTTGAGTATGTGTGTGTGTGTGTGTGTGTGTGCTCATCTCAATTTCTCTTCGCTGCTTTGTCTCTGACTCTGCTTCTGCTGTGCCACCAGCTGCGCTTAATTTGAGCGCATTGCTCGGCAACGCGTACTGCAAAGAAATAACAAAGCGCATTGCATACTTTTTATACCGCGGACTCATGAAATGACTGTAGAGAGTATGTTCTTGGCGAAAGTTAGTTGAGAGGAGAGAAGGGGTGAACAAAGACTATACAGCATGGCTTCATAAAAGTGCGACACTGTATTTTCTGGATATATAGTAGAGCTGCAAAAATCAAGGTTGCAAACTCGCAAAATATTTGAAGAAGGTAGGAACTCCTGCATCCTCCTTCTAACATTTATTAAACTTAATACATATATTATTTAACTATCTCAATTGCTTAAATGTTGCGTGGTTATAACAATTGATAGTTATTCTTAAAAATATATCTTGAGAATGTATACAATTTTAAAATAATATTTTCAGTTTTGTTAATTCTCTCAAATAAAGGTGCAAAATAAAAAACTTCACATTTTATTTAAATAATTATATAATCTTTGTTGTAGCAATTAGGCGAGGTACACCTGAGTAAGGGGCATATTGTAGTCAACCCGCTTAGAAGACTGAATTCTTGTTTGATTTTTTTTTTGGATGAGCTCAACGTCAAAGTCAAAAGACGAACTGCAAAAGCAAAAGCTCTTTGCAGTTGTGAAGGCGAAGCGACTGTGGTGGGCGTGGCTGGCAAATGGGATACAAAAAAGTTGCCCAAAACAATTTAAAATTACCTCACGTACGTGCGAAATTGCAAACGTATTGTGGGCGTGGCAGCCGATGCAGCGCCCCTCACACCCCCAAACCCTCAGGCCATCGTCTTTCCATCATTCCGTGCTCTCTGGCTCTCAGCAATAAATGGCAGCTTATAAGTCAAGTGAAAAGCAAAGCAAACAGAAACTAAAGCGAAAGCCAGAGCTGAAAGACTACAACAACAACAACAACAACAACAAACAGTAGCTGACTCAAACTTGAGCTTCGACTTTGGCATCCCCGAAAAAAGGAAATAGTAACAGATTGCGAAATGTTTCATTCTCTGCGAATGGGCGTGGCACATGGGCGGGCGTATATAGCTTTGGCATGCTGTGGCATTTTAAGTACAATTTTATAGAGCATACCTAGCGGGTGATTCACTCAGACGATACATAGAAGAGAAGAGGAGGGAGAGGAGGGAAGAATTAGATTGAGAGGGAGATGATGCTAGAGATGCGCTCCGATGCTCTCTGATGACGACGAATGAAGTGTTGTTCATTGTTGTTGTATGAATGTGCAACGAGGCGAATTGGATATAAATATAAAGCACAGGCGACACAATTTTCAAATTGATCCATCAGTCAAGACACTTTGATTTCAAGAATCATGAAATCCAATCGGTTATTATGCAAAGCATTTTGAAGCGATCCATCTGTCATATCAAATATTTAGTACAGCCAATTTTTTATATTCCAACTTAAGCGGTTTAATAAGTTTTTAAAAGATATTTTTACTGTCTAATGCATCTTAGTTTTTAAAATATCTCCCTGACTAAATGTAACTTTACTTTCTAATTTTGAACAAAATATATAAAGCTTTCTTACATATTTTAAAAATTTGTTATTCAAATTATAAGTATATTTCGAAGCAAAATCAATTTTTTAATTTTTACTTAATTGGTCAACTGCTCATAGTTTACATTAATTAAATAAATAAATAAATAAACTAAAGTTAAACTATTTTAATTGTAAAACAAACCGTACAGAAAAAAGGGGACTACCCTCCCTGATCTCTTCGCTCGCCTACATGTCAGCAAATCAAATATTATTTTGCTATATTCACTATATCATAAGGTAAAAATTAATTAAAAATATACTTTACTTAACCTCAATTTCTTTTTTAAATATGTATGTTTTTGGTATGACAGTCTTAATTATTATGAGCAAATAATTTAAGGGATTTTTACTTAAATAGCTTGTTTTCTAAGTGCATTCTAAGAGCGTACGAGTATAACTCTTGTAATTTTAAAATTGTAAGCGTATTATTCAATCATTCCATTTACAGAATATTTCAAAGTCTGAATTTTTGTCGCCTGTACCGCATCCTGTACATCCAACGTCTCGGTGAGTTTGTCTGCCACTTGCCTAGTGTGTGTTTGTGCTGTTTCCTTGGTGCAGGAAATGCATTATCCACTTAAAAGTCGGGGCAAAAAGTGGTTCGCATGGTGCGTTGGGTTAGCAGCTACTTAACGCATTAGATACAGAGCTTGAATGCAGACAATTGTAGACAGTTGAAGTGGTTGATTCTGGAGTCGGAGGCAGTTGAATCAGAGCTGTGGGATGGGTTTGACCAACCCCCATATACTTCATTAAACTTGAGCTAATTTTCAACACCTTTCGGTCTCATAAAAAGCGATTGGCACGCACATTGGATAGCTGCAGATAGAGATACATTTCATGCCAACTATAGATACAATGGAGCATATCTATACACACTCACACTCAGGAAAACACTTCAACTCTAATGAGCCAACTTTAAGTGTGCTAAAGTTTTACCTGGGGGTGGGCCAAATCGCTTCTCTGTATCATGTGTGATTTGAGCCATAAAGATAAAACACACGCTGAATGCAGACAAAACGCCCACAGAGACACAAGTTTGTGTGGTGCCAAGTTAGGGGTTTGATATGAATTCGAGTATTCGAATTGGGTATTGGATTGGGTAGATTGTGGGTTTCACATTGCCAGCGCAATCACTTTGGCAGTCACGTGCAGCTGCTTAGCATCCACCTCCACTTACACCAACAACAAACAAGAGCCCGCGTCATTTGCCCCATTATCAATAGACGTCGCTGTGTGATATCAAACGGCTTCGGTTTTTGGACTCCAATCTCAGTGATTGACATGCGGGTTGCAGGCACTCGAGCCACTGAAGCATTGGACGCTTTAACCGACAGATAAACCTCTGTGGTTCACTTTAATGTGGGGGAAGTTCGAACACCATTAAAGTTTGAATATGGACATTTTTATTTATACTACAATTTAGCTATTATTTATTTTATTTTATAAAATGTTTGTTTTTATTTTTCCTACTTTCTTCGATATTTAAATTTTTTATTATACAAATTAGAAATTGTTTATTAAGCAAATAATGCATATTTTTTAAAAAACATAATTTAAATATTATAAACTTTCCTGAATGCAATCTTGTGGCTCCTAACCCAAACTTATGTCTGAATACTGACATCGAGGACCGGAATATTGAAGCCAATATCCAGCCAAAAACTTTCATATTATTATTATACATAGAAACACTTGAATTCAGCAGTTTGCCAGGTCCTCGAGTTTGTCTGTTTGTTGCTCGGATTGGGATAAGAAAAATAAATATATTTGCCTGCAGGAATATTGTATTTCAATTGACAATTGAACAGTGCAGCGGGCGAAATGAAAAACGTAATCAAATCATATGAAAATGCCAAATCGAAGACGAAATCGAAAACGACGTCGGCGTCGATGTCGATGTCGATGTTGACGTCGATTTGCAGTTTGAGAAGGCTATAAAGAAAGTCTTTGCATACTTTTAGGGATGGCGGATTTGCGCAACTAATGCGCCTGTTGTTGTTTGTGGCTTGTCAATGGTTATTGATTGTCTGGTGTCATGTGTGTAAGATGGCAAGGAGAGGGACGGGGCGGGCCGGGCAACGTCTAAGCCGGCATGTAAAGCAAGGCGGAAGCTCTTAAGGCATTTCATTCCCTCCCCTCACTTAAATACACACATTTGAAATGTGAGCGGCGTGTGTTCGTCCCCGCATTTACATTACAACAAAAAGGTTTTTCTTTCATTTTTTTTTTGCCGATGTCTGAAATCTGCGCATGAAAAGCAAACGCATTTGCAAATATTCAAACATGAAAACGGCTTGGCAAATCCTCAAGAGCTAAGCAGCGTATCACAAACGGCTCAGGCGCCCAAGTCTTGAGGCTGCAACGGAGAAGGAGAGAGATTGTGGTCGGTAGGAGGTCGAAGGGAAAAGCAGGGGGAGCGGGTGACAGCTAGTTGACAGTTGGACATGCGGGAGCGTGAAAACTTTAACAAAACTTTGTCATAACTTGCTGAATTAAATTTGTAGAAGTCAAGCATTGAGCGTGCAACGATGGTAGCTTTATCTTTTTTGTCCTGCCGATGACTTCCCACCTCCCCCATACATTTCACTCCCCCACCCACAATCTCGATGTTTCACTAACTTTGGCAAATGGGCATTGCATAGTTTTGTGCGTCGATTGCGATATGACAGCGCAGTTGGTTGCACTTCGGGCCGAACTGTGCGCCTGTGGGTGCAGTTGCTATCCCGAAACTATTGAAGCTTTCACTCGCACAGCTTTTGTCGGTCGGGAGAAAGTTTAAAAACAATATTGCATACTTTTGGGCTGACAGTGCAAAAGCTAAAATAGCTGAATACAACAAAATCGCTTCGTAAGCTCAATATAATAACCATATATGCTTCGAGAAAGTTATACTTAAAGTGTGGCACACAGTGAAGTTTAACATATTAGATTCACATGATATATAGTATGCACATATGTATATATATCATATTAAATGTATCCGCTTGATTTACTTTCGAGATGTCTTCCCCGTAATCAAGTTACTTACTGTGAATGAATTAAAACTATTTGATTTAATTTATCCAATTTGTGTCACTATTTGTTTGGTATCTCGTTGACATCTTTGATTGATAAATTTGTATGTCATTGATTGTGACTGTATTCAATCAAGCTAGACTCTTTACATACTTTAATATATTTATTGATCTTTCAACTCGCCCACAGATTTTATTGTTATATTTTCTAAATTTATGCTTTTTCTCTCGCTTTTTCTTTCTCCAATACTTTCAGTCTTTATTTCGACTATAATCATTTTATGGGACTCTACTCCTTAAACAACTTTTTGTTCTTGGTCTGCAAAGGACTGTTATCACTTTTCACACCTTTATGAAGCGTCTAGTGATTGCTTTGGAAAGTCAAGCCACAAGTCCCGACCTCCAACTTTTCCCTCATCAAGTAAGTTAGTTAGCGTCCTTTTGCTGCCACTTCATATGCATAGATGTACAAGCTTTGAGACTGTTTGAAGCTGAAAGACTTTAGGACTTTGGAGTGCAGGAGTTTCTTTGAGGCACTCAACTGTGTCCGTGTTGATTTGCAGTTGTTGGGCAAACCCAACGTTGCCCAACGTTCAAAGCTCAACGTCCAACGTTACCCAATACCAATGCCATTGGCAGTGACAGTCACTGCGCGGTTCGTTTGTTCTGCAGACGTTTTGCATGAATATGCATGAGCAGTTACAAGCCATCAAAACATGACACACACTTGCAGCAGACGAAACAAAAAATGCAAATACTCGTCGAATTTAGAGAGGGAAAAGCTGTGGCTGTGGCTGTAGCTGTAGCAGACTAGCTTTAAAAGTAAAAGATGCACAATGTTCTAAGGGCGTTGTCATATGAAATTTAACCGCGTGACTAACGAGTATATCGTTAGAAGCATCCCGACCACTCCATGCCACACTCCATCTGAACACCACAGCAAACTAAACCGATGGCAATGGCAGCCAGCATGGCGTATACTTGACGGCTGATGTCCAACGCCCGCCGTCGTCGTCGTCATCGTCGGTTGCTGTTGTTTGACGTGTTGAGTTTAATTGGAACACTCGACGACGTTGGTTAATAGCAACGTTGCTTCTGATGCTACCATTTCCGTGGGTCGTCAGTCGCTGGATTCGCCGCGTTCGTGATGTTGCATCAAATTCATGCAGTTCCAAAACCCTAACACAACAACTCACACCTTTTCATATGCATCTATATTTTCTGTACACAAAAAGGCTGTACTAGCTTTTTAGTATATTTTTTTTGTGTGCTCATAGGGGAAAGAACGCCTCTGAGAAACATCATTAAAGTTGTTTGAGAGCGACTACAGTGCGTTGCACTTTGTTGAAATCAAGAAATCATTGATGTCTTTGGATAGACTTGAAATATAAGTACTTTAAACTTGACTGCTGACATTTGTTTATTATTAAAAAAACATTTTCTCTAGAAATAATAGCACATTTCCCGCTTATTTCAATCATAAATGACATAGGTTATCATACGCGCTCAATTGTAGCCTTTAAAACTATTTGCTTAATTTATTTTCTAACTTTTATTGAAGCCTCTATAAAGTATAAATATTATGTATATTCAAGAAACAATGAAATTTAAAGTTCCTTAGATAGATATTTCTGCTCTACTCTCTTTTCTTCTTAGTTTTAATAAGCTCCATACGATAGTTGGCAAATAGATTTTTATTGTTTTTATCTAAAATGCATTAAAGTCTTCAATAAAAACAAAATAATAACAACAAAAGAAAACATGAAAAAACAGAAAACTTAAATACTTGTCATAGTAAATACTTTGTTCCCATTGTTGATGATGTTGTTGTCGTTGTTGTTGTTGTTACTTGTTGTTGTCAGGAAACGCTCGGAAGTGCTAGCAAATGCGTCTCTCGTTCCTTGCCTGTGTTTGTGATTCTGGTTGTTGTTGCTTTTGTTGTGCATTATGTTGCATTTGCAATGCAAATGCTTTTGTGCTTTTTGTTGCTGTCGTTCCCGACAACGGCAGCAACAACAACAACAGCTGTTCAAGCATGAACACGAAGGCATTTAAAAAACAATGTGTCCCCAAAACACCGATCGAGTGACGGGACACTGAAAATTTATCTTAGCAAACAAATGTAAAAATCACACACGAAATGTAACACAAAATGCACTTGTAGTGCATTATCATAAAACTATATTTAGACGCATGAGAACGGCTGGAAAGGAAAGATAGGCATGTGTGTACACCACACGCGAACCCAGCTATCTGGGGGTCCTTCCAATGACTGGAAGGAGTTAGACATTAAGATTTTCATGTTAGTTACCTAAGGCTAAGATTTTAAGAAATAAATTCAGTTCGTAATTTGTACTCAACCTGCTCAGTTGTCCATTCATTTTGGTCCTTCGAGCATTCTGTTGTTTTCCCCCACCAGTGGTAAGAAACACAGAAATAAAAACCAGCGCCTTTTAGTATACAGCTAAAGGTTGTTGGACAATTTTTATAATCTCTGTTGTGTTCAGTAAGTGAACACAGAGTTATAAAGTTGTGTATCCGAGGAAGAAGCCGGATCACAAAAATAAAAACCCTTGTTCTCCCCCATCAGTGGTAAGAGACAGGGTATAAATACTACAGCGCCTTATAGTCTTGTATAGCTAAAGGTTGCTAAAAATTTTTTAAAATATAATCTCTGTTGTGTTCAGTAAGTGAACACAGAGTTATAAAGTTGTGTATCCGAGGAAGAAGCCGGATCACAAAAATAAAAACCTTTGTTCTCCCCCATCAGTGGTAAGAGACAGGGTATAAAAAAATCTTTACTAAAACAATTAAGTTATAGTTAAAGTTGCGTTTCCGAGGCAGACATCGGAAAAATATTAGCGTTTCTGAGGCTTTACATCAGAAAGTGAGTTTTTACATATAATATAGCATATATTATATGTAATAATAAAAAAAAGGAGTAACAGCAACTACAGCAGCTACAGCAGCAGCAACTACAACAACTGTAGCGGCAGAAGCAGCAGCAGCAACGACGGCAGTGCGGCAACGACGGCAGCGCAGCAACGACGGCAGCGCAGCAACGACGGCAGCGCAGCAACGACGGCAACGCTACAAAGATCGTAAAACAACTTCACACTTGAGCGAAGTAACGCAATAGAAGCCGCTATATTGCAAGGCCTCTTTTGCCCTTAATTTTAAATTCTCTCAGTTGTTGCGTCCCCACGCAAACTGAAAACTACTAAACTCTGTTAGGCTGTTACTAAAACATATGATTGGCAAAGATTGTAAGCCAATCATATGCAACTAATCTAACTAGGTTTCAAAAAAAAAAAGTTGAATAAATAGTCAATATGCTAACAGGAACAACTATTAAGTATTTGACGTCTCAAGCGTCGGTAGTTGAAGAGGTAAAGAAATTAGAAGAGGAAATTCTTTCCAGGGACTCGATCCCGACATTAGAAAATACAAAGAAAGAGTTCGGTGGCACTGAATATGACGACGATCGCAAGCTTGCAGATCAAGTCGACAAAAATATTCAACAACTTAAAGACTTCCTTGATGAAACAATGATGAGGTTAGGTGATGCTTGCACTGTTGAACGCATCATCAGAAGAGACATAATTGATTACCTTTGGAATAGGACACATAGTAGAGTGCAGAAGTTAGCGAGTAAAGACAGTAAATTCCTCGAGGATATGATGGATTTAGAGTTTGACGTCAATAGTTTTGTAAAAGTATTAGGCAACAGAATTCAAAGGGATATATTAGAAGATAATTACAGCTTTTCGCCAGCGAAGAAGCAGCGGGAAGAGGAAGGGAAGCAACAGGTAGCCTCAGATACAAGTGCTAAGGCCAAAGAAGAGGTGAGTCCTAAGAAAGCTCTTCAAAAGCTCACAGATATTCAGAAATCTGATTATCTGTTGAGCAGTTCCATGTTTATGTTGACTGAGGAGCGCAAAAATGAGCTACCAAAGCAACGAGATAGCAAATTGGAAGAACTTGATACCAGCGACGTATCAGTTGAAAATGATCATAAAGCCCTCAGTAGTAACGCCAAAGTTTTAGAAAAAGATGGGACTGAGTGGCGTTTTATTCCCCCGGCAGGACCTCACTTCGGAGGTATTTGTAAAGCTGGGGTAGAATTAATGCAAAATCATTTAAAAAGTTTAACACATGAGAATGAGGCAGTATTAAATTCACGACCTCTGTGTACAACTGTAAATGATGCAGACTATACTCCAGGTTACCTTTTAATTGGTAGACTAAACCTAGAGGTAGTTGTGTCCAAAGCCGATGAAAGAATCGGTATTTTGGACAGGTGGAGATTAATTCAAAAACTAAAAAGAGAATTTTGGTTTAAATGGAAAGTAATAATAATAAATAAATGGAAAAGAGAATCCGAAAATGATGCTAAAAAAGAAAAAGTCACGCGTAATAGGCCTAAAGAACCGAATATAGGAGTCATGCTAATGCTGATGCTATTCTGTCAGCTTTCAAATGCAACTTCATTAGGCAACGTAAAGAAAAAATGGATAATCGAAACATCAATAGCGCAGCTTCGATATACTTAGACCCAATAAGTGAAATCGAAGTTATAACGTCTTCTTGGGATTTTGTTGTGCTTTATGACATGGACACATATTTTGCAATGTTAGAAAAGGGTACAAATTTAATACAAAAAATGAGAAGTGTATGTAACAAATTGCATGATTTTGAAGATCACTGTAATTTGGTTCTTAATAACATACAACGACAAATAGATGACTTGGAAGAAAACAACAAGTTATTTACGGCACACAACCCCAAGAATGAAACGTGCACCTTTGAATTTATATGCTCATTGTACCAGATATTGTTTGGTATAATAGATGCAGACAATAGAAAACAATTGTGTAAGAAAATATTATCAGTCTTTAGATAATCAGCATAATTAAAAAGATATAGATAAAACAGGCATATTGACTATTTATTCAGATTGTACTGTTAGAATATTAAATAAAATATTAATAGCAAGCCATAATGTTCACTATGAAATCTTTGAAACCTTTTCATCTTTGTATATTATCATATTATCAATTAATCATACACCTCACTTTGAGTTAAAGGAACTTAAGTTCCATCACATGTCTGGGCGTCTGTCCCTAATTATTGGCATGATAATAATATTAAGATTAATTGTATATGCATTAAGAAAAGTAATGCAAGAAGAAAATTACAAGCTATCGCCTTTCCAAGCCCTGTGTAAATAAAAAAAAAATGTTATTGTATATTAAAATATAAAAATGCAAAAAAACTATCAGCTACCACAACCTTCATTGCCCCCCGGCAGAATGTTCAAGCATGAACACGAAGGCATTTAAAAAACAATGTGTCCCCAAAACACCGATCGAGTGACGGGACACTGAAAATTTATCTTAGCAAACAAATGTAAAAATCACACACGAAATGTAACACAAAATGCACTTGTAGTGCATTATCATAAAACTATATTTAGACGCATGAGAACGGCTGGAAAGGAAAGATAGGCATGTGTGTACACCACACGCGAACCCAGCTATCTGGGGGTCCTTCCAATGACTGGAAGGAGTTAGACATTAAGATTTTCATGTTAGTTACCTAAGGCTAAGATTTTAAGAAATAAATTCAGTTCGTAATTTGTACTCAACCTGCTCAGTTGTCCATTCAACAGCCACAACAACAACAGACACTACAACAATGATGTCGACGAGCAAAAGGCTTATGTTGTTCCTTCTGTTGTTGAGCCTTTTATATCTTTATTGCGGCTGCCATAGTGCGTGTGTAGTGTGTGTGTGTGTGTGTGTGTGTGTGTGTGCAAGTGTGCAACTTGCATTTGGTTTTGCTGTTTATATTTCTAATAAAAATTCTACATCATTTTATGCTTCAATGCAGAACTCTAGACACACTGCCCGATAGAAGGCAAGCTAAGACACAAGTAGTCCACAGAACAATAGATTCATGGGATGATACTCTTCACGCTAGTGACGAATATATAAGCTATGCATTGTTAATTTGTAATAGTAAATGACATTAATTTTTCAGACAATTTTATATGTTTTTATGTTATAAAGATGTGGTTTTTTTTGATTTATTTTTTTTTTAAATGAAAGAAAATATATTTAACACTTTTAAGAAAAAGCATTTTTGACATTTTTTGATCCAATATAGTTTTAACTATACAATTTGTATCATATTTACTTATATTCAATTTTCTTAAAATTCAGTTTTGAATTTCGATCGATTTAAATACCGAAAACAGCATACGGAGTCTGATACGAATTCAAGTTGTCCGTGAATTTTCTAAAACATAATTAATGTAAGATAATTTCATTGGATTTCAGCAATTACACGTTGCTAATGAAATGAAGCATCGCTGTCTCCTTTGTAGGCGTGGTTGACAACGCCTTTTTGTTGCTAGAAGGCGTCGCTTTGTGGTTCGACTTCATTTTTATGACAAAGCCTCAAATGATAAACACACAACACAACAAAAATAACGCAACGCAATGCAAACAATAACAGCTGTAAAATAGTTGCTGATGTTGTTGTTATTGTTGTTGTTGTTGCTTCGGTTGTTGCTGCATTCCATTAACATTACAAATGTATTCATTGTTCGCAACAACAATAACAACAACAACAATGAGAGCAACAACAATGATGCTATTTTACGCCGCATTATGCGAAAATGTGGCAAGTGATAGAAAGGATAATGCCTGCTCCACGCCAGCAAAAGCCCACGCAACAAGAACAACAACAACTGAAACAACAAAAAGGGAAAACTGCAATAAGAACAACAACAAGTATAACAACGCACAACTGCATGCAAAACTATTTTTCTCTTTCTTCATGCGCAAGTGGCTTTATTATTTATTTTGCACACAACGCTAATATGCCAGCTCTTTTCCTTGTGTGTGTGTGGGTGTGTGTATGTATGTAAGTCTCTTTGTACGTTGACGTTGACAGTTTGTCTGGCTTCTGCGAAGCAGCAGCAGCATCACGAGTAGCAATAACAACAACATTATCAAAGAAAGAAGGCGTCGCTTTTACACCCTTACAATTATTTTCAGTATTATCTGACGCATACTTTTAGGGAATTTAAAAAAAAAATGCAGAATATTTAATTGACTTTCTTATCGTAAAAATGACACAATAGTGTAATATTTAAAATTTCAGAAAACTCAAAAAACTTTTGTTTATTCCTATATGTGGCCAGTACAATAAAAGAGCAATATAAAGTTACTTTTAGCAAACTATTGTAGATGATCAGATGATTACAAATAGCAAAAAATAAAAATTAATTCTTAATTAATGTGTGTGAAATGCATTAGCAATGTTATGTCATAGTCAGGGATTAGGAAAATCTATATACTGCCCAAGGAACTTCGAGGTCGAGGGGCCTTCTGAATGCGGCAAAGTGTCGTAGAAATTATAGCTGCAGACATTTTATGAGCCATAAAATAATAACAGATTTGCTTAAAATTATCTCAGCTGTCAAAGCTATATACACGTTGATTTTTGACACATAAGCTTTCTAAAATAACTAGAGTTAATAATGTATAGTTGATATAAATGTTTGCAATTCAACAATTTTTATTTGATATATTAATGATATATTTAAATTTCTCTCAAATCAGCATACTCGCTTTCTCTTATATGTATATTCAATATACTATATTGTATATAAAATAAGTAAACAGTTTTAAGGGATATTCCTAACTTGTTCTCTGCAACTTTAAAAAAACCATTCAGAATGTATAAATGTATTTATAAGTTGAATAATTCAAAATTAAAGGTTAATTTAAGCAGACGTATTTGTTTTTGTATAACTTTTTTTTCTATTTGTTTTGTTTCCGTAAAGTAGTAAATATATTGATCAATTGATGTGACTCCAGATTTGGAAGAGTGCGAAAAGCACCAACGCAACGCGACGTTGGCGAAATCACAGCATGTCAAATTGTTTTCCTATTATTGTTGCCATTGTTGTCGCTGCCGTCATGTGTGTTGGTAGTCGTATTGTTATTGTTGTTGAGCTTATCGTTATTTAAATTAGTATTACAAGGCACTCACACATTCGTAGACCTTATCTACACACACATACACACACACCCACATTCACAAGAGTGTCGAGTCTGCCATATTGTTGTCGATAGTGCATTGCAATTTTTGTTGTTTATTTTTGAAGACAATGTTAAACTGTATTTGTATGTATTTGTCGCAGTATTTATTAAATTTTTAATTAAATTCGAAATGTTGTACAGGCGATTGACAGCCCGGTGAACGAAAATGACTTTGACTATATTCTGTTATTTAATTTAGTGCTATTTGCCTTTATTTTGTTGTGAGAACTACAAACAAAACGAATTCACATACTCTGAGAGTAAATTTTAAATATTCAATTGTCGCAAATATATACTTTGTCATGCAACTGATAGAAAAATAAATACAAGAAAGTTAAAGCTTAATGTCTTTGTCTGTACGTAGATTCTCTACTCTAAAAAGGTTCACCCCAATTCTCCATCGGGTTCCACAATCGATGAGATATCCTTTTTATAAGTTTAACACAATATTTTAGTAAAGTTTTAATAATAAAAACGAATTTATTAGTCTATTTAAATTAATTGTGTGTAATGCAAACAAAACAAGGATTCAATGAGCAAAGAAAATGTTGCGTGTAACTCTGAAATGTAACTAGCTTTAAAATAAGTAGAATTGTAATTTATAGAAAAAGTTTGTAATTATTTATAGCTTATAATCTTACATTTTACAAATTCTGCAATCCAAAAATTTAAATGTTAATGTACCCTTGCAGTGAACAAGTTAAGAGTATCTCAACACTTTGTTAAGGCAAAGTTTTGCACTTGTTTTATTTGTTAATAATTAATTGCTTAGCTAATCAAAGTGCATTTCCAATAGTCGACAACAACTAAAAAGAAACTGAAACAAAAAACAGACAGAAAATTTCGGGAATGAGATGTGCTTATATAATTTCTTGAATTTGAAATTAGATTTCAAATGAGTCAATTCAAGAGCTGAATAAGTACATTTTATGCCGACTTAGAGTGCTATAGATAATTTCATATATCATTTTTCAACTTGTTTAAGAAAAGCTTATTGCCATTTTTGTGCTGTGACACGAATGAACGCTTTTGAGAAAAGCTAAACGTTTATAAATTTCACAATGCAAAAAAGAGAAATTGCCAATAGCTGAATATTGTGTCTAAGCTTCGAATTTAGAATTACGGTTCTACAGCTCTTTTGTTGAGCACATTTTTTGTGCTTTGGCTAAAGAAAAACGATACGCTTGAATGGGGACCAAAAATCCACTTTGATGTTAAGCAATCGTGCGAAGCTGAAGCGAACGGATGACATGGATCCTACACACACATACCTATAGACATATACAAATATTTGTACAATTTTCCTGTTATGGCCATGTCTTTTACCTGACTCGCTGTGCAGACAGGTGTGCAAAATAACTGGCAAATATTTTACAGCTGTCGCCCCTTTTTTGTGCATGTAATTTTGCACTTACATATTTGTTTGCTTCTTGGCAAATCACAGGAGCATACTCGCATAGGGATCGTAGCTAGTCTATATACATATTATTCTTGACATTTGCAAACATTTATCAAGTCCAAGACTCAATCGAGCCGTATAGTATTATTTGTCGACTTTCGACTCTTGGGAATTGCCATTTCCAAATTTAATTGCCTCACATTTGGTGGCATGTTCGTCGTGTCTTATCAATGGCCTTCTCCGCCCTCTGTTATGTCACACAAAAATTCGGTCAACTAAACAATTCAAATCTAAATATATACACATATGTTCATTTACTTGGAGCGCAGCTTATCATTGCTTATGTTTTCCTATGTTTTGTCGGGGTTATCGGGGTTCGATTGTCGCAAGCGAACTCAGTTTGAACACACGATGTGAATCTCATACATACGAATTAGGAACGTAAATACATATAAGAACACGTGTGCAAGTTAATGAGAAAAAATGTATTTATTGAAAACTTTAACAGTAAAATTAACAATTTAAAAGTAATGTCTTTATTGATTTTAAAATATATTAAAAATTAAATATTGCTCGCCAACCAAGCTTCGAGCTGTAGTTAGAAACTAATGGGAAACATGGGTTTAGGTTTGCGAACCGGACTTAATATATTCTGATCTCAAGGTTTTGTTTCGAACTTTGGTTCATAATTATAATAACTATAACATTAACATTGATTAATTGACAACACTGATTAAGGTTATATATTGAATCAATATATATTATATTTACGTAAGCTACTTGAAGTGATATATTATTTAAATTTTACATAATAAAAATTAACTTGTACATTGTATTTTGGCAAATATGTCAACGAAAACTGAATGATACAGTATGGTACATTTATCCAAACCAAGTTAATTAAACTTTGTTAGACGTTTTCCTTAGTATTATTCGAAAATACTTTCTTTTCACATTACTTATAGCAAATTGATTTGAATCAACCTATGAGATAGCTTTAAATTATTTAATGCTCATAATTTAATGAAGCTGTTTACGTATTGCTTTTTAACGAAATTATGTTATTTCATATATCTACTATATATTGAGTATTATAAATAAATAAATATTTTCTATATCAAAGTGCACAATGTTTTTTTGGTCTGTACTACAATGCTTTAGACATCAAAGCTGTTTGAGATCTTAAATTAAAAGGCAACATTCACACTGTGTGGACTCGATTCACATAAGAAAAACCAACACATTTTGAAAAGAAAACAGGGAATGCGAACAGAGCGAACCAAGAATCCTAGACGACTCAAGGTAACTGTTCAAGGAGCAAGTACCTTCAACTGAATCCTAAAAGCACAACAAACCCAAACAGATACTCGTACACAAGAACACAAATAAATCATTCCCATCAGCATGCCCCATAACGAAAATGACGGCCCCACACCTTATAAAAGGCAGCGACTCGATTCGGATGCCGATGCAAGTGATTCAGCAGAGACGCAGCCTCCTCCGAGTGGTGACGCAGCCGAGATGCAACAATCAGGCGATTTAGGTTCAGGTTCTGGTTCAGGCTCAGGTGACGTGGCACGTCCGCTGGCCGTGACTGTGAGTGAGCCCCAGCTGAGCGAGCGTCTGCGCCAGGTGATGCTGTGCAATGTGTGCCTGGAGCTGCCAGATCCGGATGAGAACTATCAGTGCAATCTGGGGCACATTCTGTGCGAGGACTGTGTGACACGTCTGCTTGCGGAGGCGGCTCTGAAGAACTGCGACGCACAATGTCCGCATTGTCGCACTCTCATTAGCTGGAAGGATCTGACAAAGAATCTGGCTGTGGGACAAACACTTTGGGAACTGCCCAAAAGCTGTGTCGACTGTGAACAGCAAATTGAGTCCAAGTGCATGGCAAATCATCTGAAAATGGAGTGTGGCAAGCGGTTGGTTCAGTGCAAGTACAGATGTCTGGGCTGCACCTGGGAAGGCTGCCAGGAGGCGAGTAGCGAACACGAGTCGAGCTGCAGGAACCTCAAACTGTCCAGTGATCAAATCCTATCTGAATTGCGCGGGATCGATGAACAAGATGAATTGACTGGCCTAGCGATTCGCCAGTGCTATCGAGAGCTGAGGGCCCAGCGGATTTTCTATGGGGATTTGGAACTGCGCTGGCCACAGGCATCATTGCAAAATAACACCGAGTGGCGATTCCAATCTCCCACAATTTTTGTGTTCGAGGACACGTGGCGGCTGCGTGTCAAGCTGGTTAGAAGCACGGAAACGGATCATTGCCTAAGCTACAGCCTGAAGCTGCTGTCGTCGCCTCGGGGCGTGGTAAAAGTGGGATACTTTGCAACCTTGCCGGCGACATTTGTGCGAGCCAAGCACCTGCAAGATGTGGAGCAGCAGCTGAACGAGGATCAGTTCACTCAGGCTGGACAAAGTGGCGGCTTCAAGCAGTTGCCAATGAGCTGCCCCACAGCCACATTTCGTTTGTTGGCCATGCCACGCATCAAGTTGCGCCTCTGGATGATGTTGCACTAACTGGGATAACTTGGAATTGAAAAGATATTTGTTCTGCAAGTTCTTAAACATTTATTTGGACTCGTTCATTGTGCTTATTCTTTATGCAGCAGCCTTCTTTTTCTTCAGATCTTCCTGGAGTTGCTTTCCATACTCAATGGCACTATCAAGTGCTTTTTCGCCAGTCTCCTGGGCTTTCTTAATAAGTACCTCAGTTTCAGCTTTGACTTTCTGTGGAGTAAACAATTACCAAACAAAGTAAATCGGTGAACATCTTCGATTAGCTGACAATACTCACATCCAAATTTTCCTGGGAGAAGAATTTTTGCAAGTTATCGACTAAAGGCTGGAAAACAGCATCAACTTCGGGCTTGGCGGGCGCGTCACGAGCTATGCGAGCACCGTTGCAAATCTATCAGGATAAAAGCCAGATGAGAACATGAAACCTGTGTTGTGTGACATTTCAATCGAACTTACAGCAACAATTGCGACTAGGAGGAATACAACAGCGATCTTGGCCATTTTTGTTAATTATTTATTTTAGCTCTACACAGTTGAACACAGAGTTGAGTACTGACCAAACTGCTCTCAATCAACTCACAACGAAGCCTCGTTTTGCGTCGTTCTGCTGTTATTTGTTTTTGGATTTGAATTTGAAATTGAAATCGACTTGGGCAGTGCCACGAATATCTCTCTAATCACTCGCCTGTATGTACATACATATATTTCAAGCTTATCAGCAGTGAATGACCATGTGCCCAACGCGTCGACTGTATCACATACAGACATTGACAGAGAACTAAGCTGTTAAAGTATTACAATTAAATTAAAAAGTATAAAAATGCATACATATTTATGTTGATTTTCTTTTATAGCACTTGGAGCTCTTGTGTGCCATCGATTTTGGACACTTTTCTTTAATTGGAATAGTTAATCGAATATGTTTGTACATTTACAATGAACTATGGTTTAAAAGTGTAATAATTAATTACTTTAATTACAGATAATCTAATGCTTGATATGTATCTTATATTCAAAGTCTCTAAGATAACTTATGTTAGGTTCGATATGATCTCAAAATATCTTCATTATAAATTAAACTTTAATTTACTGTATCAAAATAAACATAAAATGTTTTTTAGCATTCTAACCAAGAGATCCAGCAGACCAGGAGAAACAACATTGACACAAATGCACATACAATGGTCGGATAAAGTATTTTGACAAAGCTGTGTGCAATGTTAAATTGCTTGTAGTGATAAACTAAAAGAAGTAACGGGTTTTTGTTAATGGCCAAAGTAAAGTAGACAATATTTACTATTAAACTGAGAAATATTTTGTTAATTCCTCTATGCTTTTCTCTTTCTATTAACTGAAATGCAAAGACATTTCAAAAGTTAGGCGGAAATAAGTATTTTGACAATGTATTCTTTAATAGTTTCTCGTCATTCGCAAGCAAGCAAAGGTCTGCACTGCTATCTAAAAAGTCTTGTTTTAATTAAATTTATTAATTTTAATTACTTGATTAAGATGAAATTGTTAAAAATGGGTAAAAAGTCAGAAATTAGCCATATTATCAAGATCGAGATAGTTACTAAGTTTAATGCGAATAATTCTGTGGAATACTTAAGCAAACTATACAAAAGAACTCGGTAGACTATATACTTTCAAATAAATAAGCAAAAAAAGTTAAATCTTTTGAAAGCTTACCAAGCTCAGGTAGACCACACAAGTCGACCGCGGGAGAGGAACGTTTAAAAAATTTAAATTATTGAAAAATTCAAAGAAGATGTCCTTAAGACCACAACATCAACAGCAATTAAATTGAATAAGGAGTACTATATTCAAAATTGCGAAAGGATGGGTAGAAATCGGCTAAAGGAAGCCGGATATGCAACCTATATAGTCAGACCAATACCACAAATTTCGCAACAAAACAAACTAAAACGCTTGACCTTTGTCCACAAGCCAATATAATTTTGGAAGCAAATACTTCGGACTGTTAAACGCACTTTCTAGTGCCATGGATCCAAAATGAAAGTATTTTGCATCAATCCAACCATAAGGTGGAAAAAAAGTGGCTCCTGTGTATGTTCGGGAATCCCAAGGTGATGGCAGCGCTATGTTTTGGGATTGTGTTTATTATAATGACATCGGAAATTAGGTACCAATCAAGGAATCAATGAATAAGGACCAATATTTACATATTTTAAATGATCACTCGCTCACATCTGGGGAAAAGTTACTTGTAAAAATGTTTGTTCTTCAACAGGACAATGCTCCATGTCACAAAGCTAAAATGATAACCAATATTTTTAAGGATGTTGGAGGGAGAACGTTGGATTCGCCGCCTCAAAGTCCAGACTTAAATATAATTGATAATGTCTGGACTTAGGTAAAGCGAAACAGAAGCCCATGCTTAACAAAAACTTGAGAGAAAGCAAATTCAGAGGTCGTATCCCTTTGGAAGGACTTTTTTTAGGAATCCCCAAAAATTTGGTGAATTCAGTGCCAAACCGATTGCAAAAAGTAATTGATTCTAAAGAAGGATTAATTTTCTATTAATTGATCATTTAATTGTGTAAATTTTTTCATAATTTGTAATTTTTTTGAATTTATTAATTTTTTGTCAAAATACTTATTTCCGCCTAACTTTTGAAATGTCTTTGCATTTCAGTTAATAGAAAGAGAAAAGCATAGAGGAATTAACAAAATATTTCTCAGTTTAATAGTAAATATTGTCTACTTTACTTTGGCCATTAACAAAAACCCGTTACTTCTTTTAGTTTATCACTACAAGCAATTTAACATTGCACACAGCTTTGTCAAAATACTTTATCCGACCATTGTATATTGTGTCTTTCAGATCATACTCAAACAGAGGTATTTGCAAGGGCCATACAAAATTTAAATTCTGATATCTTATAATCGTTGAATTAGGACAGATCTTAGACAGAATATTCGGTAGTCGATATTTCATTTGTCTATGTTTAATATACTTTTATAGCTTTCTGCAACAATTCGATAGACTTTGTAGTATGTGAAATGTGTTAATCATTTTAAACTGTGATCTAATTTGGGGTCCTCAGTGCCGCACATTTTATAAGAAATCGATATTTTCGATAAAAGTGCACAATAAGAACACCTGTTCTGTATTTACAAAACTGTGATTTTAAAAAACTTAGAAACATAATATTCATAGGTCTTTATACATTGGACTTGTCTGCGAAACACTAAAAAGTTGGAAGCAAATAAAAGAATCTTTGTAATCAGTTATATATTGTACATACATATATTTAATAATATTCTATTTTTTGGTTTTTTACATGCGTAATTAACTATTTTAATTATTTCTTATTTTATGATTTCAAAAGTGAATTTTTTCATTATTTTATAACAATGCTTAATAAATTTCCAACTACCACGCTAAAAAATCCAAATTCAAAATAATTAACATACAAAATGCTTATAGTTTTAATTTAAAATTTTTATTATATTTTATTGTTTATTTTCTTGAGTATTTTTAATATTATCATATTTTGCTTGCGTTTCAGCCACAAACTTTTTGGCATTTTCAGCCATTTGGGCCATAAAATCATTTAGTTTGCCATCCTCAATAAACTTCTTTGCTTCCTCAATGTGCTTTGCAATGGTGGCTTCCAGATCAGTCTTGGCATCTGTATTCTTCTTGTCATCGTCAGCGGCGGCGAACTGTAAGAGTAAGTGTTTTTATTTAACTATATTATCTAAAAAATATATTAACAGTGAATAAGTGCTCTGTGCTTAGCTTTAAAATACTCTATCATTTTCTGATACACACATCCAAACATAGCACACATATAACAAAGAGTGTAACAATTAAAAACTTGTCATATTTGAGTTTTCTTTTGCTCAATCGGTTTATCAAAGACAACTTACAGCCACAAAAGCGCAGAGCAGAAGAATTATTACGAATTTGCCCATTTTATGACGATTTGTGAGATAGATCTGTCAGACTACAAAGGCTGTATGGAACTAAGTGCGCGTGAAACATATAAAATCAAGTAAACTCGAAACGAACAGCGACAATTCGACGCATTCAGATTACAAGAATTATTTATTTTGCAATCTCATTTCATTGGGTCAAAGATGGATTCAGTTTGTTTAATACTCTGATTATTGATGTCCTATACAATTTAATGTATTCCTTTTAATTTTAAAATAATATTTGATAAGAGATCTCGTACTTATTAAATGTACAGTAGCCTATTCGATTTGAAAAAAAAAAGTTTATTTATGTGTGTATTTGATCGATCTTGGAAGTGCATATAACGGTCTCTCACTCTATCTATTTCTTAACGAATATGTTTATATGTCTACTCACATTTTCTTTGATTCCTAATTAAATTAATTTTGTGTGCTTCGTTAAACCATTTGTGAAATTTTATTTCGTGAATAAATTGACGTTTTATTGCAAAATTTGCAAAGCTTAGTTGGAATGGCGATTAATAATTAATTATTAATTGTTTCGTACATATATGTATATAATAATATAATATATACATATAACTATAATTATAAAAATTTTTCTTGTGACTTATGTTTTATTTATTCACCAGTGTTTCCATAAGTATAAGGTCTCCCACAGTCGAGTATGCTTTCTCACTAGCTATATTATAGTTTTAATCATTAATTATAGTTTCATTATGTGCTTTGTTTAAAGGGAGTTACGTCAATAAGCGACACGTGTAGATTTATTTTGAATGATTAGTATACCCTTGTAAAGGGTATTCTAAATTTGTCACAAAATGTGTAATGCACGAAAGAAGGCGTTCTAAGCCCCATAAAGTACATATATATGCTAGATCAAAGCTACGAGATGAGTCGAATAGTATATTAGTCGATTCTACCATTAAATATTCTATGGGTAAAGTCCCCATGTTCTATCAGTTATTACGTTTTTTTTCGCAAAGTCATAGCTTGGGTTCAGCTACCGGGGCAGGGTTGTTATGTGTTTGAAAATTAGCTAATCTTTTTTTGATAAGCTTTGAAAATTGATACATACAATAACGAGCAATACAGCAATCTAATTTGACATGTGTATTTAATTTAAATAAATACTGATAATGCACATGTTTTGCCGTTTGCCGGCTGTGTTCAAACTTCTGGCATTTCTTTATGTTTTTGTACAAAAAAATGTGTTTAATTTTTGCATACATTTTTTAAGATCTTGATCCTATTAGTGTTAACTAAGTTTGGAGCAAACAAAATGGAAAAATAATAATAAAATAAGATAAGAAATCAGAAATTTAAAAGCAGAAAGCAGACCTGCCATCTTTTACATGTTACCCGGATCTGACAACTTTGTTTCTTTCATTTTGGAAATTCGTCTTGGGCTGTAAAACAGATGTAAATTTTGATTTCGACTATTTAAGAATTTTTGAAGTAGATGTACATATAAACATAGTATATTTTAGTTAAATAATAGTTTTAGAACAAAGATTAATAAATTTTCTAAGGGAGCCATTCTGAATTAAATATATAAATGTAAAAAAAAGTGATGTGTATTATTTTATTATTTTAATGAACATATTTTAATGTATAGCATGTATAACATACAAAACTGTACTTAAGTTAATGCACTCAATGTAATGTGTGTGATGTGTTTACGTTCTTGAACTCGGGGCCACATGGTTGCCATTGAATACATACTTACATGTATATTGTACATACGTATAATGGATAAAATGATACTTCATAAACCATTTAAATCGCCGCACAGTGTAAGATTTTGCCAATCTAGGGGGACTTAATTGAAAAAAAAAATGTTTTTTAAGGTCAATGAGCTTTTAGAAGTCAACTTAGAAATGTTCAAATGTTACGAAAACAAGCACAAAACAAAACAAAGAATTTTTGTTTAGAAAATAACGGCTCTTAAACCGGTGCATTTGAAATGCATGCAAAATTGAATCGGACAACGACCAGCAGTTGACAAAGTTTAGTCTTTTCAATTAGATCGTTTGGTCACTGTGAGCAGTAAAGTTTTATTTTTCCTATCATTTTTGGAGCATAATTGATTTTGAGCAATATAAAGGTACTTTATTAGTCGCCTTGAAAATTTTCATTATTTGTTGGAAATAAGTGCCAAAAAGTAAGAAAATGTTTAACATTATTATATTTTTGATGGAAAAAAACTAACAACATTCGATAACATTCAAATCAACCAGAACATACATCGTTTGCAGAAAATCATTCTGAATCAGGATCAGGAATAAAACTTTGCCCATATTTTGCCCTGGGGAGCTCAATTTAGCAATGACTGAAATAACACGCGTAGAGTTTTTCGAGGTTTGGTCAAGCAACGTAAGAACCGTTAAGCTTAACTTACTCCTAGAGCACGCAGCGATGATTTTTGGCAATGGTATTGATTATATAAAGTTAAAGATGCACTTATCAAACATGTGCCATGAATTTGAGTTGAGGTAGAGTAAATCTAGGAGAGATATATCCAGATTTATGACCAAGAATGCAAGTTCGCTTCAGGACACAATAAAAGACGTTCATTATAAGATTGATGTCCTGCCTTTAACCTCAAACCGCAAAATTTTTATTTTATGGTCTATCTAGTGACAAAAGTTAAGATTCCAGTTCAGATTTTGAATAAATTTGCAAAAAATAATTTCGCCTAGCCCTTTTATCAACTTTATATTGTTGTTTTTTTAATTTAAAAAATTGAGAAAAATATAAAAATTTATTTTTTCTTTCAATAAATTAATTATCTTCAAAACAAAACATATTTTTAATTTATTCGGCCAATAATTTTGAAGTTACAAGCAAAAGCAGGAGCATATAAAAAAAATATTCAATTTGAAAAAAAAAATTTTTTTTTTTCATTATTAATTTTAAAAAAATTATTTTAAGTTGGCTAAAATTAAAACAAAAAATACTAACCTGATACTTTTTAGAAAAAAAATTTTATTTTATTTTTTATGGCGATTTGTGTGTTGAAAAAATGAAAAACTCCTGGTTTTTCCGTATTTAACGCCCTTTACAGTGCCACGCCCACTTTAAATTTTAGTCCAAAAATTTACTTGGGGATATTCGAGAATTCACTCCAAATTTCAAGTCGATAGCTTTAAAATTACGACTGCTATTGAATTAAGTCCCCCTAGATTGGCAAAATCTTACACTGTGCGCCGGCCAGACAACATCTGTTTTTGCTGCTTTTCAACGCTTAGTTTCAAGTGCAATCCATTAAAGCAATTTAATGTAAAATTGCATGGCTAAAATTTAGCGACGGATGCTGAGGCTCTGACTCTGACTTTAGCTATGAGTATGAGTATGCCTGTGTTCATGTTGAGCTGTGAAAATTTGCCCAAAAGTTTATTTTCCACTTGAGAGCAACAAGCAACGAATTAACAGCGATTCTAACAGACCAACAGACAGACGATGACTTCATGCCTCGATAGTCATTGCCCAGACACAAACAAATAAAATAAAGTGACGACAGAACCAGAACCCAAAACTGTGAAAACTGAAAGCCACAGTCAGATCAAGAAGCGACTCAAATAGACAGAAGGCCAGGCCAGTATTACTACAATACATAGTTCACCATCCTTGGGAAAACTAAGAACCGCTAATAAATTTTCACTTGCCGCAATGAAAAATATTTAATTGCAATTCTGCGTCGTAAAGTTTTCCCGTCCAGAGGGCAAACTGTCTGCGTTCAGTGTCGGGCTTAATAAAGTTGAAGGTGGTGAAAATCAATTGGCCTTTGTTCACCAGCAAAGATTGTCTGGAAATTTGCGTGAGGTTCTAAATTAATTCTCCACTAATAAACAACTCTACTCGCATCGAAATAGCTAAAATATATAATTTTATTTTATTTTTTTTTAAGCCCAATTTACACGGTCGGTTTCCGACCGACACTTTTTGACCGATGGAAAATGTTGCCATTCAAAAGCACCAAAAAATACCAAAAAATACCAAAAAATGTCATTCTCACATGTAAAGTTTGCTTCGATGACAAACCGACGCTTTAAAATTTTGCGAGTTCACACGAGACCGACGATTTATTAACGTAAAGTGTCGGTCGGAAACCGATCGTGTAAATTGGGCTTTAACAATTTGCAAGGAAACTGTCAATATTAAAATCCTGATCTCCGTCCGAATTAGAAGTAACTTTTATCGATATGCTCTTACTCAAAACAGAGGGACGGAGGCAAGCATTTACATTATATATATTGGGGCACCTTAAGAAACTACAAATGAGTAAAAATATTTGATAAATTTATAATCAGTGAACATTCAAAGGAAATTAAGTAATAAAAATGATTAATGATGAATGATGAATTCTGATCAAACATAAAGCATTGTTTTGAAGGGAAATAGGGAAATAAAAAAAATATAACTAAAGATTTCTTCGTCCTATGGTAACTTCTGTTTGTTATAATCTGAATTCTATGAGTTTGTGGTCAGAATATGTAAGACTTGCTATATCTTTGATTTATTATACATTCTACAATAGTAATCCGATTCTATTAATTAGACAATAATAAGTATGACGGAAAATAAATTAAATTAAACAATTACATCAGGAATTGTCTATGGAACCGAGTTAACTATATATTCTGGAACAGGTGGATGGCATTGGGGCAATGGTGGCCCCAGGGTTGGATATGTGCGCAGTCTCAACAGTTCCAAAATTGTTTGCAGTTCCAAAACATGAGCATAATGCTTGCGCACATTGTCTAATAGCTGGCGATGGGTTTTTATCTGTTCCATGCTATTGAAACAATTAAGGAGTATTTTTAATATGTTATATTATAGACACTCTCTACAACTTACCGTTCGCGTTGCTCGCGATCGCGTCGCTGCTCCATCATAATATCGCGCTGGGAATTCTGAAAAGCAACATCAATTTTGAGACGTTCAATTTTGGCATCTATCACATGATTACGGCGTTTTATATCCAAAGTTTTCTCCTTAACGGAATCGATTTTAATATTTCTAAAATGCACCATTTTAATTTGATCCATTGATTGATCCTTTGAAATATGTGTACTTACATTCGTTCGATTTGCTTTCGAAAGATGGACATTTTTTGCTCCATAATACGTTCAATGGCACCGGCAACCATATATTTCTGACGTTCAGCTTTGATCTTGTCCCAGTTGCGTAGTATATTGAGGAACTCAATAGTTACCTTGCATTTCTCAATAGCATCCAGCATGTACTTGAGATATGCAATGTTTGCCTTATAGAGCTTGTGCTCCCATTCCTTGAAGATCACCTGACGCCTGAAGACCGCAACGCGTTGCATGGCTTTTATTTTCTTCAAGCCTGCATCCTGTAAACATGTATTAAATAAATTTAATTTTTTAGAAAATTTAAAATTGCATTTAGCTGGATATTCACTTTTATCATGCGATTAACATCGTTGATGTCGTCCACATGCATTAGCACACAGTTCTCCATTGACTTTGTAGTGCCCCTGATGTCCACCTCCACCTGACCCAGCGTCAGTGTCAGCTGCAACGTCATATTTCTCATTGCCTCCAACTGTGAATATTTTTTGAAATTTATTCTTATATTTATTACTTACAAATATACTTGTTTAAACAGCTACAATGTGTATGAAGCCATAATCAAGCTTTATTTATTTATTAAATTAAATTTTCTGATTTTGAAATAGTTGTTATATGTATGCTCCTCTTTTCCTCTATAAATTAAGGTTTTATTCAATGGTAAGTCGATATATACGAATATTTGACGTTTTTAAAGAGGTTGTACATATTTAAAATTCTCCGGTTGACAATTATTGTTTGAATAATCAACGTGATAGAAACTAAAAATTATTCTTATCTTGTTCTTTGAGCTTTAATTAATTATTGTGTTTTCAAATGCTCTTAAATGCTTATGCGATGACTCTGATATAATAATTATAGTTAGTGTAGACATCGCCCCATTTTGAAATTGAATTTAAAAAAAGATAAGTAATAATAAAAGATAATGATGAAAATAAATCTGTTAATTTCAACCTCATTAAGGCTTGTATCTTTGGTTAATTAACTTACATATTGTTGTATGGTATCGTCAATGTTCTTCTGAGTTTGAGCCTTGGATTCCTTTAAACTGGCTATATCGTTGGTGAGGCTGTTCATATAAGTCTGACTGTCAATCAGCTGATAGCCAATACCCTTCAGTCTCAATTCGCTTTCGATCTTCTGGCGTCGCAGCTTGACAAAGACATCCCACGACTTGGCATCCACCTGAGGAGGACAATGCTTCGCTGCATCATTATCGGCGACAAAGGCCAGGAAATCGTTGATCTCCTTGGGCATGGGAAAGGGAGTGCGATTGGTTTGTTTCGGACTTAGTTTGTGGGCCACTTCACTGCAGATCAGAGACGTGCTGAAGAGCTTGTTGGACAATTTGGGGCGCTTCTTAAATAGCTTGGTCATCTCATGGGAGGCAAGTGGCACTGTGTTCAGATAGTTACCGCGAAACTGGCGCTCCAAGGCCCGATCTCGAGCCTGTTGTGCCTCCAAACGAGTACGGACATCCGCCATAGTTGCTTCCCAAAACTCCAACAGGTAACTATACTTTTTAATATAGTCATTAAGTTTATTGAAATCGCTACGAAAGCCATTGATTTTTTCACGAAGCTTATCACGCACATGATTGATCGTTTTCAGGTTGAGCATTCTCACCAAATTCTGTGTTAGGGCGAAATCGTACTTGAGTTTGAGTAGCATCAGCTCTGCAACGCGTTGATTGAGCTTTAGAATATGTTTGGTCTTCAGCTGGAGGGTCTTTCCCTCATTCTCGTGCAGAATGCGCAAATACTTTCGACGATCGTCCTCTAGATGTGACACGGCCTCCTCGTAGGCTCGATATACTTTTTGGTCCTCCAACGAGTACTCGTGTGGCTGTTTTTTGAATACAAACTCGGGAATGGGTATATCCTTTTTGATTTCCTCTTCCCACAGCTTCTCGATGACGCCATCCATCATCACGATCAGTGCTCGTGACCAGAACTCCACAGACCAGAGCAGGAGGCGACCTCGTTTTCCGCCCGTGTCGATAGTTTTGCGTCTGCGCCGATTAATCGCCTTGACCTCTGAGTCATCCACCTCCATGATGCACTTGATTACCTCATCCTTGGCCAGGGAGGGTGCAGTCAGCTCCGGGGGCTGGAAAGTTTCCATGCGGAGTAGCCGCAGCATAATGTTCATATTATCATAGATCTTGGCCAGAACTACATTTGTGTTCAGTACATTATCGATTGTCTCCCGTTTTAATTGCTGTGCCTCGTGAAAGTGCTTGTTGAACTCCTGCTTGAGGGGATCCGCCAAGTAATAGCTAAACTTGCAGTTGTCATTGAATATCTGATTGGAGGTGACTGTGCCGATGTTTTGCAACTGAAATTGTGCTGCCATTATATGATCGTAGACACTGGGTCCCTCCACTACGTACAGTTTCAGATCACGAGTGACCTTCTTGACGCCTGCCTCACCCTGCTCGTCCAATAACTCCGGGTAAGAGGGTTCTTCATCCATCTCATCCATAGACATGACAGATAATCGCATGTGATCCTCGAGATCGTAGAAACGATATTTATCAAAGATCATCATATTCGGTTTGCGTACCAGTGAGAAGCTCTCAAAATTCGCCTCGGCACTAATCGATCTCACTTTATAGTTAATACTGATAGCATCACGTGTAACGAACTTCATTATCCAATCACGAATGCGGCACTGATCCTTGATGGCCAGCATCAGTGACTCTCGCTCCAAGGCGCACAGTTTGTGTGCCTCCTCCGTCAATGCCTCCAGCCATTTGTAGTGGTAACAAAACTTCTTGAAGATCCCCTTTGACTTGCCCGTCACGGAGATGTCGTAATCAATTAGAGCTGTCACCTTGGCGGAAAAGTCCTGAATCATATTCCGAATCTTATCGCGCTTCAACAAATCTGCTGGGGTGAATTCCTCTCTAACCTCCATCTTAACTGAATGCGGCACAAAAGGAACTGATACCATCTTCGTTTGTGGCACAACATATCTCTCCGGCACCGGTAATTCTTCATTCTCCCGGATATTATCAGCCAGAGAAGGCAAACGAGCTACCCACAATACATTATCGGCACTCAATACAAGAAGGTATCTGTAAAAGAATCATAATAATTGTTAACCATCTAATCATAATGAATCAGGGTTATGTATATGCAATTTTGATACTGATTCAAGTATGAGAGTTGGATATTTTTGGAATGAATATTAAATAGTAGTTAAATGGTTAATTGGTAAATATTTGTTAGTACATACTTGGAATTGTAGCATTCCCTGGCCCGAAGTAGACATTGGGGCGCAAAGTGAAGCGTTACAAAGCGGGACATCATGAAGGGTTTCTTGGAGCGCTTGTGCTGCCGAAAGTGCACCATGACACCATCGACGCCCCAAGTCAGCAGATGCTTGGTCAGGCCAAGGCCAGTGATGTGGCCGTAATGTGCCGACCTGATGGATGCGACCCACTGTAACTCGCTGCTCTCATTGAGCACGAATTGATCGAATATGGTACTGTCCTTGACCACGCCGATTATTTCAATGGTCACCCAGCGACCCATTGGTGGCTGGACAAAGAATGATACGTAGCTGTTGGGCAGGGTCAGTTCTCGTCTATGAAGGCGTCTGTCCTTGGTCCAATTGTAGATCCACATTTCCTCAGCATGGCCTGGTGTCTTGAGGGTCTTGTCGCGTGAAACCATGACCAGAAGACGAGGTCCCTCGACTAATAGGAAGCTCTGGACGAATACTTGTCTCAGCGTCTGATCATTACTGATGGCAAAGTACTGCGACATCTTGATGGGTCGGTATTCCACATTCACAATATTGAATCCCTTGGCCTGATCCTGGAAAACGATGCAGTTGTCATGATAGTCCATGGCGAAAACAGCTGGTGTGTCGCACTGCAACTGATAGACGATATTTGCCACAGTTGGCTTCTCGAAATTGATGAGCACGAGGTTCCCATCGACGGTTCCCACGATTACATAGGGATTATTTCGATGCGAACAAAAGGCACAAGCCATGGGAATGTTGACCTCAGAGAGCGTTTTCCCATATGGAAGATCTATTATAGCGACACCGTCATTATACAAAACCAAGACGCATTCTTCCTTGAAGCATGTAAAAGTCCGAAATGCCAAAACGGATTTGCCACTGGCCGCAACCTGGACCAACTTCCCGTCATTCTCCTCCAGCACTACTTGTGCAATGTCCCCAAATTCTCTTGACGCATAAAGCTCCCCATTTTGATTGGTAATAAAGAAGTCCACTTGACGTAGACCCTGATCAATGGTCCACTCCACAGTGAAGTTTCCGGCCTTCTTTTTGATGTACATTGCCGAGGAGATGTTGGCGATGAGGAATCCCATCTTGTACGCTGTCAGAGCGTGGGCACGAGTTATCATTTCGCTGCCATGTTCATTTACATAGGTGGGTGACCAGCGGGATTTGATCGCAAAACAGGCAATATCAATTTGAGAGAATTCCCCGAAATCGTTGACCACATAGAGTCCGTTATCGTCGCCAAAACACATGAAATGGCTGGCCGACTTCACATAGTTCTTTCCCATTTCCACCTCAGAGACCTGATGCAGATAGGCATCCTTTTCAATAAAGCACATTTCATAGCACAGAATGCGCATATCCTTCTTATCATATTGAACAATTGCCGGTGAGTTGCCATTGCTCAGTATCAATGAAAAAAGTTTCGTGACTATAAATGTCGGGTGTTCCAGAATCTTTGTGCTTGTGCGAAAATTAAACACACAAATCGGATAGTTGGGAGAGCCTCCAACCGCAATCAGTAAATCAAGCTCGGAGAATTTCAACATGGTGTATGTAAGTGAAGATCCTGCAAGTTGAAGAAACGGGATTAAAGGGATTAAGTTATCTTTAGATAGTAGAAATATCTAAAGTACTTACTGGGCAGTGATGCGAATCTGGTCAGCTCTGGATACTTGTAAATCAAAATTTGTGGACTTAGAACGGTTTCGTCAAAGGCAAAGAGCGGAAAGCGATTGTGACCCGTCAAATTGTTAATGTATAGACCAGTCGCCACGGTCTCGGCCCTGAAGTAGCTCACTGCCCCCGTTGACATCTGTATAAACTTAATCAAATTGCCCTGTCGCAGAGCAAGCACGTTGGGTCCGACATTTTGAATGCTGCTGCTCTCATATTTGTTGCACCAGCTAGGACATAAATTATTTAATAAAACACATAGTATATAATAATTATCTTGATCTTACCAAATTGTTGAGCTGATATTCATTTTGTTGGCTGTTATCCTAGATAATTAAGTTTTAGGTTTGCATATTTTCCTTTGCTTTTATTTCGATTTGGTTTATTTTGTCTAAATTCGATTCGATCAACAAACTCAAGGGTTGCCATGGGTATGTACATACATTTGAATTGTTGTTTTACCATGGTAACCAGCACTAACTGGAAAGCAACATTTCAATTAATTTTTGAATTAATCTGAACAAAAATTAACTTATAATCTTTAAATTAGCAATGCTCAATTCTAAAAATTATCAAAATCAAAGGAATAACATTTAGGAATTAAATTAAATTTTAAATTAGAGTTATTTATGAGTTGATCCTATTACTGTCTAGTTGGCCCAAGAAACCCAAGCGCCCAAAAGAATGCCCTAATGCTTATTGAAGCTTAAAATTCATTTTACAGCTTGACTGTAAAAACTCAATAGTAAAATGTTTAAATTGTAATGCTATGTGACTGATTAAAGTGTACTATATTAAATGCAGTTTGGCATTTAAGTGAAATTATTCCGATGAAGTGCAGTTTCGTGAGGCTTGCGTCATTTACTCGCACTTTCGAGCTCTGGCCACATCATTGGCATAACTAAACAGCGCCCTGAGTTCGACTCAAACCATTCCTGATTTTTATATACATACAAATTCGCTTGTGGCACCTGCAGCCCAGTATTTTGCTGCCTACTTTTGGGCGCCACTCAATTATTTATGTGCCCCTGCAGTGCAGGCAAGTGGGAGTGGGAGTGGTTGATAGGACTGGGTCTGGGATTGGGATAGGTTGAGCTGGAGGACTGCAAACTCTCCGACACATTTGCACATGTGGCGAACTTTTTCCCAGCTTCAGCCAACAGTTGCTCCGAACTGCCGACATGGAATATCTTTAATGTTAATGACGGAGTGCAGCAAAAGTTTGGAGCGCTTAAGGCGGCTTTGTGGCAAGTCGTCGCGTCGTGACGTTGTCGGGATGTGGATGGGGATCGGCGTTGTAACTTTACCGTTGTGTGCAGTCCTCAAATCTCCAGCGACAAGTTTCTGCTGCATACTTTGAGGGGCGCATTCAACTTTTTACTCACACACACAATACATATATGTATATGTGTGCAGTACTCATTAAAAACGCATTAACAATGCACTGTAAATCATTGTTGAGCAATAAGTTGCACATACAGCTGCCGCTGCCGCTGCCGCTGCCGCTGCAGATGGCATCGCATTCTAGCCGCGTCAGCTGGCAACATTGTACATTAGGGTGGGTCAATTTTTTTCGACCCAATGCGGTTATCAAAATCGTAATCTACGGTGAATTCTAAGAAGATTTGCCCAAGAAACCATAGGTCTAAAATCATTTTCGAGCTTCCGATTTTTAACGAGAAACTTTGCGTATTTTTTTGTCATTTTAAACACGCGTAGATACCTAAGCGAGTGCATAAGAAATATATTGTTTCACTTAACTTTTTTTTAAGAAAATTATAAATTTTTAAAAATATAAAAATAAAATAAAAAATTAAAATTTTATTTTTAAAATTTTTTATACATTTAAAAAAAAGTTTTAAATAATTAAAATTTAAAAAAATGGCATTAATTTGCATTTGACCGTTAATTTACGCCCTTTTTAGCGCCACGCCCACTTTCATTTTATTTTCAAAAAATGCCTTGATGTATTGAGATTATGTACTTCAAGTTTCAACCCGATATCTAACCTAGTTCAAAAGTTACAGATTTTTGCCACCAACATTGGCAAAACAAACCGAAAATGGGTACAAAATACATGCAAAATACATATAAAATGGTACCAAATTTGTATGCATTTTGTACCTATTTTCGGTTTGTTTTGCCAATGTTGGTGGCAAAAATCTGTAACTTTTGAGCTAAGTGAGATATCGGGTTGAAATTTGAACTATATATTTTCAATACTTCAGAGCATTTTTGGACAAAAAATTGGAGTGGGCGTGGCGCTAAAAAGGGCGTAAATTAACGGTCAAATGCAAATTAATGCCATTTTTTTAAATTTTAATTATTTAAAACTTTTTTTTAAATGTATAAAAAATTTTAAAAATAAAATTTTAATTTTTTATTTTATTTTTATATTTTTAAAAATTTATAATTTTCTTAAAAAAAAGTTAAGTGAAACAATATATTTCTTATGCACTCGCTTAGGTATCTACGCGTGTTTAAAATGACAAAAAAATACGCAAAGTTTCTCGTTAAAAATCGGAAGCTCGAAAATGATTTTAGACCTATGGTTTCTTGGGCAAATCTTCTTAGAATTCACCGTAGATTACGATTTTGATAACCGCAAGGTGCGTTTTTTTTGGTCCATACAAATTAACCCACCCTATTGTACATACTCGACGCACAAGTATAAACGATAAGTGCTGTACAAACTGATGACATACTGGTACCTGGCTACAGATAAACCACAGAATCATTAACTTATAAACATTCGCACTACTGTCATAATTTTAAAACATTTATCAAAATAATAACAGAAAGGTGTTTGGAAATGAAGTTATATAATTTGAAAATTAAACTTTAATTTTAAACTGGTAGATGTAAGTTGGTACTTATAGTTGTCATCATGTATATATGTAGAAGATGAGGAACATTTCAGCTCGTTTTGCTAAAGGCCACCCTAATCTACCATATAAACCGAATTTTTAAATTTTGAATGAGTGCATCGATCTCATAGACTCGATATGTAGGTTTCTGTAAAAATTATGCAGATAAAATTTGCTTTTAATTTTGCTGTTTAAAAACTTCTTTGAAAGTCAATTACTTTTACTTTATTTTTGTTTAAAAGATTGCTTCGCAAAATATGACATATTATTATTTCAATTATAATTAGTAGAAAATTTTAATAAATGATTAGCTGGTTTTTTATTTTTAATTGTGTTGCATAAAGCCGAAAAAATTGGAATTCTGCAAATATGTTTTCATTTGTATCATTGTGCAACGTCTTAAAAGTCTTTTAAGCCTGTTGATAAAACTTAGATTTATTCAGGCTTTTTCTTCAAAGTCCACTTAAAACGGCAGGGTTATTTTAGATTTTGACATTGTTTTTTTCAATACTATTAGTAATTATTTATAAAATGCACCTCATGGCGTAATTTATAGCCTGAAATCCGTGTTTAAATTCATGCTTTAATAAATCGATAAATCGAATCTCGGATTTAGCTTAAAATATTTTTTTTTCACAAAAACTTGGAAGGGTATTGCTATCGACTACAGACAGATGCCGTCTATGTAATAAATATTTTATAGTGGCCAGACAATGCCAAAAATAGCAACCAGGCAACAGCAATAGCAATAAAAAATAGGAGAAGCTGCAGGTAGCAAGCGACCTTTTCTTTGACTGTTGGCATCCTAAAAAAGGCAACTTTGTGCCAAAGATTGCGCTGTTGCTCAGATGTGCTGAAAATTCCTTCCTTCCGTGTTGTCAGCTAACAAAATCAACAACAACAGCAACAATGGCAAGACGACAAGCAACCTCAACTAAGCCACACAATTGGCTGCCAAATGGCTAAGCGGCTGCCTGTCAACCCAACAAGTTTGGGTCGTCCTTTTTGTGCTCCTTGTGTCCATGCCCATGTGTGAGGCGTCATGCAAAATGTATGTTAATATTTTGTAGCATACCCTCAGGGGCTGCCAGCGAGTTACACGTGTGTGAAGCCTTAACATTTCTTTATTCATTAGCATTTTGCGTGTGGAGTTTGTTGAAAGGAAATACAACATTAATATTATTAACTTTGCAAACAGCATTATTGTTGCCCCTTTAAACTAATTTGTCTGCAATATTATGTTTAACAAATTTTAAATAATATTCAGCAAATTGGCTTAACATAAACGAAAACATATTAATAAATTGATGTGTTCTTTATGTCAAAGCCCATTTCGAGTGTGTTTCCGCTATTGTCTAGTTAAACGTTTATTTATACGAGTAAAGAGAGACTTTTAGCAATGTATTTGCATTTACTTAACATATTTCATTCTATTCATATATTTACTTTTGCAAATTACACGATTTATTACAATTTATGGCCAGTATTTTAATGTGAAGTGTCGCTAATGTAAACGGTAAAAACGATTCTAATTGCATTTGTTACAGATAACCATTAAATTAATTTATGAACCTGCTGTCTGATTTTAGATAAACGTTGAATTAATTAAAATATTCGAATTTTAATACTAGCTATGTAATTGCAACCATCTGGTCATAATAATGTTTATCTATGTACTCAGTCTCTTGCGACTCACTCTCCGCATCTGACCCATGTAATGATACTACGTATTCTATTAGTGCTGTATCTTATGATCATAATATTGGTATCAACTATAGAATACCTATATTTTAGAAACCTCTTCAGACTACTGTCCAAAATTGGAGGGGATACGGTATGAGAACGTAAATCAATTGTCTTTTCTTAATTTTAAATGCAGAAGTTTTATTTATAGATTCCTTGGAGTACATTACTTGGCGCCCTATATAATTTTATCATTATCTGGTTTAAATAATGTTGAGCAGAAGACACTTACCGATTCGTCTTATCAATAAATAAATAAAAATATATATAATATTCTAATTCCCTGTGAATTGTGATCTTTAGTTGTTTATGGGCATTTGAGTCCCTGTTCCCGTTAAGGGACTCGTTTCCGTTATCAAATTTGAGCTCGGACTGACGGCTGATTATAATGTTGTGTTATGCATAGTTTGATGCTGTCCTGTTCTCCAGTTCTTGTTGTTGTCGTGCAACTCGTTAAATTTCCATCAGTGTGCGTGGTGCGCCATATTGGCCCAAAATGTCATACAGAGCGAAACTTAAGCAATGAACTCTGATGTCCTCACGTATTTGTGTAATATCGATTTGACTTACAAAAGCCACGCTCTCTCATATATGTAACTCTGTGTGTGAGTGTGTGTGTGCATGTCGCTTAGCTGTCACACATGTACGTAATTGATATTTTATGAATGAAATGTAAACACTTTTTTATGTGCCGAGCGACCGACCCTGCAAAGCGAGGCAAGACTTTGGTGTGATGTACCATGTGCACCCTATACTTTTTATGTGCTCAGTTCATCAGGAATCAGTTGAGTTATGCCCACATCAGACCATGGTTTGTAACCTGTTAAGAAACAATGCTAAAATGTGGGTCCTTTTTTAATAGCCAATGTCAACAACGAAATGAGATACGTTCAGATACTTACAGTTTAGGGAAGATATGAACAAGGATTAAAAACTTATAAGTGTTCTTGGAAGTGTTAATATCTTAAAGTAATTCAGTTTAGTAAGCTTAGGAAATCATACATCATACATATATAACAAATGAGATAGAAATATGTTGAAATATTGACTGTGAAAGTACTTATATAAAATATTTTCTTAAAAAATTAATTTTTTTAAACTTCTTTTCTCGTAGTAGTTCTCTTGGCAAAGTGTAGGTCACTGCTCGATTCGTTCTGATTAGCTTAAATAACCGAAAACAGTTTCGGTCAGCGTCCTTTACAGAGGTCGGCAACGAGGCATCATAAAAGGGCAACAAAGTGTCGAGCGGAAGCTGCCACATAAAAATATTCCCCAAGTACTTTTATACAAAATATAACGCATTAAATGGAGGGCGACCAGCGTTTTGTGTCGGGTCATAAATATAAAATTTTACCCATAATATTTTCTTCTTCACAAACACTTACATATATCAATTCATGCATTTATGCATCCGTGCGCTCATCTATGTTTCGCACATTGTTTTTATTTCATTTACATTTTGAGAAGGAAGCGCTCCAAAAAATAAAATTAAAATTGATTATAATTACGAAAGCATTTTATTGATGTTATTTAAATCTCGTGTGTGTGCGTGTGTGTGTTTTCTCAATTGGCTGCCTGACTTGTTATCATTCAAAATGTTGATTTTAATTATTTTAATTGTATGCAAGGATATGCAGGATATGCTTTGCCTGATTGCTCTTTCTATTTCTGATTCAATATTACCAAAACTTGCTTTCTTTTCATTAGTTTTCGAAAAATTATTGTTGTTGTAGTGCATATAGTAAATGGCAGACTTTCCGCTTGATTTTTATATGTTGTTTTTATAGAAATCTTGCTGAAGTACAATTGCGACTGCTAGCAAAGTTTTGAGCTACCAAAGTTATGGCTGTATTATACTCAAATCAATTGTGTGATTTTTATGTTTCTGTACGTCTATCAATTGGTTGTTTTTTTAAGTCATTGAAATAAGTAAATGTAACAGAGTGCTTCTGTTTCTATTTTCATTTGCAGAAGTGTGATAGATATGAGCTCAAGTAGTTGACTTTGCGTTGTGCGATATCTTGGAGCAGCTGTGTCTCTGGGCGTGGCATGTGTCAATGCCAAGAACAGACATTTGGTCGAAACCAAAACTGTGCTTGGCATATGCAAGCCGCACTACAAAATGATATATCGTCTGACATAACAACCTAGAAACTCGAGCACTAAGTCATTCAATTGTGTGTGCATTTAGGCTCTATAAATCACTCGATGAGTGTTCGCAACGAGTATTTCTTATCAACTTACAGAAAATGCTGTAATCTCAAGAGTTGGTATTGATAATCCCATAAAAAGTCTCATAATTTATCGTAATATTAATGTGATTGTCCTTTTTTAAAACCTAATCATTGTTAGGTGGTTTTATTTCATCGCTTATTGAAATATTGATCAATTGCCAAAGATATGCTGCTCACAAGTTTCACTCTTTCACTTTGGTGCCAAGCTAATGAGATTCCATTTCAACATGGCGGATGCATAATATTTGTCAGAGGCACGTAGCACACGCACACACAAACAGATACGCAGACTTACACATTCACATAGATCAAGTTGGAAATGCCTTCACACATATTTGCATGCTATAAATGCGACAACACACACACTCTGCACACGCACACACGCACACAGGCACACGGGCACAGAGCCTACACAATGCGCAAATTCCATGCTCAATTTCAGATTTGTGCTGGCGGCATACCTGAGCAGAGCCACGCCCACTTCCTCAACACATTCATGGCCCACATGGTTTACGTGCCGCAATGATAACGTGCATTTTGTAGGCATACGAGCATAAATTTGCGAGTTGGGTGTCTGGAGTTTTCTGCCCATTTCTGTTGCCTCCACACGCAAATTGGCAGTAGAATTTCTGAAGTGAACAGTGCGTTAAATGATACGAAGACCTAAGGTACGAGCAAGGTACGATGGGGGACCAAATGGAAGCGTCCCCAAATTACGCTGATAACAACAATGTGCAGCTGTTGACAACTTTGCAGCTTATCAAGTATTTTTGTCAGTTGTCAATACGAGTAATGAATATTCCGGGCACACGAGTGATTTTCGGTAATATTTTGTAGCATATTTCAAAGTGCTATTCAAAATGTCGATGAAGTGTGTTGCGAAGTAATATGGTATGGATAAATGAGTAAATGAGTCGATAAAACAGCAGGAAAATAACTCAACAGTTGTGCACATAAATAGCACATATGCTAAAATACGTTGACTTAGGTTCTTTCGCAAAAATCTGCAAGTACGAGCATTATTGGAATTATTTGTATACCTCTACAGTGGATGTTCTTTTTTTTGTCATTCGTGTAAATACAAGAAAGAAAAGTTATCTTCGAGCGCTGAATATTGATACCATTTCAATGGTATCCCAAAGCATTTTTCTACTGACCATTCTTATGGCTGCTTTATGATATAACTAGTATACAAACTTTATCAAAATTTCTTTTGGATTTATCGGACAAAAAGAAATGCATACCCTGCAAGTAAGATAAAGACATCTCAGACCTATAAGAATTGCATACTTCATATCTGTGTCAATATTGATCTGGATAGCTTCAAAGTGAAAGACTAGACATGGCGGACATGGCTATATCGACTTAAGTATCCTCAAATACTGATTTGATTTCTTCTCTAAGGATCGGCCAGTAAGTAATAGATAAAATAATATCAACACTTTGAAGATAGGAGCTTAGAATTTAAGCTTACCAATGATACCAATGAGATGTTGGGGTATAGAGCATTGATACGAGTTTAAGTTTATTAATCAAAATGATTGAATTATTAGTATAAGTTGTACCACTTTAAACTATGAAGTGTATGCAACTAGTCCAATCAGCGACTCTCTCCATTTCTTTCTCATACTCTCTCTCTCTCTCTTTCTCCCTCTCTAATTTTCAATGTCCCCCTGTCTATTGCACGTTTCTTTCACGCCTATAGAAACCGCATACGTTTGCTGCCCTGTCGTGTTGCGTCTGGCACGGAAATGAACTTAATTTATGGCGCTAAAAAGGATTTGACTTCGTGGCCTTTCTCCCTTCCCTTCCCACACACACACAAACACACTGTCATGCAGTCACAACAGAAATGTTTCACATCGTTTGTTTTGTTTCGTTTGGTTTGGTTCGGTTTTGTTTCGAGCTTTTTTTAAAAACCAAGCGCAATCATGGCTATAATGATTTGTGTGCTTAACGCGGCGCCGGCGTCAGAGTCACCGCCAAAGTCTCTGTCTCTGTCGCCGTCGCTGTCGTTGTTGTAAGCTCTAAATTATAAACTATCTGCAGAGCACGGAACTTTGCTGCAAACATTCCACAGGATCGTTCCACATATGTACATGCGATACACGAGTCGACATACTGGTTGGTGAGTGTGTGTGTGTGTGTGTGTGTGCGACTTAGACTGAAACTTTTGCTGAATTTGTGGCTAAAAGTTATAATCATATCCAATGCCAAGTTGCCGCTGCGTGTTTCGCAGGGCTCAGGGCTCAGGACTCGCAGCAGTGCTCTGCTTACCGCCAAGCATTTCTAATTACAATTTCCTTCAGCATTAATTAGCATGTCAGTTTTATGGCAAATGGCTTTTAATTATGCCTCCAGCCATCTGCATTCGTATTCGCACTCGCTTTGCCATTGACATTGGCCTTGCCTTTTTGCCAATTGGAGCGCCAAAAATTAGGCAAAGTATATTCTATTGAATGGCACTTAAGGCAACGTCTATAGTAAAATTATGAATTTTGAACTATTTTAGAAAGATATTATGCAGTTGCGGATAACAGAAGTAACTGATATCAAACTGTGTTGAACTCTTTTTGTATTCTTTTTTTCATCAGAGTCTCTAACAAATAACAAGACTTCGAACTGCTAAATAAAATTGGAGGAAATTAAATCTGTTTAACAAATTTATTTTTTAATTGTTTTATCAAAAATGGATTGCTCAAAATATAGCTAGAAAGATTGTAAAATAAATAAGCTATTATATTTAAAGAAAATCAAAACAGATAACTGCATTATACTATATATAGTATTTAATCCATGCATCTTACAACTTTACCTCAGCGTAAGATACATTGAGTTCAGTTGAGCTTTCTTTTAATATATGTATTTTATATAGTCATGAATGTAAACATATACAGGCCTGTTTTGAATTTCACTTTCGATAAGATTTATCGGAATTGAATTTCTTTAACCTGCTCCAATACCATTTCGGCTATATTCAGCGGATTGATATCACTATTAGTTGATGAGTTTAAGTCTGATAAAGCGAAAAACGATCATTTTCAAACAATTAGTCTAAATTCAAAGTGAATAAATGCATATCACTAAATGCTAAAAGTAAAGCGTGAAAACCGGAACAAGCCTGATTAATTTATTGATTATTTATTACACTGATTTTTTTTTATTTAAACTGCATATCTTACAAACACTTTAAGATTATGTAGATAGCTGACATATTCTCGTTCGAATATGTTGGCTTATTATCAACTCGCTTAAGTCTTAAATCAATATGTTGAGATAATCTGTTGACAAGTTCCTCCATTCTCTGAAAAAATTCGTCTGATTCGATCCTTTTTTTGGCTGACTATAGGTATCAACACGATGACAAACTTTCATTAACTTGTCAGCGGGTTTTTCGAAAAATGTCAAGCGACGGCAACGGCAACGGCCACAAAATCGCAATTCTTTTGATGCCAGAATCAAAACAATAGGTAGTCCTCCAAAAAATTGTTATTTATCGCATGGCATTTATTTTTTTTTTCTGAGTTCGTGGAGGAGCTGTCTGCATCTGATAAATGCGGCAGGTAGACAGGCATTTGGAATAGACGTTAGTCGCTAGACACGGGTTCAATTTACGGTCTTTGAGATGTCTGCGAGTCGCTGAACCGCAATTCGAAATGCATATGGCTGAAATTTACTTAAGTGACTGCTCGGAGGAGTCTCGAATGCCGCCTGGAAATACTGCAGTTATCATAACAATTATGCAGCAGAGACAATGGCACCAAATGCGCCGGAGGAACCACTTCAAACAATGACATAAAACAATGCCACAGCAATGGCAGTGCTGTCGCAGTCGCAGTCGCAGAGCCTTTCAGCATTGTAGTTTGCAAATTAAATAATTCCCAGTTACATTTCCGTTTCGCCAGTGCGTCGACGATATTATTATTTCGCATTTGTTGGCTGTTGGCTCCTTCTCCGAGTAACTAGTTACCATTAACCATCTAGCAGTTCCCCAGTTACCAACTTGCCGGGATGCTTCCGAGTGCTAATTGTGCGGCCGTTGCCGTTGTCGTTGCCACTGAAGTTGGCGTCGGCGTCGGCGTTGCTGCTGACGTTGACGTTGCGCCTTTGTTAAAGCACGACAGCGTCCAGGACAATCTCTGGAGTTATGTGACTGCAATAACACTAAATTGGCTAGATATCTCGCGGTTTTGTCGCTGTGCTGCCTCTCATCGCTGCTTCAATTAACCCATTCTGATCACTTTTGCACTAAAAAGCACATCTTAATATGGTACTAGTAAATAGTTTAGAAGATGATTACGAATAACATGTAATATACTTTATTAAAGAAATGTTTCATCTATTCCAATGTAATTTTTTGTCTATATTTAATATATTTTATTTTTTCTATAATTTATTTTTCATATAAATATTTGTGTTTTTTTTTAAATATATGTAATAATTGAAATTTTTTATTTTATAAAAAATATTTACCAATTGTTCGTTAAACATAAAAATGCTACAAAATAGAATAAAATATGTACATGTCTTCTATTTTCATTTTATATATTATTTTTATGTAAAGTATTTTTAAAATTGATTGAGTCGCATTGTTATGACCCTTAAATTAAATTCTGTCCATCGGTCTGCTTTGAAATAGAATAACGCACTCAACACATTTATCTTCCGACATAAACACATTTTTCGCCCCGTGCTCTCTCAGTGGGTTAATTGACAAATGCAACTTGACGCTATCGTCCAGTGCATTTAGCTTTTAATTGCAGCAAAGTTTTGGGGCGCTGCATTTGCATATAATTATGTAGCGAGTTTTATGCGCGTTTGTGCTATCTGCAACTGTTCATTCCCGCTTCTCCGCATCCTTTCTTTTCCATTACTAGTTAGTACAGAGTTGTTGTTGTTGTATGTGTGTGTGTGTGTCTGTCACATCGCCTAACCATATGCAATGCAATTGCACAAAACTGTCCATCAACGCTGTCATTTACTGGCCTGCACGAGCCCAAACTGTCCTGTCGTCCCGTTGTCCTGTCGTCCCCATCCTGCGGCTGACGGATGGTGACTGCTGATGCATTTCTTAAATGCTTGCAGGCTGTAAAATTTATTTAAACGCGCTGCTGTCATACACATGACAGACAGAGAGTCAGCCATACGCAATGCGTCATCGTCAGATCCATCCTCTGTTTCCAATTCGGATCCTGATTCCAGCTCTGAATTTAACATCTGGGTGTCTCCAATAGGCCTACCAATGCAATTTCGAACAATGGGGTGATATTGGGAGGCAAGAGGAAGACTTTTGTTTGCAGCCATGTTGCAAATTAATGCAATTTGTGTGTGCTGCCATTGACAGGTTTGCCCAGTAGTTGTTAACTCTCTCTCTCTCTCTCTCTCTCGCGCTCTCTCTCGCTCTCTCTCTCTGAGGATTTTGCTAAACTGAATTGACTAGTTAAGATACATCAAAAAGCAGCTCACTAATCTCGCTTTCATGATTATTATCTTTAATTTGATTGAGCTTATAAGACGACAGAATAATTTGTGATTTATTAGCTTTCGATTTGATTCCCCTACAAATTCGCCGTTCAATATGCAATGCACAAATTTTGTTAACAGAGATTTTGCTGATAACATTTTAAGCATTAAATAGTTTTATTAACTCACCAAGGAACTGTCTAATGCCGTAACCTCATTTCCCTTCAGAGTTTGCACATTACACATACGACAGGTGGTCCCAGTGTTTGTGTTCCCAGCCCAGCTCTGATGCTGTTGTTTTTGTTGTTGTTCTTCTTATTGTTTTTGTTGTTGTCTTAACTGTTTATTTAGGGCGTAGAACGAATGGAAACTGGTATGACAAATAGCCTGTGGCTTATATACAACGCTGACAAAATGTCATTGTCTAGATTCATGTTGTTTCAAGTTTCTCTCTCAGTCTTCGTCTCTTTCTCACTCTGTGTTTGTTTGTTTGTTTGTTGTTTTTTCATGTTGCATGCAGTTTTTACAGTTGCTGTATGCCTGGTTTCTGTTTTTGTTTTTCTTAACAACTTGCTGATGTTGTGGTTGTGTTTGGGTTTGGGTTCGGGCTCGTTCTTTCTACTTTCTTCTTTCACTTTTGCGTACATTTGCGGCATACACTTGCAGCGCTTGCCACTCGTCCTGTGTGTGTTAGTTGCAAGGACAAGAACTGCAGCACATTCGTTTGAGTGCCATTAAGATGCGCCCAAGGCTGTTGATTGGTAAAGAAAAATGTAACATGTGGTTTACCTAAACTTTTACTGGGCCAAACTGGCAATGAATCTACGAAGGGGAATGCAGGAGTGCCGAGCAGGAGGAAAACTGTGACAGCTGTCTCAATGGATGGCTGGTTAAAAGCCCGACACCTTCATATCAACTTGAAGACAAATGGCCTTTAAAATGGTACAACGTTTCCAGCTGGAAATGTGGCCATAGCTGTGGCTGCTGTGCGGTTCGGTGGTTGGCATTGGTGTTTTGATGTGTTGCAGCTGTGCTAACTGCTGATAATTTGTTGGCCCGCAACAAGAGAGAATCTGCTGTAAGCTTAAATTAAGTAAGGAGTAAGCCTCTTAATAAAAAAAGTGCACAAAAGAAGTGTACTTATACACTCAGCTTCTCTTACTTATAATTAAATAAAATTGTTAAAAATTTATTGGGACAAAATAACATTATTATTATTCTTAGCATTACATTTTCAAATCCAATTAATAATGTTGCAATATTTTTAAATTTATCTCTGAATATAGGAGCTGTAGTTAAAGTTATCGCACTCAAACTTCTCCAATTCGCTTTCTGTGTAACTAAGACGACTTTTTAATTAAACTTGCCAACAAAATTAAAAAAGAACATGTTTTTTTTTTGCACTTGAATACAATCTAAAATTAATTCAAAAACTTAAATGGTTTTTAGTAATAATAATTTTATTTATTTTACTCGATTTTAACTAAATTTTTTACTCTACAACTTGGTTTGCTTTAAATACCGCTAATGCCAAAACGTTCTCGGATGTATTTGCTTTGGTTAGTTTGTTCGCTTAAATACGCATAATGAATTCATTTTCATTTTTGGTTACATTATTATATGTATATTTAACCAGCACTTAACCTTCTGCTAATATAAATTATAATTCTGCATGTGTTTATGTGTGTTTGAAGAGCAAATATTTTTCTGCTCTACATACATGCACATAAATGTATGTGAGTGTGTAAATATATATTTGTATATTTGTATGAGTGCATGTGTATGTAGATTTTGCGCATAATTATGCAGAGTTCACTTGGGTTTTGTTTGGCCAACGCAACATTTTGAATTCGTGCAAACGCTTTCAAAGAGTTAACCATGGGCGGGTTGTTGATGGGGGATATATCTCTTAAAAATGTGCAGATAAAATAGTAATAATAAACCGAAAAATGAATGCAAAGTTGAGTATCTTTTCGTCTGGTTGCGACCTCAGCCCCTATAGAGTTAAAGACATCAAATTTTTTTCAGGTTTCTATTTTACTTAGGTGACGGTTGAAAAATCAGTTTGAGCAATCAAAAATTAGGAAAGACATGTTTGTAATATATTTTTACGCGTTTTCTTTTGTTTAAATACTCAAGTCAATATTGTAATAATAAAAAAAAATGTATATGAATAACAAAATTTAATTTTATTACGAGTTTTAGATGAGGTTTTAAAATGGGTATAAACCCTTTTAGAAATGGTAAATGTCTACACCCCTGGACTTCCTGCCCCTTGGCGCATTCTTGCCGCTCGAACGTGGAAATAGTTGCCAAAGCGACCGCACGAATTTTCTTAATGAGCTCAAACGTCACACACACACTCGTAAGGCAACTCACACACACTCTTACATTCACACTCTCACATGCTGCTGTGAACTTTGGCCTTTATTTGCTGAACGTTGTGTTCAGCCACACATTTCATTATTTCTTGTTTAAAATGTGTAAAAAATTTGCTTAGTTTAGCGTGTTGAAATTTCATTTCAGCCATCAAATGCAAATGAAGTTATGCGAAGCATGCAAAGCCGCTGAAAAAAAGGTAACACGAAGGCGGCCGTCCGTCTTAAAGCTGCATGCCACGCCCACAAAGCCGGCTGAAGACATAACAATTAAACTTCGTAGGCCGCCTCGCATAATTGTTTTTTACGGCAAGCCAAAAATTAACTGAAGAAAACCAAGGAAAAGTGTGAAAATAGCGATAGCCAAATTATGAAAAGCGTGTTAAGCGATAGAGTTGCTGTCTCTCTCCCCCTCTCTTTCTCTCACTCTCACTTTTATTTTGTTGCTGGTATTGTTACTGTATTTTGGCAGCTGGGCGTTGGCAGCTGCTTCCACTCATTAGGCGCTTTATTAAGCGAGATAATTAGCCGAAGCACGTAACTTGCAGTTAATTGATATTATTTGAACTCTACGCTCATTATGTTAAGTATCTCCCTCTCTTTCTCTCTCTCTCTCTCTCTCTCTCTTACTGGCTCTCACAATGGCTCTTTTAGTCTGTTGCGTTGAGTGTTGCAGTCACTTAACCTTTGAACTTTTTGCAATTGTGCACAATTAAGTTGAAAATTGTGTTATAATGTTAAGTAATTGTTTATGAACCGATTAAGCTGGCCAACGTTTTTGGCTTCCGAAGCACTTAAAGGCCATTAAAAGCAGCCGTGAGCCAAGGCTGAGAATGAAAGATTGGAAACAAGGAGTTGGTAACTTAAAGAGCTGATAAAGATGGATTTCCCTTAGATGGCTTACTTAAAGCTTCGCGCTTTGTTTCGTCCTTTTTGTGTGGTCCAAGTCCAAGTCTATTTATTTGCCGGGCAGCTCATTTAAATCTATGAGCTGCTCATTAGCTGCCTTGCAGTTCATTAATTTGATTTGAAGTCTTACACACACACACACACAATAAACAGAAGACTCACCTCACACCTTTGCGATTTAACGACTTTAATTAAGGCAAAAGTCGTGGCCAGACATTGACGTCGACTGCGACTGCGACTGCGACAGCGACGCACTGACCTCATTTTTTATAGTCAACTATAAATAACAGAAATTATGTGCACGCCAAACTGGACGGCACTGTAAAAGACGGGCGAGCAGTTACGACAGTGGGATTTCGGACCGTGACTCGGACTGGGACTCGGCCATGTCCTGTCGCAGTTTTGGGCGGGTTTTTCAGTGCCAGTTAAATGCGCTGCCATGAATTTTAATTCGACGACACTTTGGCTAAGGGACACGCACAACGACAGTCGCAATCGAAATATACCAGAAAGTAGAGAACAAAAAAATTAAAAGAAAATATATAATACTCGTAACAGAAAGAGAAATACATATATTTAAAATGGTAGCAACTCGGCTCGAATCTACATTCGCACAGCGGGAATCTGTTTAACTATGGCACAAAATGCACATTATAATGCTCAAAATAAATTAAAAACAAAGCCATCATACCATTTTTGACCATTGTATGACTTTTAAAAAATAATTTATTTTTATATGATAATTCTTTAATGTATTTTTATTAAATATTTTGATATGCCTTAACATTTTTATGAATTTTTTTATAATTTTATTCCAATTAGAAATTATATGATTTTAGTTTATAATTTATTTCCACGAATTATTTATTATTTTATTTATTTATTAATTCCCAACAAGTTAATATTAAACTGCTTGGGTTACATTATTTGTATTAATAAACCATTTTTGTGTTTTAAATTTGTTTACCTTAAAGATTCATTGGATGAATATTTAAAAGTATCCCACTGTTTATTACCACGAAAATATGATTTCGTGAGGGAGAGAGATCTGGCCAAGTTGGCGACGCTCTGACGCCGACCGACTGGCCACCAGAATCGGCATTAATTTAGCGGAAGTAATGCGAGAAATTGCTGAAATCCCCTGCTTTGTAACTATCAGTAATGTTGTTGCTTGTCGAGGCTAATTGGGAGTTGGCCTATACGCGCTTGGCCTGTCCCACATTAGCAGCCTCATATACAAACATATATTAAACAAAGGGTTCCTTTCCTTATTTGTGTATTTATTTTATCTATTTTCTTGCTTGGTTAATTTTAATGCAGAAGACATTTAATTTTATTTGTATATTTTGGGCGATTCTTTAATTAAATAAACATAGCATTTTGTTTGTTTTAATGGCCTCATAAGCTTTTATCGCTCAATGCTTGGCCTATTGCAGTCTGAATGTTTCCCTGCTGCAGGTGGGCGGGAGTGGGCGTGGCCAGTTTTGTTAATTGCCTTTCTGGGCCCATTGAATTCCGTATCTGTTCCCGATTATCGAACAGTGCCACATGGCAAGCTAAGTTCACTGTATTATGTTAATGTCATTATAACGTGAGTTACACAAATATATGTCGCATATTATTTATAGCCCATATACACAATATAACTAATGGCCATTAAGCATTTGCTGTGACCCTTGGATATAGAGCATTTAGGCACTTTTATCATTGATTCTTTACAATACGTTGCTCTTCAAAACAAAAAGCTATTAACAGAAAATTCCAAGAAATTCTATTAGCTTTCGATATAGCACAGGCTCACATAACGTGAACAATGTTAATTCAATTTATAATTATAGTTTGTGCAAATTTATTAGATTGGGTTTCAATTTTAAATTGACAAATGGATTTACAATTGATTTACAATATCAGGTGTGCTACAGAAATCTCTTCCACTTGAGTTTGACTTAAATTTGTATGAAATTTATGTCATTTTTTATGTGAAAGAGATTTCTGTAGCACACTGTATATGTTTTAAATAATTCACAGTCTGAGTATGTCTTAAATACCAATATCAATTGACAGTTTTAAATTGAGAGCGGCTTAATGCATACAGTAATTTTGTATACCCTCACACTATAATCTATAGAAACAATTTATGACCAAATATTTAAATGATGTACTGGGTATCTCTGAGTCTGGGACAAGTCTATAGCATTTTTAGTTGATATTGATAGATTTCTTCGAACACCACGTCTCTGTGGTTCTCTAAAATTCTTAGTCAAGGCAACGATTTTTCGCCACCTAGTTTGAATGAATAGAATTTTCTCCACATTTGTCTCGGCTCATATAATCAGAAGCCCCACCACTCAGGCTTTCAACAAGAATTCGACACATATTTAAACACTCATTCACACGTCCTGCCAACTTATTTAACAACTCAACTCACATTCGCAGAAGGCAGTAGTTGGAACAGTTGTATAGATCTTGTACGATGTACATTACTTGACGACGAAGACGACGACTGCTGCTCAGCTTGAATGCAATTTAAGTACGTACTTCAAAAGCAAATGTTTTATAGAGCACCCATCACACAGATACACACACACACACATATGTACAATCCCACACACTTACAGTATCCAAGTAGAGAGCACTTTGCGTCCAAAAAGACATTTTGCACGGGGAGCTGTCGAAATAGGAGCCGACTTCCTCATCCTCATCCCCATCCTCATTCCCTTGTTCATCTTGACAGCACTCAGCGTTGCCTCAGTTTAGTATTTCTCTTTTAGTTTTTGGGGCTTACTTGTTGTTGTAGTGGTATTGTATTTTATTATTTAAAAGCCTAAAATCTATGAAGTGCGGTGCAAATATTTGCAATTGTTAGGGAAACATTTGCAACTGACTCACTGACTACTGCATTTGACAAGAATATTTAATTTAACTGCCGAGGAACAGTCCAACTGCAGCACAGAACACACAACTCGCAACTTCGAGTACCATTGGGTACAAGTACTTTTCGATGCATCTTAAGATTGATTCAAGTTGGCAGCACTTCAAATCTCAAATATCTTTAATGACCATTTGCAAATCAACATCTTAAAACTATTCGTACCGCAGATTTTAATTGTGAAAAGTATAAGATAATTATAATTGAAATTGTTTGCCAAATTAAAATGTTTTGTTGAAATAAATAAAATATTATTTAATATGTTATGTTATGCATCAAATATGTATTCACAGGAATAATGGGAGATATCAAAAATAAAATATCAACTGTGCACCTCCAATGAACAAATAAATAAGATCGATGTAATGTGAAATAATCGACATCTCCTCAAAGTCGGCAAATGCATTGATTTTTAAACCAAAGTGTCATTGGTTTTTTTATCAGAATATCATTTGATGTCATTTCAAATTAATACGATTAATAGATTATTTTTGGTTATGTAAAAAGTCCAACGGAGTATATATAAGAGTAAGAAATTGTCGTTATACTTAAAATTTAGTCATTTTCTACATCTTGCTTACCATTCAGCATATCGTCATTGGCATTTAGTGTGTGCTGATGCTTCCGTTTCCGGTTTCCAGTTTATTCTTTTGTGTGTTTAATGCAAAGTTGAAACTTGTTTTGCCAAGTTCGTTTCAACAAATACTCGCACGTGCACAGCTTGTGGCCAATGCGATGTGACGTCAGTAAGGAATGACTGTCTGAGAGTGCGAGTCAATTGCAGGAGTCCATGCAAAGCCTGCCCGAGCTCAATTTATCTTTAATATTTAAAATGCTCTATTTACCGTAAATATTTTCATAGTAATTTACGAAAATTTACATAAATAAACGTAGAGAAATGCCTCCTTCACGCACACACACTCGCACACTCACACACCCCACACAAAGTCACACACACACACTCACACTCGCACCTAACTGTTTTGGTTCGTGGTAACCTCATTTGAAAAATGTCAAACGCAGTCCGGCCATTAAATTCTGGGTGGGAGGAACGTTCAACATACCAGGACAAAACATAGGACACAGGACACAGGACACAGGACAGAGGACACAGGACAGAGGACACTCACGCGCTCCATCGTTTGTTTGGCCTAATAGCTTTTCTATAATTTATCATGCAATATTTATGGCACGCGCTTTTGTATCTAGGAATTATGCATTTATTATTCAAAATGCTTTTTATGCCACCAAACAAACGGCTCTCCCCCTCGAATCGGACAGACGAGCCGCCCTTTTCTATAAACGATGTCAGCGTTTAGTTTAGTTTTTGAAAAATTGTCATATTTACAATGTGGGAACAGACCGCTGTCCCCTTTATCCCTTTGTCATGTTTCGACCAAGTTAATTGGCAAATTTAAATTGAATAAATATTTAATGATAGTGCAATGGACTTTGCCCCACGGTTTTACCATAGTTAGCAGCTGCAATTGTCCATATGCCCTCTCCATATGTCATCATTACCAGTAAATTGTTGTTGTTGTTGCCGTTGTTGTTATTGTTATTGCTTGAATTGTTGTGGCAGCAAAATAAGCCGTTAAATGTTATGTCCACGATTTACTCGTCTGTGGCTCACGCGTAATTGGCAACTAAAATGGCTGAAACTAAAACTCTATGCCTGATTTGATATACATCAGAAATGGGTTAACTACATTAAATCAGAGAGAGGGTTATAAAACGCGTTACAACATTTGTAATACGAGTTAAACTCGGATAGTCACTATCTCTACACAACACTAACTAAGGTTCATTTAGTCCTATTTCCAGTATTATTCAATATGAACTAAAACTTGTGTTTGTGTTACTGCATTTAGCAATTTGTTACAGTCATTTCTGACCCTTTAAATTCCTGATCAACATCAATGTTTGACTAGAAAACAAACATCTTAGAGACATCCACTTTTTCCCTTTTACTTGAAAATTGAATTGAGCAAGTTGACTTAGAGACTTCGACTTTAGAGTAAATCTTACTAAGACCTCTTTTATTTTGGCGTACAATTTCTGGACAATTACGACATTCTTTATCAGAATAGTTTTTTCAATATAGTTTATAACGGTTACGTTGACTGGTTTAAATTAAAAGCCATATCAGTTGTGACAATCTTTTGCCTGGAAGCTACAACTTGTGGCCCATTGCTCGATTTCCTGTATCCATTTCAATTGCATGGCTTTTAACTTTCGCTCCGCACTAAACATTTCTCACCTAAGTAACCTCAACAAGCAACTCTACTTTAACTTTCCCCACGACAAACTTTAGGGCTGCAGTCACCCAATCCCCTATTCACAATCTCAAACTCATAGCCGGTAGCTCTGTGGTAGTCCAATGCCATAAATGTCAATAGACCAAAAACCATTATGCATAATATTCCAAACAGCAGTCGCGCCACATGAAACTTCTATAGAACCGGGCAGCTGCTTGGGCTCCAGCTCCATCTGCATCTGCATCTTCCTGCATCTGACTTCGTCTCTGGCTCCATCTCCGACTGTGCCGCATGCTAAACAATATTTCTCCATTACGAAACAATGGACCGGGTGCATAACCTGACTCCTTGGTCTCCTTCCCCCGGATAGTCTATTCCTTATACTCTTCCTGCCCCTGCTCCTCTTCATCTCATTCTTCTCCTCCGGCTTCTTATTCAGTGGCAAGTAGCACCTTTTACTTGTGGCGCTCGTTGTCAGTGAAAACTTTTGCTTTTTCTACTTGGCTTTTTATGTTTGCGCGTTGCAGTGCTGCATCCCAGTGCCACGCCCACCACTCACCATGCCGCCCAGTTGTATCTGCAGTTGTCGCCGCAACTTTTCGTTGCCTACTTTTGTGCTGTGGAAGTTTGCGCTCGCTTTTTGTCCAGCGCAGAAAACTTTGCCTGTTTGTTGCTAAATTGAATGCGACTTGCTGCGCAGTGTCCTTGTCATCGTTCTTTCTGAACAGTGTAGTCCTTGGAGGTGTAAATTGTAAAACAAACAAACGGACGCGATCTTCCTTTATTTACAACTGCGCTAACTAAACACAAGTCAACACATAGATATTTCTTTCGAGGTCAAGTAACAAATAGCAATTGAAACAATTTAAATGCAATTCGCTTTATAATAAAAAAAATTCAGACGTATCCTGTTTTTTAACGTTCATTTAATTGTATATCGAAAGTCGGACCGTTATTGCCATATTCTGAAAGTTGATAGATTTACAAATCCTTGCTGCAACCATATAAAATGTAGCGCTGAAGCTAAAGAAACAAAATTTATTTTCTTTTATTAACAACAGAAGCTGTAGAACAGGTGGCGATTATGAGCACCAAAAATATATATTTGGAATTTTTATTATCATAAGCTTCGAGAGGATTTTGGTGTTCATTAAGTTTTTAACCACCATAAACATCTGAATACTTACATACCGAATTTAATATTTAAAATGAAAAACTTTCGGGGCTTTATGTTATTTTCTCCCAGTACTATATTTTATTTCGATGTATATTGACAAAATATGTTGTGTGTCGAACTTAATGCAAAATGTACAAATAGCGCCATACAATGTTCACCTAACTACACTAACCTTAAATGTTTCCAAAAACTCATAAAACTAAACTTGATTAACCCCAATCATCAAAAATAACTTTACGTATTTCAACTTTGCCCCTGCGTCTAGAAGTTAACTATCTAGTGAAAATATCCTTCCATATCATCGCGTGATAGCTCCATAATTTCGCGAACTGTTTTGTAGTAATGAATGCCCTTTAGCTGATTCATAAACGGATGCAGATAGCTCAGGTAGAGAATTTTGCCTTTGGGCTTGGCATTGCTGGGACACCAGGAAAGCAGCACCAACTTTTCCCTCTTCATTTCCTGTTTGGTTACCTCACAGACTCGGGTGTATTCCAGATCAAAGAGCCCATAACGACACTCACTTGGTCCGTTGCGCATCAGATCCTCAATGAATTGCTTATAATCACTGTCCCGGGGTCCTACAGTTTCCACATCGATAACGGCATCAGAAGCAATCCGGAAGATAATGTATCGGTATTTCTTGGTCTTGCGTATCGCCTCGTAAAACTCTAAGCATTTTGTGCTGCACCTAACGCTCATTGTGCGGTTTGTCTTATGTAAATAAAAATAGAAATATAAATAGAAAACGAAAATAATTTTGCCTTCTGTGAACTGAACTTGGACTATTTCTGAACAATCTAAATAAAAAGCCTTTCCCTAAAAGCTCACTGAGTTTAGAATAACAAACGTCAATTTTGTAGTAAAGTCAACAACATCCTATAAAACTTTCAGCAACTTGAAAAGATTCAGCTGCCCATTCACTTCCCATACATATTCTTCATACCAGCATACATATACGTATGTATGTATGTACATATTAATAGTTTGCACAGTTCTCGATTCCGTTTTCTTTTCTGTTTTCACTTTTTTCTAGTGCTAACTATGGCTCAAGGAGGCAGTTCAGAAATTGTTCTCCACAAAAGTTCATTTGATTTGCAAAGTTTGTCCAAGCGTGCAATAAAAAATGTTGACTGATGATTGAACTTTTAAGTGAACACAAAAAGACAAAAAAGACAACTATGTTAAATGTTGCATAACTATTTTAATTACTTTGAGACATGTCGAAATTTCCCAAGAGTGACGCAAAATGTTGCTAAAGCTTAAATACACATCACTTTCTATTCTCATTGAAAGACTGTTAGGCTTGCTGACACATTAATAATAATAAGTATTATATATTTGCCAATATTAAAGTTTAGCAACCAAATATTAACTTGAATAACAAAAATAAAACAAATAAAAACATCAATATTTACTTTATGTTCCTTAATGATAATCCATCTTTAACTAGCTTAATTGTCAGTATTTCGAATCAAACAGATATACTTATAATCTCAACCGCTCTCAACCAGCCCCAGGCAACTCTGTTCTCCGTTAGCCCGCTTCGATTAATCACTTTACGCTCTAAAACGTTAATCATTGCAGCAACCGTAAAGCTTTTGAGCTTTGCAACGCTTTTAATTGAATTAAGCTGCGCTCTTGTCTGGGCGTCTGTCTGGCACTGTGACAGTCTGGGCAATAGGCAATTACCAGTAATCGAATTTTGCCACGGCGAATCCGTTTGAAACAATAAATTGTTCGCTTTGTAGCCGTGGGGGTTGAACATTGATAAGAAGGAATTTACGCAGAAGGGAGCAGCTCAGAGAGAAGAAGGAGGACAACCCACAAAACGTCAGCGGATTTTAGTGAAGTACCGAAAAATGCAAATGCAAATTGAGCGTGTCGTTGTCTGGTCCCCTCACTCATTGTTGGGACATTAAACTTAGCCTCGGCTTAAGCTCTTAAGCTCAACTTTCACTTAACCGCAGCAAAGCGTTAAAAGCATTCCCTATTAATGTCTAATTAAATGCAGCGAATGCCTCTTTCCCTCCCTCTGCCAGACAAACGATCCAGTGTATTTGTTAAATCCCCAAATAAAATTGCGAGGCAGCTTCATTTGCATTTTAGAGCTGGACATCCTGAGCTGTGTGTCCTGAAATGACAATCGGATGTGTTTCATTCAAGTGCGCCGAGTGGGAGACTCGTTTCCTGCCTTCACCTGCCCGTCTGGTGGTCACTTGAGGAAGGCGGTATTTTCTTCTTTTTGCTCTCCCCTTATACATTTTTTAACGTTTCGGAAAAACAATTCGTGAGCTGGCAACTTCATTGCTCAGCTGTTGCATTTGTTAAATAAAATATCAGATGTCATTTAAGGCGCTCCTTGTGTTCAGATCCTGGTCCAGTGCAGCCCAAAGGCGCTGCCTTAATTTGTCACTCGACTGCATTTGACAATTAAAAATTGCAATCAGCTGAAAAGCAGACAGCTGCCCGAAGCCTCAAGTGAAACATCATATTAAGTATCCGATAATACAGTTGTTGGCTGGAATACCCTGTACCTGAAAGTGCGGAAAATACGGCACAATAAATGTATGCAACGGACTGATAGACAATTTTTGAATGGAATCTAAATAGCTGACTGCATTTCTCACCTAAACCATTACAAAATATGAACATTCAAATGAAATTTGACCAGATATTCTGCGAGTTTTCGTGAATTCGAATAGAAAAAACTATAATTTTGTTAATTTTTCATGTGAGCAATTTTGATTTTGCAATTTAAATACTTCAAGTGCTTATATTATAGAAAACCTTTGAGAAAAAGTAGCTTGCAATATATTTAAAAAGTAAATAATATAACCATTAAAAAAAAAGAAAAAAATATGTATAACAAATAATAAAATAAGTAAATAAAGAGGAGCTAAAAATTTTAATAAATAAATTGTAAAATGTCTACTAAATATTTTACATAAAAAAAAATAAAATAAAATGCTCATATAAAATTACTGGTATTAGACTCCAAGTCTTCTGCTTCATAATTTTAATGAAGTTTGAAAAATTAAAATGATATGTATATTTTTGTCGTTTAAGCTTTAAATTTTAATTAATATATTTTATTTGTTAGTCTTCATATGACTTTATTATATTTTAAATTTTTTTTATGTTTGTGATCAAATTTACGTTATGATACGTAAGTCACATGGTATCTTGCAATCGAATACTCTCTGCTTGAGGGTTCATTCTTGTTTTTCATTGGGCTGTTTTTTCGTTTATTGCAAATACACTTGATTCCTTAAGCAAATTAATCGCTGTACCGTTTTGGAACAGGAGCAACTATGAAAATCAGTTATAAAAGTTTCTGAGAGCATTAATTTTGAGCGACAATTGTTATGCTTGAATCACATGGCGCTTTAATTTGCCAGTCAATGTCATACTGCGGCAGATATAACACCCACTCATGTATACACGACGCTCTTACTTGGCCCACAATTACCTGCTAACAGGGCGTATGTGTGTTAACATATTTGATTCGTATATTTCAATAGGCAATGTCGCTATTGTGGCTGCGTGAGGCCCCCACCCCAATGTTTTTTGATGGGTTTATTATTGGGCAAATAAATTAAAATTGTTTACCTTTCAACGTATTCATGTATCCACATTCAACTGACAGAGATAGCAAGTCTCTTCCTCTCCTTGTGTCTATCTGTCTCGCTCCAATTGCGGTTTCGTGAGTTCGCGTATGTTGTGGCAACTTTATTTGCGAAATTAATGGATAAATGTTGGCACACACACAGACTTAAATATACTATATACATTTATAAAACACATAAGTGGTATCTGTAGATAGGACTCCAACAACAATGTGAAATACCAGACAGAACGTGCGACAGGCAATATTATGACACATGCGAAAATAAACAACGCTGGCATTTATTCATACATACATATATAAATATTTTGAATATTCCTTTAGGCAAATTGAAGCGTACTTATAAGCAAATTACATTGCAAAATATTGTTATAGGGCAGTTTGTTTCTATTCAATTCAAGTGACCAGGAGAATTCAAGACTTAAATCGAGATAATTTAAAAACTGAGGGCAGAGAAAAAAATCTGTGAACATTTAATATAAATAAAAAACCATAATAATTGTACATTAAACAAATAAAAAAACATTTAAATGTATGATGTTTTTTCAACAATTATCTTTGTTTCAACAATTTTGTTGATTTTCTAAGAAATACCCGATTATGTATATGTATAATTTATCTTATTTTTAAAAGAATTATTTGGTCCAAAATCGTCTGCATATTAGTTTAAGATATTCGTTTTTCATTATTTTGACACCTCTTTTTATAGTTATTAAATTAATTATGTTAAACTAGTAAAAGTGATACAATGAAATAAGTCGACTAACAATTTAAGTGTCAAACTTGGGACTTTACGAATTAAATGATTTGGAGCACAACAAATCAATATTGGAAATCCCCGAGAGCAGTCAACACCCGGTGCCTGAAACTTTCACGCACTGTCAGACTGGCGTGTAGTAAAAGAAATAACCAATGGGAACAGGAACCCAATGAAACCCATGCCCTATTGATATTTGAGTATGGGCAAATGGGAAATGCATGCAAGGACACATATATTCAAGTGCGGTATCGTCAGGCGCGATATTGGAAAGGGAAAGGGGGACAGCTGGCGATATGCGTTGATTGTACGATTCAAAAGTTTTGGCATTTTCTGGCCCGTTTTCACTTTTCCCAGCTCTGAATGCAGAAGTCTGTCATTGATCCAGAGTAGCGAAAATGTGTTAAATCCGCTGTAAACGCGGTTAACCGAGTAAACTGCAAATGTAAAATGTGGTTCCCTTTGGCTAGGTTCGGTGTGGGTTTGGTCTGGGTTTGGTGTGGTTTAGTTTGGTTTAGGCTTGGCTTATTTGGCAACTCTGCAAGTGTTGATGGGTCATTGCGACCGCAAGCTGTACTCGTGTATGGCAGCAATGAGTTCAATGTACATACATATGTACAAGGCATGCCCAGCTCAAAATGTTAAATAATCAAGTAAATATTACACCCACAGCAAAATTTATTTATTTGAATATTGTTAAAAGTATCAAAAGCATTGACAATGGCTGATGACGACTTGTTCTCGTATGTTCCAGAGGTTGAGGAGGTTTGCAGTGTTTTTGTACCTATAAATTATGCCAATCTAATTGTAATTATTGCCTCAGACATATAGCGAGGATGAGACGGAAAAGGCTATGAAATTCATCAAAGAAAATGATCTGCCCATGTCGGATCTCTTTTATGCTCTCAAATATGTTCGCATCTCAAATCGAGCTGTGGATATGGATGATAAATTCAAGCAAATTCGACTACGCCTAAAGAAGTTGCGTGAAGAGGATATTCCTGTTGTAACCCCACCGCAATGAATGGACATATAGTCTGCAGACTCAGCATAATATTTGTTCTTAGTCAGATCTGTAGTTTATTGAAGGCCGAAAAATATAAAAGAATTATCAAGCATCTCTTTTAATTTTCTTTCATTACACAACATAAAACAATTGTAATATTTAAGTTTGAATATATTTAGAACGTTAAAAGTCTGTTAGGAATGTTTTTTGTTTTCAATTCTGTTTTAAGAGTACGTCACGAGTCAAATAGATAAAAATTGAGGGTAGATAAAAAGAGCAACAACGTTAAGAACCTTGGGGCATGGAAGTGGTAGATTGCTTTAATGGAATGTGAATGTAGAGTAGGTTGAGGATGCGGAAGGGGTGGAAGAGTGCTGGCAACATAGAATTGCATGCAAAGCGAGGAGACAAAACAGCACAAAAGCAAACAAAATTATGTTTAAGGTTATATGCTATGCATAAGTAAATAAGCAGACAGTGCCGACGGATCGGACAGACAGATACGAAGTCAGCCTGGCAGCCAGGCAGGCAAGCGGAAACGGAAGTTCAAGTAGCAAAAGAAAGTGTCTAACTGGCTGTGTGCATGTGTGTTACTCCTAATGTGTATATGAGGGTGAGGGTGAGTGTGTGTGTGTGTGTGTGTATGTCTGTGTGTGTGTGACTTATGCAAGAGCCACAGGCACTTCCGACAATTGGCAAAACACAACAGAAAGCCAAATAACCAAAAAGCCAGGAGCGGATTGCACAGAAGGTACTTCCAATGAAAGCGCACAAATAACTATCAATAATTATTATTGAAATTTACTTTTCAATTATCTCTAATTCAGTTAAAAAGAAACGAATATGGACAAGAATAAAAAAACTGAAATCACTCTCAAATGCATAACATATTTTTATTTCTTTATTGCCTTCTAAAAAAGGCAGACAAGATTTGTCAGTGAAATACCTGCGAATATATCACGAATTTAAAGAAACCTAGTATCAGTTCTTACCTTGAAGTTAACATATCAATCCGCCCCTGATCTCATCTAGTCAGGATAGAAACCAGAACCCAGTCAGATGGAGAGGCAAGTAGTCGGGGAGGGTAAGCAGTAGAAAGAAGGTAGAAGGTGGAGGGGCGGGCAACCACAGGCTACGCAGCCTTGCACACGCGCTGAGCGAGATAAAACATTTGTATGCGCTGATAAGAACGCATCCACTTACTTTTGGTCGCACATGACCTGAATTTTTGTGCACTGCACAAATTCACCCATACTCACACAAACACACACATACTCCAGCACATACATCAAAAACAAAAAACAAAATGAAAAAACAAGTAGAGCACTCAAGTCGAGCGAACACGACTCGGATATACCCAATGCTCAGACCCTCGTATAACCCAACACGTATTCGCAACGAGGTACTTATTATGTGTGTGAAGACTTAAAGCCCTAGCATTTAAATTGCGATTCTTTTTCGTCTATTTTCAATGTACAGGAAACTACTTATATGTCAACCTATAAAGACAAACAAACAGAAAGGACTAACAAAATGTACTTCCCTATTGAGGCCTCTTTATGTAAGTTTCATACTTTAGCACAAAGCCTTTACACCCCATTTTGCCCATATTCGATGGGCGTAGGGTATAAAAATTGGGCTTGGCGCTTTAACTTGCACACGGACCACGGACCAAATGAAGAAATTTAAATTTGATGCCGGCGACGGCAATCAGACGAAGACGCCCACTCGATGAGCACTTTCTCTATAGGGTATCCTCAAAAATATCTTGAGTATGTGCATGTGCAGTGATATTGTATGAGTTACAATTAGGAAAAGCTAACACTTAATATTGTAATTAAGTTACCTTTTTACATTTTTTAGTAAAAATTTTTTACTGATGTCTGGTATTTGTAGACATTTTAAAGAAAATTATATTAACTACCTATTATTATTAGTATTCTATACTTTATGGACTATAATAATTTAAGGTATTTCATTTTATTGTGATTCCATTAAATATGTTTGTTTATAATAATAATTTTATTTATTTAAACTTACTCTGTGATTTCACAGAGTGTCTCATAGTGTGTATTATGGAAGATTCGTATCGTTACAGGCGGCAGCATGGCCCATCGAGCCTTCCACAAACTGTCTGTGGGTTGGAAAAAAGATTCTATTTTTTGTTACTCTAAAGTTCTAGTTCAGTTACACACAAAATTTGAACGGAAATACGAAAATGAAAGATTCGTATCTGTAAAGTTAGAGCGAGATTGATGTGTGCACAGCAGCAGCAACAGCAGCTGGCCTGCAGCAGACTCCTCCTCCCTCAACTCCCTCCACAGCCCCCCTTTAGCCACAACTTCTTAACTGACTTGCATGTGAAGGACGAGCGCCAAAAAAATATCGAACCGCCCGCAGCACTCAAATGTGATTCTCGTTCTCTATCTGTTAGCTCCCTCTCGCTCTCATGCTGCCCCTCTCGCTCTGGCACTGCGAGTGTGTCTGTCTACGAGTGAGTGCACCCCTTGTAACATACGAAAATAGGATTTGCTTGCAAATTTTTGTTAAGGGTCTGAAGAATGGTGTGACCATGTGCGGGTGCGGATGCTTTGCGCTCGTTTTGTTTGTTTGACACTTGCGTGGTTAGTGATTGTCCATATTATGTGACACACTGTGTGACAGACGAGCAGATATACCAGCTCTGACAGCTAGTCAGAATGGAATGGGTCTCTTCCATGGCAATGTGATAGACAGAGAGACAGAGAGAGAGAGGAGAGAAAACACTTTGAGAAAGAGTAGCTCAATTTCGTGCTGCATCAGCGCTGAGTTGGCAACTTCTGGCCAACAGCCAGCGTGCGACTTTAAGTACATTTGGAGTTGTCAAAAATGTTGGCTTGATTGCCTACAGCCAGATGCTGTTCCCAGCTACAAAATTGCTGGTTACAGCTGTGTGTGGGACTTGAAAGTGAAATGAAATGATACCTGCGATGCTGGAGCACATGAAAATCACCACAATTTGATCTTAGAAAGTGAGCAAAGGACGAGATTAAATAAACTTGACTGAACACTGGGCATAAGACAGACTGAAATAAGAGTTTAAAAATGTCAATAAATGACCAAATAAATAATAGTTCCATAGCAGACTATTTTAAATTGTCATTAAACAAAAGTTCGTCTAAGAGCTTTAACAGAAAATCAGACATAATCAGTTGAATTCCATAAACTAAATCAGACGTTGAATAAGTCAGTCTGAATATTTACAAAATACATAAATAAATGGACATTAGAATTAGCAAATAAGAAACTATGTGATACCCTTAAATTGGATTTATTTTACTAATTTAAAAGTCTTGTTGTGTTAATATAATCTAGATTTTATTTAGAAAACACTGAAAGCCCAATTTACGCGGTCGGTTTCCGACCGACACTTTTTTGACCGATGGAAAATGTTGCCATTCAACAAGCACCAAAAAATACCAAAAAATGTGTTTCTCACATGTAAAGTTTGCTTCGATGACAAACCGACGCTTTAAAATTTTGCGTGTTCACACGAGACCGACGATTTATTAACGTAAAGTGTCGGTCGGAAACCTGATCGTGTAAATTGGGCTTAAATCAAACACTAGGAAACGAATAGAACAAATACAAATACTACCCTGGCACTTTTAAGATAACTTGCAGATACTGATATATGTTGGTTATAGGTGTTGGGAAATATTTATGCTATACTATACCTTTATCGCTCCGTTTTAAACTGTATTAGTTTATTTTAAATTTAACTTTCGATGGAATCACTCGATACTTTAGAATCCAAAGTTTAGATTTCATATACTATTCAGCTACTCAGAAAATCCATTAACAAGTTTTTTCATATACCGAAAGTTTGGCCTTTTGCTTGTATCTTGAGTAGTAAATAAAGAAGCAAACGAGTTAGAAACCCAACCCAAGTACATAAATTGTAATACCCAATCTATAGATGGCTCGAACTAAGCCAACTAGTGGCTGACTGGATGGGAGCTGGGTGACTCATTCCGAAGCAGACAACGGAAATTGTTAAGATTTATGGCGGCTGGTAAAAAGAGGGCAGCGCCATATTTATTAGGAAAATAAGTTGGCCCATAGGCAAGCGGGCTGCTTGTGATGCATGCCTGCAAGCCTGGCCAAAACAAGTTTACAAATTTCTGGCTTGCCAGAAGACCCAAAAAAGGATATTACATATCCTGTTCCTAGTCGTGTAAATGCCATTATAGATTGAATATTTGCAGCGCTGTCCCACTCTACAGCCCATTTGATTTACGTTGTTTCAGGACTTCCGCCGTTTCAATGTCCTTTGTCCTTTGCTTTTATTTTCTGTTTCTGTTTCTGTTTTTGTTTTTGTTTTTCTACTTGTGCTCAAGTTCTTTGCATGGTTTTCAAGTGCAAAACGCGACAGCATTGGCCTTGCTCCTGACTCCAGTTCTGGCTCTGAGTTATGTATTGTGCTGCAGAATATGTGAGGCTATTAGAGGCTTACTAAACTCTCTCTCTCTCTCTCTTTCTCTATCTATCTCCACAAAACATCCGCCGGGGCTACGTGCAAGCTGCGCTTTTTCACACACTCCGACAGTGGCATCATCATTGTGTTGGGCTCCTGATTATTGCCATTATGGAATGAAAATGAAAGCCGTTCAAACCGAAGAGCTGCTTCTCCGAGCTCGTTCCCCTCTCCTTCTCCTTCTCCTTCGTTATGTCTCAAGTGACTATTCACAGCCTTTAGATTTATTGAATGTGCGCGATGCTTTCGCTGCTGTCTGTGGCTGAAGCTGAGTCTGCGACTCGAACTGGAACTGGAAGTGGGACTGGGACTGGGACTGAGTTGGTCTGTCTGCTCTTTGGCATTGGGTATTGAGTGTTTATTTATTTTCAAGCATCATAAAAAATACAGCATCAGGCAGCAAGCCCAAGGACCAAGGACTGGCAACTGAGAAGATACGAGTATACACACTCCAACACACATTCAATAATATTTTCGCCTCGTGGCAAAAGCAGCTGCAATTTTTACGCCATTTTATGTTGTGCCGAGCTGAAACCAAGTGTAATTTGTGGTCCGGGAACTTTGTCTATTACCCTTGTACTCTATTATTGTTGTTGTCGTTGTTGTTGTGGTTGTTGTTGCTGTTTAATGAAGCATTCTCTGTGAAGTAGCTGTTGCAATTTTTATTTCGTTTGCCGGTCAATGAACATTGGAAATGTGTTAAGTGCCATCGCTTGTCTTTAATTGTCTACAACTTTGCTAAATGGCTTCTAATGAAGTGTTAAACGTTCACGACCAAACCTAGTACTTTTCTTACCTTTGACCCCTGTTCCGCACATACTATTGCTTTAATACAATATTTTTTACATGAATTAAGTATACGCCGCATTTGAAAATATTTGCCGTGATTTCTCAGGAGTGTTTTTGAAATAGACCCACTTACAAAAACATTCCAAAATTTAAGTAAGCCAACTCTGCTCTGCCTTTTAAACTGCTATGATGTATTTTCCCTTGGTAAGGAAACGTTTCTAAATTAAGCAACAAGGTGCGTTTAATTGTTATTATTATTACTAGCTGTATTCAGTTAAACTTAAATTGAAGAATCAGAAGAAGAATGGCTAAAAGAACTGCAAAATTCCATTAGCAACATCTTGCCAATTATTGTAAAAATTAAAAAAAAAAAAGTAATATGTCCAACGTTGATTATAAATTATTAATTATTCATACAGATAGACAGACTGTCAGATGGACAAACCTATATCGACTTGACTATTAATAATGATCAACTTCCTTTTTATACCATACATTGCCACAAACTTATTACCGGGAAAATACGATTTTTCTTTTGCGGTTAAAAATTTTGAATGTCTTAACTAAATATACTTTTTTGTGATACTTAAATTTGACTGGACACTCGAATGGATCAATTTGACAAGTGCTAAAACAAGTTTTGAATAGACCACCTTTATCACCAAAGAACCAAAGTCATCTATCCACTTAAATCGTCTTGTCGTGCCAAAAATCAAGTGTTATGAGCTGAACAACCGCAATTTGTCCGTTTTTGGCCAAAAATTGGATACCGCTGCAAGTCAATCAGTGGCCTGCAAACTGCATTTGCTTTCGGTCGTCCACCCTCATCACCTACTTTATCTCTGTCTTTGTGCCACATGACGCATACGCAATATGCGTTCTCTGTGATGTTGCCAACACAGCTCGAGGGCATTTCCTCTTTTGCCACCGCCATTACTGTCGTCATTTGGGGCTCGACTAAAACCATCACGCTTCATAAAGTCGACCAGCGTTAGCTTTTTTCTATGTTGTCTCTGTAGTTACACATATGTATATATATAAATATATAAATATGAAGACGCAGCGCGCTTTTTGCTTTATGCATGCACCGGCTACATTTTATATTACACATACATATATTTTTCATAAACTGCAAATTTAGGTCACAACCACGGGGTATACTACATAGTTAGTAAGTGGAAATGAGGCAAGGGCTTGGCCCGAGCCTGGGACATGCATGACAGCGGCTGCTAATGCTGCAACAGCTTCGGGTTCGGGTTCCCAGCGGTCAACGTACGGCGTTGACGATGGCGACGTCAAAGCGTCGTCAAAATGAATATGCGCATAGTTGCTGCGGAAATATTAAACATACGCCGTGTATGCCGCATCGCGAGTGGCGAACATAGCGTGATGTTGCCAAAGTCACCGTAACGAGCGGACCAGTTAATATTCGGAGTGTTCTGTAAATTGAAATCGCCCTCGAACATTTAATTTGAATCATAATCAAGTTTCATTTATTTTTTTTAATTTTATTTTTTTAACTTCAACTGATAATGAATCTAAAATTGCATTCGTTTTGCTTGGCTCAAGATTTGGCTTCAATTTTCGTAATATAGTATTTCACAATTCGCGTTCAGTTAACAAAGACAGCAGGTATTCAAATCAACTGATATTTAAAGCTAGCGAATTTGGTTCGTAATTGATTTTAGGAACACTATCAAATATGAGCCACATACACACAGAGGGGGCGAAATGCTTATATGGCCTGGGGAGTCCTGTTTCCATTTCTCTTCAGTTCCCGGCCCCAAAGTATGATTGCGTGCCTAAGCGCCATCTTACGGCTGATAGCTTCATTACAGTGCTGTTGTTGCTTATTACCCGTTAGTTTGTTGTTGTTGCTCTTGTTCGTGTTCTTAACGTTGTTGCTTTTGCTGCTGCTGCTGCTGTTGCTGTGGTTGTTAGTGTTGCCGGTGTTCTTGGCATGTTGCAAGTGCTGATTACAGAATGGCGTCAAAGTGGACGCCTGCAACATGCGCTGCTTTTTATGGCCCGTTTGTTGCAGTCAACGGTATTTTTCTAATTTTTTCTTAAAGGGTTGCATTTTTTTTCAGAGAGAACCTCGAGCATAGTTTGTTTAATTTTTAAATTGCCAACTGGGCTGCCCTCGGCCTGCCTGTCCCCCAACCTACCTATGGCAGTTGGCCTCGATCCTTGAGGCAATGAGTTCGTTGTTAGCGCGCCGAGTGAAAGTTTCTATTAAGGCGCGAGTGTAATGTGAAGGCGCTTAAGATGTTCAAATTATGATTGGCGCAACGAGACCTTCTCCTAAGCAGTTTTTGCTATTTAGCTAAGTGCGGAAACCTAAAGTGTTTCCCCATTTACCTTCACATGAAGAATGCGAATAATGTGCCAACTGCATGTTGCTAACATTTTTAAAGGCTTCCTCCGTTGATTGTGGATAGGCTTGAATTCAATATGGTTATTTCGCTTGTATTTTTTCAGTTTCAGTTAAAAACAAAGCGGGTGATTACTTATATGACATTTTTCAGATAAACAGATACCTTAATAAATGTTTTTAGAAATTAAGTGTTAGTGTTGTAGTCACCCTTATCGGTCTTTGCGTTTTAAATATTTAAATAGTAAAAAGATACTATTTCCTTTTGTATTTTTCCGATGGTTTCGAAAATGTCAACCCTAAAAATGTTCAATATATATTTTAAAACAATTACAATAAAGTGACAATACTTCTTTATTATAAATATAATATAAGCTTCTTATGTTTATCATTCCCTATCATCACAAAGCTCCCTCGGGCATATGATACTTGCCTTTGTTTATCGCTAGAAAGCACGCTAATTTTGGTTTTTCTTTTTTACTTTACAGTTCCATAAAGTCACGGAAGACGGCAACAGCCGTTGTTCACATGGCGTATACTTCATTTTTTTAATACGTGTCACTAACCAAAAGTTTCCAATATCGCAATATTGAAATGTCAAATGTTGTCGTGTTTTTTATGCATTATATTTGACTTGAAGGGTGTTTTTGTGTGTGAAAATAATTCAATTGAAAGCAAACAAGATTTCCAACTGGAGACGCACCCCAAAAAAAAGGAGGCAGACGGACAGTCAGGCAGTCAGACAGTCAGGTGCAGCAGGTGTGATTGAAGGCTCTGTGAAGGAGAAGAAATGCAAAATAATGTGAAATATTTGAAATTTCATAGCGCATAGCTCAGCAAATGATCCAAAACGTTCGATATCCTTTGTTGCCCCTTGACTTTGCATATCAAGTGCGGTCAAGCATTTCCCTAACAATATCTGAGAGACGAGCTGAGTTGTTGGCTTGATGCGTAAGCAAAAACATTTTCATTCAAGTGAAATTCAATTGTTATCGAGGCAGCAGACAGAGCACAGATAGCCCTGGACATTTGCATGGGAAGGCCAAGGGCTGAAGTTATAAACAGTTTGGGGGTAGCTTATCATAAGCAATAAATGCTAATGGATGAGCTTTGCTTTGGGGGTTTCATCGCAGGGTCCTTGGGGAGAACATCCATTAGTTGCATGGACGGGAGTCCCAGTCCCCAACCGAAAGCGGCGATGTCAACAATAATCCAACATTCCAGTTTGCAACACATCATTCCTCCCTCTGTTGCTGCGGTTGGTTGTCCAACAAAAGGTGACAAAAGATATCGCAATTTTATGAGTAATCCCGACACTCTTTTCATGCCAAGGAAGGGTGAGAGCTGCTGACAAGGACATGCACTGATTACGTAGCGTTACCGACTGCCAACTGTCGACTATCCCAGCACTGGTAATAAAATTCTCACTTCTGGATAGATTTTTGCATTGTCGTTAGAGTAGATAATGTGAGTGGTGTATGGTGTGTGGTGTGTGGGGCTCTGGACCGGCTCTACCTCTATGTAGCAGCTCCCAATCCTGCGGCGACTTCAGCCTCTTTCATTGTTTGTCAGCGTCTGTCTGGCTTCGGATGCTGCGGATGTTGTTGTGAGTCATATTAAAAAGTAACGAGGAAAATATTATGAACCCAGACAAAGGCATTTCCGGCACTGAGACGAGCCCGGGCCACAGCCAGAACCAGAACCAGAACCGAAACTCAGAGCCACCAATATTGGATTCACACGTTGTGCTCCGGGATGTGGGAGCAGTGTGTGTGGGTGTTGAATGATATCGTTGTTCATTGCCCGTTGTTGTTGTTGACTGCCCTCTTTCATTTGCCCAGCAGCAGGAGCAGCAGCAACATGATGTGCCTTCATATTATATTGTATTTTTAGACCAGACAAGTCTGCATTGCTGCATGTTCCATGTTCTTCGCCCTCCGTCTGAGTTCCCTGTATCCAGACCATCCTGTACCATGTACTGTTATGCCATTATTAATAACCATAACTCAAATCTATTGCCGCTTTACTGCTCATTGAATCCTGTTTATGGTCATGGTCTCGTCAGTTTTCTTGCAGCTGCTTTGAGTTTGAGTTAAAAAGTTTTGATTTGACCGCGAACCTTTAGATAAACACTGGTTAGACATGGATACAAATAAAACAGGGGGAAAATGAACTTAATTTTGGCTTGCTGTAAAATGTTTACTTTAAAAATTAGTTAAGAGATGACATGGTACACATATTTTAAAGAATAATTTCAACTTTAGCTGATGCCTTAAATTTCACTACAATTTCAGTTTTTTAGGAAAAGGGTCGCAAAAAAATATAATATTTAATCATTAATATTTTTAATAAATCAGATTAAAATCGCCATCTTAACTTAGATTCGTAAGTAATATTATTGGCTTACATTTAAAAATAAAGACAAAACATAAGAAACAATTGAGAATGTAAAATAGTATTTTAGTGTATTAAAGTGCCCAGTGCTAAATACAAATTATTAGATTTAGTGGTGAGCTGGAACTTTTCGGCATTGAGTTAACATTTTATTGTCCTTAGATACTTATGTCTGTATTTCGGTATATAAAAATACAAATTATTGCCAAACATAGTATGAATATTGTAACTGAGTTATTGTGACAGGGCATCTTGTAGTTTAACATAATAGTCAACTACAAAAAAAGAGAAGTTTCTTTATACCGATAGCATTTATTTGCACATTGTTTATTAGTCTTTTAAGAATTACAAATGACCACCTGCTGACGAATTGAACTTCCTAGTAATAATTACTTATTTAAAGTGCCTTTTATGGCTGTGCTGCTAACTTGTAGGAAAAACTGCTTGAAGGGGAATTTGAGTTCCGTTTGCTCAGTTAGTCGACTGTTGGCATTTGGCTTATCATTCAAAGCTTCAGTTTTGATATGCCGCTAACGGGAACTGCCCTTTGCGATAAGTTTTAATTGTGCTCATATCTCAAGACCCCTTCATGTCCCCCTTTTCCGATTGCCGAGAAGGGCCAAACTTTCTGCCTGGCCATTTGTGTGTGGCGCTAACTTTTTTGGGGCATGCACACTCACACCGACACACACACACACACGCACACAGTCACAAATTGCTCAACAATCCATGTTGCCATTTTACAACACTTGAAATTTCTTTGGACATTTGCTTTTGGCTTAGACCCGGCTTGATGTTGACTTTTACTTTAGCAAATGGCATCTAAGGGGGAAACCGGGGCAGGGGTCCGGTTCGTATAATTTCAATGTGCACTGTCGTAAATAGCATAAGAAGAAGCAGAAGCTGAAGCACAAGAAACTGAAGAAGAAGAAGAAGAAGAAGAAGAAGAAGAGGAAGAAGCAGACACTGGCGTTGAGAACGATGAGTATTTTCTTAATTTTCTTGCGCTTCCTGCACAGCAAAGTTTTGCAGCAGGCAAAGTGCAAGAGTTTTCTAGCTTTTCTAGCTGCAGCAGCTTTTCCGTTTGTCACGACAGACAAGACACCAACATTAAAGTATTATGCAAGCGTATTAATGCACTCAACGGAACAGTGACATGGCAAAAGAAGAACAAGAACAAGAACAAGGAGATGATGATTGCTAGATGATAATAGACGAAGGTAGGAGTGAGAAGCAGAATCTCAAAGTGACCAGCTCGCAATGTTGATAAGCTGCAAGTCAAGACGGACTCGAGTTGGAAATCGGACTCTCAGTCGTCGGCACTCACAGCGTGTGTTACTCGGCCCCAGGAAAACAACTCGGCAAATGCCGTAAAGTTTTTCCAAGGCAGGAAATGCGAGTGAAAAGCGAGAATGTCACTTGCCATTGCTATGGCATTTAAATTTTGAAATTTTCTTCTACACTAATTTGTGTTTGCCTTTTCTTATTAGCTGCATTTAATTAAATTAACCAAACCCAATCGCAATCACAATCTCAAGTAATCTCAATTCTCTGGAGATCCAAACACATGCCAGCTACTGTCTGACTGTTTCTGCTTTGTTGTCCTGTCAGTTGTCAAATTGAATTCTAGCACATTATGCTCAATGGCACAGAACAGACCAATATATATACATACATACGTATGTATACTAGTATATACAAGTACCGTGACCAGTACATCAACAGCACTCCGATTCCCGAGTGTATTTCCATTTGACACCATAACTGATGATGCCCAGGCAAATGGTCGACGCATCGAGCTCGGGGACAGGGACGGAGATGGAGACTTTGGTCTCTCTGCATTAAACGTTCGCACATTAACATGATGTATGATTCCGGGTCCAGGAGTTAACCCCACCCCAGCCATTAGCCACAGAAATGGCCACTTAATGGCAGTTGAGCTGCCTTTGAAGAAGCGACTGCTCCTCTTAAAGCGCGCCTTCAACTTTTGCTCAACACACGCGAATTCCAATCAGTCTACGCCCCTTCGCCATCACCTGGCGCGTAATCAAGTCATGCCCAAACAATTGCAGCCACGCCCCCTCGCCTTCACAACAAACACGCACACTTCTTCGCCTCAGCCACACACACATACACAGGCAATGAAAACACATTGAGCAAACACTTTAGCACACGATATTCATACACAATTTACACAAGCCAACAAAGTTCTTTGAGTTGTTTCCACTGCACCGACGTTGTCGTCATAACGCTAGCAAAAAACGGAAAGCCTCAGCAGAAGTACAGGTTACAATAAATAAATATAATTATATTCTAGAGTTTTTAATATAATTTTTAAATTATTTAATATGTCTGTTTTAAGAGTCATAGCACTGGCAAAAACGGTAGGACCTGGAAAGCAAAGGTTTCAATAATAGATATTATTTAATCTTCATCTTAAACACAAAGTACGCAATTCAATCTTGAGAATCTTTTAACATCTTATGTATAATATTTAACACCATTTTGTAAATATGTGGAAAATGAAACTTATACTAATTAAAATAATTTTAGATATATTCTAATTTTTTATATTGAATTGAGGAACGTTTAAATATAATTTAACTTCATTTAAGCAAACCAATTTTGAGAAAATTTTTACATCTTCTTTATTAAGCACAATTTTCATAAAAATACAAAACTTTTAGATAAATTCGGATTATATATTTTTGTTGCGAATTTAGCTAAAATTTATAAAGAAATTAATATTTTAGAATTTATACGGAAAGTAACTTTTGAGGACATGTTTTAAATAATGCTGAGTTTATGTATACAACAAGTACCAGACATGTATTTTCTTTTGCTGAGTAACTGTTTTCTGCTTCGACTTTCTGCAGGTAAGTGGAAACACGTTACTCGTATCGCGCGGCTTTCAAGTACATTCCTATCTCCATATCTGGCTTTTATTTCAAATAATGTAAGCGTAAAACCAAATGCACTAAGAGCATTTCAAGTGCGCCAATGGGTGGCGTCAAAAGGTGGAGTGGGTGGAGTGGAGTGGGGATTCCCCTTTTGGGAGTGACGGTTATGGTTATGTGAGGCAATGGCCAAGAGGGTGAGCATCATTCGGTCTCCCATTCTCGTACTGAACGAACTCAAGACTGCCTTTCAATCACTTAAGTTTGCTTTGGTTGGTAAGGAGGCCACGGACCCAAAACACTTGAGAGGTCCAAAGGTTATGTCTGGGTGTGTGTGTGTGAGTGTGTGTTGGGCTGTTGGGTGTGTTGTTAGAGGGGTGTGCGAGTGTGTGCTCCAGTTCGCGAGTTGTTTGAGTGAGTGTGTCATTTATTGTGTATTTATTTGACAAGCGCATGCAATGCAGACACATGAGGCTGAGACTCGTGTGCTTTCGGCAGGAGAGCAGGGGAGCAGGGGAGGCACAGAAGACAGACCTGCGACCTGCGACCTCAGACCTCAGTCTGGCATGATGATTTCACCATGTTTAAATGTTAAATGATCCAACATTTACTTTCGTATATTTTTACAATTTTTCTTGGCAGACTCAGACACAAACGCAAACCTTTGTAGCAGATTTTACTTTAGTTTTTCCTGCCTTGGTCCCTTATCAGCTGGCGAAGTCCTTCTGGTTTTCACCATTAGTTAATGTCGTCAAGGCGTCTTCGGGATCCCCTCACAGCTTCCTCTCTCGTTTGTTTTACTTTAAGTTTGATTTATGTCTCTGGTCGCTGACTCAGCTGTGTTTGGACTTGATTCACAGCTGCAAAAGAAATTTAGTGCCCACAAAAAGTTGTTTTGTCCCTATTTGATTATTTTTTTTACTTTCATGTCACTTGTTTGGAAATTAGTTTCGCAAAGTTTTTCCTTTTTTTGTGGCGCACATGTGATTTTGATTAAAAAGTACAATAGAAATTAAAATAGAAAGGTGATTTATTTTGGACCGAACAAGTATTCCACTCACCACAGGGGGAAAAAATCGTCTCTCGTCCACTCAATACATTTTTTTAACCTGACAAAAAACTGGCCGGCTAGAGCAATACGAGTACAATGTTTCATTCATTCATCAATCAGCGTGCGGCATGCATGAAAAATGTCAGCGCGAAAAGTCAAATGGAAGTGGGATTACTGTCAGTGATGTGCTTGAAAATACCCTTTAAAATACATTACAGCTGAAATGCGAGGGAGACTTTTTTAGCTTTCAATTCTATTACATTTAGTGAAATTCGATTTTATTTTATATCAACCAATATGCCTCTCGTTGTACTAGGTATGTCAAGAGGTATGCCAACCTCGCCCGCTTCAATAAATTGTGAAGAACCTTTTTATTTTGCGCTATTGAAGACTGGCAAGTCACTCTTCAGTGGATGCTGCGAGAGTTGCTGCCGTACAGCAATCAATATTGATTGCATAATGAATGACAATCAATGCTGTGTTTGACACTTTCCATTTCAACTCACACGCTCACATGCTGCGGACCGCTGAGAGTGTGAAGGGACACCTGCAAATTGCTTTAAGCCAACTACAAACCACAAAAAATGCACTCTAATTGTACTCGTATTTAGATCCAAAACAATTTCTGAAGGTTCAATTGCCAATGCGATGTCAAAGATTCCAGCCATGATTCAATTGACATTCTGAATGGAACAGGCAACGGATGTTGATCCATGGCAACGACATTCCGACTTGATGTCCTCATTCTCAATCTCATTCCCGTTTTCGTTGGTGTTCATGTGCATGTCCTTTTGCCGGTTGATGGCTCAGACTGGTGGCAGTTGCAACTGCAACTGCAGCTGACTGTCCAGTCAGCCGCACAATGACCACCACTTGCTACTCGCCTGGTCCGCCAGCGTCTCCTCTTCAACTGCAGCTCCTTCTCTACTGCTCTCAACTTCTGTTGGCCTAGACTCCTGTTTATTGTTGTTGCACCAACATTTTTCCTTTTTTCATTTTTGTTAACTTTTGTCGACAACGGCCACGTTTATTTCGCTGGCTTTTGGCCGTGTTTTCGTGGTGCTCGTTTTCTTTGTTTCGTTTTGTTACATTTGGTTTTATTTGCTGCTGTTGCCTCAGCTACTACCTGCTGCTATTTCGTTTAATACTCTTTGTTAAGTAAAGTCAACTCGACTAAATGATCTGAATGCCAAAAGGAATAGTTGTAAGCGTATTGTACCTTCTTACAGTAACTTGTTTTCAACATTATTGAGAGTTAATTATTGAAATAGATGTAAGTCTCATGTTCTGATTTTAACACCCATAGTTAAAAAATAAATGCAATTAAGGTAAGAAACACCATTAACTTTTATGACATACGAGCTTAATTCCCATTCCCATTTATATGTAAACTGTTTCAGTTGTATCTATTCTATCACTCTTTAACTCGTCTTTTAAAAATATTCAAAATTATGGATAACTTGTAAGCTCAATGAGGCCAACAACTCCACCTGAAGAGTATTCAAAATTCGACAAAATTGAAAAGTGTATTCTGTTCCTGTTGTGTGCATCACTCAATCGGCACCGGGAGTCTCTCAGTCGATGTGTTTGTGTTATTCTCTAAATTGAACATATTTCCGTTCGAAATGTTGCTCACGATTCTTTCGTTTTTTTTCGATTCAGTGCTACTCTGAGTACTACGAGTACTCGCACTATATCAACGGGGTATTCATTTCCTGTTTGCAACGGTTTCAGAATGACGTCGAGACACTCGAGTGGGCAAAACTGAAGCAGCAATCGAGTTTATTGAATTGTAAACTTTAATAGTGAAACATTTGTTAACCTGACAATTGAAGAGTCTCCTTTAAACTTTGTTTTTTTTAAACAGAAAAAGCAAACCTGTTTTATATATTCATTGAAACAGTAATAGAAATACCAAAAATTCATTTATGCATATTTAAAATAAATTAATTGAATATAAATCGTTTGTATTACGCTATTTTTTTGTTTTTAACATTTTTTTCTGTTCAATTGAATTAATTTTAGTAGCGTTATTTAAATAAAATCTACTATACTTTTTTAGTTTCTTTCAATCTCCCTGTCAAAATATTTATATATAAAATGAATTTCATATAGTATTTTAAATTGATTTGTTTCTGTCAATTAAATCCAATATATTCTCTTTACCCATGCTATAAATTACATCAAAACTTTAATTGCTCATAAATGTCATCTGGAAATTGAAAAAATTCCTGTAGCTAACTTCTAGCATTTTGTAGTGTGCTAAATATTTACTATACTTATTCCATATTCGAGGAATACTACTAGTATATAAATAGATGAATTGCCAGCATAAATTATTCACTTATACTGATTTCGGAAATTTCGTTTCCAATTTTCATTTCCAATTGTCCATTGTTCAGTTTGTATCAAAGGAAAATTAAATTTTTGTGGGTTTAACTACAACTAATTTTTATCAGCATTTAACACTAAGTAGAAACCAGACTGTTACATTTATCAAAACCAATTTAATTTTCAACTTTTGGGTTTAGGTAGTTTTTTCCAAACCCGTTCATTCAGGAGTCTGTCATTTACATTTTTTGACTTTGAATTAATTTCTACCAAGTTTTATATTTAATCTAAGACGTAGATGCTATATTTTCAATCAAATTTATGAACATTAACTTAGAATATATAATTTCCAATTGAAAATTTGTTTATTTTATAGTAATAAATGATAATCTATTAAGGAACTAAACTTTTTTTATTTTACATAACCCTGTGTTGCAGCTTAAGAAGTTATATGACATACGTTTCTACATTTATATCAGTTCTTTATGGTATGTTACGTCCACAGCACATTAAATTCGTTAACTCTAAAAAAGTTGCAATTTCCGTTTTGGGTTATACATATAAACTTCATTTTGCCTGGTTCAGCGTTTAATTTTTTCCGTAGCTCATTTTTACCATTGTTGCTGTTTTATGCATGAATTTGGGTGTTTGTGTGTGTGTGTTGTGTAGGTGTGTGTGTGCTACGCGTTACATAAAATAAATATTTTAACAAGTGTTATTTTAATTGCGTGCATTGCTGCGTGAGCAACAAATGTGTGTGAGTATGTCCTGTTGTTATTGTTATTTAACTTTGTTTATTGTAGTTGTAGTCGTATATTTATATTGGAATTCCAGGTATGTTCTGCATTTCCATGTAGAAACGCCCACAACTGCTCATGTGGCGCGTGTGGGCGCATAACTTTAGGCGGACACTGTCACTCCCATTTTTATTTGCATTCGAGAATCTGTAACTGGGCAAAACGGCAAAACTTATTGCATATTGAATATTCATGAATCCGCATTTTTACTGACTTTAGTCGTTTTATCTGATTAACGCCCGAAGAATAAATCCCAGACGCGTCCTTCAATCGAAGCAGAGCCCCAATTTAATTTGCCCAACGAGCTCAGACGATGGCAAAACTTTTCACTTTGTCACCTTTTTTAGCGAGTGGAAAGAGCGTCTGACGATGAATGCTGAAGCTGGGGGACTGAGTCTGGTGGCTGCATAAATCAATTCAATTTGTAATAAATTTCAAACTTTTCATTTTATATTAATTTTTATGCCAGCGTCTTTGTCGCTTTGCGTTCTCTCTTCCCGGCGAAAGAAATCAATTTTATTATAATAAAATAAGTGAAAGAAAAGTTGTGGCTGCTCCCCGGTTAGTTTATCGTGTGCGGTCCAAGCATATTTTTGTACCACTTTTGCTACCTCCACCTCTACCCCAACCAATCCTCCTTTCTCTCTCTCTGTCTCAGTCTTTTGCTTGTGACGCATACGCCCTGTTGTCCAAGCGCCGTCTCCTTGTTGCCCCTTTCCCCGGCGCCTGCTTCTACTGACTGCAGCTTAACAAATTGACTTTCTCCGGCCGCAACGCGCCTTAGTTTTTTGTTGCATACTTACGTGTCGCCGAGGCCGGAGCTATGGCCGAGGACTCGTTTCTTTTCATTCTTTCTTTTTATTATGATTATCATTTGAGTTATTGCTGCAGGCAGACGCAGTATCAGGACTCCTGCTCCACGAGCCTCTGCCTCTTTTATGGTCCGTCTGGTCGCGTTGTCGTCACTTTGTCTGCGGCATAGTCGCCAGTCGCCGCCAGCTCAGCACATAATTCCCAATGCCAGCTACTATTTGGGCGTTTCTGACAAATTAATATGCATTGATTGCCGAACGGCATACTCCAAAGAAGAATGGAAATGAGTAAGTAGTCGCTAATCTTTCCAACTGAGTCTGGGCCCTTTAATATGAATCTCGAACGAACAAATTGTTCTTTGCCCTCTAAAGAAACCTAAAAGAAATCCCTTAAGAAGATCTCAAGCTACCCAATGAGATTCTGAAGAAAATCAATCAAAGTCCACGTCGCACCCTTGCCAAAAAAATGTCTCAGACCTTAATTACGAACAAATGAAAACCATAAAAATAATGCTATAATAAAAACTTATAATCTGAAATCCGGCAGCAACAAGTTACTTCAAAATCGGCCAAACCCTTCTTACTTCTATTAGTGGCATGGATCTTGATAACTTATTTTAATAAAATCTAATGAAATACAGTCGAACTTCCCTAACTCGAATCACCATTATCCAGGAAAAAAGTTCGAGCTAGGGAGACTTCGAGTTAGGGAATTTTCTTTTTTTTGTATATTAAAAGAAACTACAAATGCATTCAATCATAAAAATTGCAAATTTTTCTTGTAATTTTCAACAAAAAAGGATTTCAGTTTGATCAAGACCTTTCGATACTCTCAAAAGTTGGTTTCTTCGTTCTTTTGCTGTATCCAGAAGAAGTTCCCGATTCAAATGTCATCATAATTAATATTTTATTTTTTAATATAATGAAAAATGTGTTTGCTGACATACCACATTTTTCAGCAACTTTAATTTATTTGGTCTACTTTCAAATTCCTTAACTACTAATAAGTTTGAATATTTCTTTAAACATTTAGTACACTGATGCTCTGACAAAGAACATCTTTCCTTTCACAAGCCTAAATAATTGTTGATGCAATATTCTATAATATTACATCACCATATCGAGCCCTTTTTGCGGATATAACGTAAGCGACATTTTTCCGAAATTTGTTTTTTAATGCAAATGTGTTCATTAATATTAATAGTATCTACACTAAAAATATTAAACTTTAATTATTTATATTTCCGGAGATATTGGCCTGTCAACTATAACGTAAGCGACACATGACACGAAGAAATCAACTTAACGAAACCTAAAAACCTTTCTCCTGTAAAATTTGCTTTTTGTCGCTTACGTTATATCCGCAAATAGGTCTCGATATGTTAATGTACATCAATATTACATACCCAAACGAGCCGGTAACAAAAGCATAAAACAGAAACGAAAAAGAAATTCAAACTTTATTGGAGATTTTCCCGAAAAATTCGACTTACAGAAGCACGGGCCAATATTTTTGTTCGAGTTACGGAGAAATTTGACTTATGGAAGTTCGAGTTAGGGAAGGCGATTTGTATGAAATTTGCTCAGTAAACGCTATTGCCACTCCATTTTGTTCAAGTTAGAGAAACAGAGAACAGTGATGAGATTTGATTGCGGCTATTTATTTTATTTAGGAACAGCTTTAATCCATTTCTACATAATACAATCGAATTCTTTCTCTCAGTGTACTTATTACAGCTCAGACTTTTCCAAATGATATTGGATTAAGCTTCAAGCTTTCCACTTTTTCTCGTTCTATATTTACTTCTCTCTCTCTCTCTCTAATTCTATCTCTTTCTTATATTTCCTCTATCGCTGTCTCTTTCGCTTGATAACTTAATGTGCTGAGCCCAATGCTGACCCGCCTACTCACCATACAGCCGCCTTCAATGCAATACAATCAATTTGCACAAAAATTTTTGTCATTTGTTAAATTGAAAATTTCTAGCTGCAGGTTATAATGTGCCATTTGCCGGATTCAGCTTTGGCTGGGACTTGGTCTGCTTTGAATGCTGCCAAATTCCTTTGCACATTTCAAATGCCCTTTGTGAAAGGCCTATAGTCCTTTTGGTCGAATATCCTTGCACTGGCCCAGGCATGTAATGGAATTTTGTTGATAGATTTGCCGCTGGCAAACTGCAAACTTGCATTGAGTTAAGGTATTGTTGATTTTTAATTGTCCCGACCCTCGTTGTGGAGAAGGCAGGCAAATGAAATAATTTATAGCCCACTTACCACAGAGCAGACGACCGCAAAGCTGCAGCTGCTCTCAGACTCAGACTCGTATTCAGACTCAGACTCAGTCTCAGACTCTGGGATCACAACTAAGAGTTCATCTCGCATGCATTTGCAAATAAAATATTATTTAACCCAAAGCTCTTTGTCTGCTGCTCTTCTCGTTATTGCTGTGTGTATTGTTGTTTCTGCCGTTGTCGGCTACCACGAATTTGTGCTCTTAAACCCCGAGTACAAACAAAGCGCCAACAACTCGGCTTTGCTCTGTAATATCGAAATAGCTGGGGATCAACAATACCGTTTGGTGTTAATTCTTAAAGAGCCACTTGGCGCACGGGAAACGCAAACAGAATAAGTACGTTTATGAGAGTCCCAAATATTCTATAGGGCGATGTACAATTATAGTCCATGTTCTCTCGGATAGTAACATTGTATTGGGAATTAACGTTATTCGTACTATAAATTCGCATCGAGATCGGATGGACATTCCGAAGTCCATGGCTGTTTTAAGCTTTCAAGCAACGCAAGCGCCTAAAGGTATGCAGTAATTTTTTCCCGAAAGAAACAACATAAGCTGATTACCAAATAAACTTAAGGCCAACTAAAATCAGCGAAAATAAAAAAAAACACTTTATTTTTTCTCTTCTATTCCCTTTCTCTATCACTATTTTTTCGATTTAATATCTTTTTTTTGCTGGGCAGTGTAAAGTGTCTTTCGTAAATGGCTTCTAATTCCTTTTATTAGCAGCTTATACTTGAAGCTCTTGAGCATTTCGACATTGTTCTCACCACTCGAAAGTCATCTCAATGTGGTTGCTGTCGCTGCAACACGTGGCGTATGTGCAATGTAATTGCGTATACGTCGCGACTAAGCGAGGGACAGACAATTGCTTTATGGCACCACATATACAGTTACTTATACTCACACTCTCACACACACAATCATATATACAACACACACGTTTTATTGAAGTGTTTAACTCTTGGTTGGACATTAAGAACGTCTGGTGTTTCTCCTGTTGTTGCTTCCTCCGGCTGTGGCAATCAGAGCGTTGTTCTTTTACGGCTGGCAATGCAGTTGGCAGTAGTACCTGACAGCAGCTGGTGATAGCTGAGCACTTGGTCGCATCTTGGGCTCATCATCAACGCCAAGTAAAGGCCATCCTTGCAACGGTTGTGGCTTTTGTTGTTATGGTCGCTTCTCGTCAGCATTTTGTCGTTATCGTGGTCTTCTGGTCTTTTGGGTGTCGCTGCTGCAAGTTGTGGCATTTATGGCGCACTTTCATCGTCAATGGCCTTAGTGTTCTGCCTCCCACTCACTGTGTCACAGCCTGGCAGGACAATTAATTAAATGTTGCGCGAAGTGCAGACGGTGATGATAAAGCAGATGACAACAGGTCTGACAGCTTCAGCCAGATCCTTCATCCTCTCTATCATTCCTCCAATTTGACGTCTTCTTCCAAATAACCAGAGCTCTTAAAAGTTCGTTAGCCAACTGGCTTTATATCTGTTTTAAAAAATTTACAAATTGATAAAACTCAGGCTAAGGTATTGCAAAGGAAAGGAAAGGATGTATAAAATTACCTAAAATAATAAGTGTTATTTATGTCCCTAAAATTGAGTCAAGACAAGATAGACATGGGTTTTAATGATTTTTTATCAATTAAAAAAATTACAAAAATTAAATTAAGTTAAATTACACAAAACCTTAAAAAATGCACTAATATAAAATTTAATTATGGCACATATGAAAGTCTTGTGCAAGGGGTTTAGTTCGATTATTGTTCAAGCATGAACATCTGGCAGCCATAAAATTATGTCCCGAAAACACCGATAAACAAATACATATAACATAATAAATTTTTTCAGTACGAAATGTATTAAATTACAAGCGCCTAGCGGTTAACTTAAGACTTCTTTTTACTAGTTTCTATAAATATTTTTTTTAGGTATTAAATAACCGGATCTTATTACTATAGTAAAAAAAAATACAACTTTATAAATGTATTTAAATATTGAATTGTTTAAAGGTGAACTGTTTTTACATGAGCTGCATTTTTTCAAGCTAATCTCTTTAATAGTAGTCAACCTTTTTTCAAAGGACTATATGGCACAATCCGAAAGCTCTAAATCAAATGTTCATTATGCCAAATGTGTTTTACACTTTCAGTACAAGTTGGTAAAAAATCAATCAAATTTAATCGCTTTTAACGGGGAGCAATCAACATCCGTTGCATTAATTTGATGTTGCGGCCCTGCTAACCATATTAAAATCTTTATCAAATCGAAATTAAAAACCAGTTCGAATTGCTTCCTTGTGCCATCCCCCGCATGGGACAGACGCACACGGAGAGAAAGCTAGAGACCCATTTGCCCAGATCTCCATCCTTTTGGCTTGGCCATAAAACTTTAAATAAATATGCAGCGTGTGCTGCCATTTGCCATTTGCCGTTTCCAATGCCGTTTCCAATGCCGATGCCGATGCCAATGTCTGTAGTCTTCCTCTGCTGTCTGCTCCGTAACCGATAACATCATTATTGATGAAGCCGTGGGTTGCCGGAGTCGGAGGGGTTGGGCCAGGACAAAAGTCACAGTCGGCAAATGGCAAAAAGGCAGCAAAGCGTGCGGCGCACGAACAGATTGCAGGAATGTTCCTCGTTCCTCTGCAGCCTCTGCAGCCTCAGCTGCCACAGCCACACGGCAACGGCTCTCACTTCCGACTGGAGGATTGGGAATAGGCAGTGAAGGGGTCTGGGACACTGGCATTGGCTCTTGGGGATGCATGGGGTGCACGGAGTGCATGGGCACAACGGAAGGGCTCGTGAGCTCGTTTAGAGATTGGAAATCGTAGACATCGTCGACGTCGACGTCGCAGTCGTTGTCGTTGTCGTAATAACTGTAATTGATTTTTGATTTGTGATTTAATTTAACACAGTTAAATGAATTGAAGTGAAGAGGCAACGCCATGGATTCGATTCAACTATAGTGAGATGGAGACAGATTGACTGATAAAACGAGGCTTAGCTTAGGTATTTACTTTCTGCGATTTCGAGCATTTGTCACTTTAGAAGAAAGATTAAGATATTCAATTGCTTAGCATCTTTTACAATGATGTCCACATTGTCAGATTAAATGACAGCTGTTTCAAAAGCTATCTGCGAAGATAATCATAATTTTGTATTACATCATTTTAGATTTTACAATAATTGATTGTGACAGACAGAGAAACGGAAAGAAAAATACAGAGTTAATACCAATTCGGAGTTAAGAATTTGTTTCGTTTTGGAGCAAGCGCCTAAAAAATAACGTTGTTAATAAAAAACTTTTTTTTTAACCAAAAGTTTAAAGAGACTTTTAGATCAAGATTTGGCGACGTTTAAGGACCAAGGTTATGTATTTTATTCTCCATCCCAAATATCAACCTTCTTTCTTGATAACTAATGAATATTTTTCCAAATAACTTTTCTTCCCCCTCGTATTAAAATACGTTTTCTTGTAGTACTCCCTTATTTACTTCAGAGCTGGATTAACCCTTCAATTCTTGTAAAATATCTCCATATTGTGTTTAATTTTCTTTGCTTTTGATTACCAGCTTTCAATGAAGCTCTTGGCCAAACCTTTTTGTTGTTCACTGTTGCTTTTGAGTCCAGCCCCCGCCCAGAGTTTCAATTTGCTTTGTCATTCCGTTGCAAATTAATTCCCATTTATGTAGCTACTCTTTTTTGGTGGTTGCAAATTTCATTAGGCAGCACAGGGACCCACCACGAGATCCACCAGTAAGCCGGCAGTTCTCCGAAATTTGCTCAATTCAACTTCATTTGCAAGCAAACAGCCAACAACTGAAACTCCAGCAAACAACAACAACAAGAACAACTCTTGACTTGATTTTATGAGTTTTGGGGCAACTAGAAATTGCTGCAATAACACTAAAGCATCCCCAAAGCCAGACCAGAGATGAATCCAACAACCACATCCAGATCCTCATCTACATCCTCTTCGTCGCAGTCGCAGCTGTGTAACCTTCTGGCCAATTATATTGAAAACTTTCAGCTCTATGGAATGCTAGAGTCCCCATTCCCTTTCCCTTTTCCATCAACTTCTCCTGCCTCCTGCCTCTCGTGTCTCGTGTACTTCTGACTAATTCTACATTTTAATTGATGCTCGTTTTGTTTTATGGGTGTGTGTTTCTCGTTCAGCGTAGAGCGTAGAGCGATAGAGCTGCAATATCTGTCCCTGGACCCATTTATGCCTCAACTGCATTGTCATTTGCATATCTTGCCCGGCATTTGCTTGTTCTCTGACAGATAGAGAGAGAGGTAGAGGTAGAGGGAGAGAGTGAGAGTGAGAGAGCTTTTGTTGTTGGGCCACTGACGCAATTTATGAGCCACTGGGCTGTGGTTTACTTTTCCACGCCATCAAATCGCAGCCACCTAACCCATGACTGGCATAATTCACACGCGAATGGCTTTGAAATCAGCTTAATACACACACACACATAATATACACACACACACACACACGTACACTAACCCATATGCATTAGATGCGTTATATGGCACATCTTAGCAATCTTATCGGGTATAACACAGCTCATGTAGCTCGGAAATCGCTCGAATATTGAAATTGCCAATTTTGATATTCATTAAATGCGTCATGCCACTCCCCCCAGTCCCCTCTGTGGTCCCTCATTTGGCTGCCTGCTCTGTGCATGGGAGCGTGCTTATCCAGGCATCAGTTTTCGCACAGCGCCAATCAAATTCCATAAGCATCAGCGTCGCTAAGCAGCGAAATCAATAGGGCCAGGACCAAGTCAAAACCCTGAGATCCTTTTCCCCCAACTCCTCCTTAGGGGGGTTGGGCGTCATGTATCTCATTGCCGATAACCGCAAAAAAATAAAATACAAAATTCGCACGCTTTTTATACATATTTAATTTGGTAGATGTTGCGATTCATTATGAAAGACTTTGCTTGATTTAAAGCTTTAAGACCTTGCCCTGCATATATGGATATATTATAGAGAGTACGAGGGTCGAGGGTTGAGGAGTCTCCTCATGCTTCGTTTATGTGTTGTGTAAATTTCATCAAAATAAATACAATTTATAGCGTAATAAGCCAATTTATGCGCCATGTTCGCATTTCTAGCCAAGAAACGCACAATTTACATAAATTTACGGGCCCTGTCAAGGGAATTGGTCGGGGCACATGTTATTTAACACGAGCTGAGTATATATAGGGCCAATGTTGAATGTATAAATGGCAAATAAATAATATTTGATTGCCCCCACCCAGTACATAATTTAGCCCCTCCCCCAACTGATTTATTATACAACTTTCGGCTGGGAATTGTACAAATAAAAGCAACCATCAAAGTCCAGCAAATAATCTTCTTGTTGTCGCTATATTATTATCATTCAACTACTATTGTGTCAGATGTCCCAGTTTGATAATGGCGAAATCTCGCTGGTCTAAGAGTAAAATTGAAGTTGGGATTAAGAAAAGAAAGTCTAAATGGGAACATTTTATTGAAATAAACAATTATATGGAATTTAATTTAATTTTACACAATCTGTTAACATTTTAATAATCAGAAAAAAAAACCGTCGCTTAATCTATATTGTACTCGTTAAAGTGACTACTGCAATCAATTTGAGAAGCGTAATAAAACTAGAATACTGCACCACATGCCGATCCAGTTTTTCTAGCTAGAAACAATTGCTGGAAATTGCAGATAGCAATCGTTAAAAGAGTAAGAAAACAATTTAAGCGCAACGATAACAAAACTTCACAGAAAAAACATTCCGCAAGAGGGAACCAAAGCAAGAAGCTTTGATAAATTTGTATGCGATAAAGAAACCGAAAGAAAATGGCACCGAAGAGTAAATTTAATGAAAATGAAAGAACAAAAAAATGCTGGACATGGCGTATGAGCAACGTTTTTAATTGTTGAACATATGTTTTAGAAATTGCTGTTGCAGTTTAACTGACTAGCAAAGAATGGAGAAAAAATGGAGAGAAAAAACAGCGTGGAAACTTGTGAAAGTGCGATGAGAACGATTTTTAAAGCACGCACCACACTCTGTGGTTCACAGGAGACTACAAATTGCAGGAGGACGACATGGCAATGTCCTGAAGACAATATGAATAAAATCGGCAATATCTTTTTCCCTCTTGTAAAACTGAACATTATTTATATAAAAATAGATGTGTGTATTCAAATACACCAAAATTTTAATACAATAAAATTTAAATTGAATGGAATTTTCCTATTCAGAACTTTAGTTTGTTTCACTTATGAATCGACCGATCTTCATTATTTTTATAGTCGATGTTGAATAATAGTGCCTTATTTTAATTTTTATATCTACCCAGTTGTGCATTCAAAAGCTTTAGATTATCATCAGAACTTCGCCTTTTCTTTATAGCTTTTAAGTGTTTGTTTCCTTTCATTAGCCATGTCCTTTCTTCCATTGTATCCTGTCTACTGCTCTTGGCAATGAACTGTCGACTTCCGCAGCAAGGGCTCATAATGGAATGCACTAGTCCGTAAATTTTACTTCTGTCCCAAATGATATATATTGTGCGATGAGTACTAGGCTCAAAGCGGCACTAGGCTCTAAGTGAAAAATAAAGAAAAATGGTGTATACAAAAGATAAACAACATAATAGGGCAGAGTTGGGGGTCTGCGGCTGGACAGGGGGGAAGCATAAAGTAGAACTGTATTTAATTAACCGACATTGCAATTACAAATTCTGTGCAACGCGGCGCACTGAACCAGGGCCACGTCCATGTCCACGGTCAGTGCTCCGTTTCCCCCATGACCAAAGGGACCAGGGACAAAGCAAAAGCAGCAGCAGCAGCAACAGAAGAAGCAGAATCAGCAGCTGTTCGGCATACTAAAAAGAAGAACTCAAGACCCAAGCGACGCGACGAACTGCAGCAGCGACGGCAACAGCAAAACAATTTCATTTTGTTCACAAGCGGTAGAAGGACGAGAATTGCAGGAAGAGGGACAAACATAAACGTGGCCAGAGATGGAGCTGCCGAGGCTGTAGCTGGGCAGCGGTCGAGGATGACTTCTCTCTGGCGAATGTACACAATGCAGCAAATTCAAGGAGTGCAAACAAAAGCCCAAAAGCGCAGTGGGAACTGCAGAGGAACCTTTTGCCTTTTGTTTATAGCTTCGACGATTTACACCTTAAAGAAGTAAAGCATTCTTTCTCTCTTCTCAGCCGTGCCATGTTCCCTGCCTCCGACTGGCAAAATATTAACGGTGGCCAAGTTATCGTTCTCAGGCAGCTTCAGTGGCAGCTCCTTATCAGTTTTGTCTACAGGCGGCAGACAGTCGCCTCTCCCTGCACTCCGCCGTCCCCCATTTATAAAAATGGTAGAAAAAGTTCTGAATAACTCAAAGTCTTAATGAATTATGGGCTCGCCGTTGCCGTTGCTTTTACTCTCTGCCCGGCTGCTGTCTCGTCTACAGTTGGAAAAGTTGAATTGAGTTGGCGATTCATTCAGTCTACACGTTGAAGCTGATTTGTGGGGCGATAATAGTGATTATGGCGATTATGAAAAGGCTTCAAAGCTCATTCCAACATTAATTTGCTTCATACTTCTCGTTATTTGATATCCATTCGCTGATACACGAAATCCATTATCTCATAGAAAACGAGTACAACGAATATTTCACTCTTAAGTTAGGTATACATTTTTATAATTAACCAACTTCGCGGTAGCAATTCTTTTTTGGAACTACTTTCTTAAATAACAATTAAGTACGTTAAATATATCAATTCAACATCCAAATGATTTCCTAGATATCCTAGCTGATCGCTCGAGCTTAATTCATCTTACAATTTGTAGTAGTCTGTGCTTATAATTTAATTAACATTAAATATTTGAAAACCATTTACAACTCACTCCTTTTGTAAAGTGATATTACCTTTGGATTCAAAACTCAGATACAATTTATTTGAGAAAGTGTCTTTACACCGTTTTCAGATTATATTCAATCGTGATATTCGTTTTGTTATCGTATTTATAATTTTTTATTTATTGTCAGGCTAAAAGCAGCCGACACAACCATTAATTTAAAAATATAACATTAAAGTTTGAAAAGTATATATATATTTAAATTACAAAATAAATTATAATTAAAAACTCTGGGGAATCTAAAATGAAAAAGAAAATGATTGGCCCAACATTTGTTGCTAGGATTGGGGAAAACCCAACCCAGAAAAACCCAATCAGACCAAAATAATATTAATACATAGTTAGTTGGTTAGACTAGTTAAACAAGATAATATAGAGGCTTTAATAGTGAGCGGAGAACACTCGAACCTAATCGTAGGGTACAGTCTGTTATAATCTGCACACAGAGAACGAAGAGGTTCATGCAATTCCCAGTTAGTGAAACAACGTGAAAGATGTAAAGGATTAAAGTTACGAGTTACTCTAAAAGGTACATTGAAGGTTATTTCCTCCAACAAATTAGCCGAGTCTATATGACCGTGCAGTAATTTGTGGATGAACATTACTCCAAGCATAATTCTACGGTTAGTAAGAGAGGGAAGATTGAGTAAGAGAAGTCTACTAGAATATGAAGGCAACTGAATTTCCGAGTTCCAACTCAAGCCGCGTAAAGCAAAAATTAAAAATTGTTTTTGAACAGATTCTATCCTGGCGCGATGGGATTCATATTGGGGGAGACCACACACATGATCCATATTCAAGAATCGGACGAACGAGAGACGTGTATAGAAGTTTAGTAGTAAAAGGATCATTAAATTCCTTGCTTGGACCATCGCTTAATGAACCCAAGAACTCCCATAGCTTTATTGACTGCAATAGCAATATGTTTGTCAAATTTCAGTCTATGATCAAGAACCATACCCAAGTCATTAACTGATCTTTCGGAATCATTTAAGCATTCCAATATAATGCCATTAAGTAAATACTGAGAAATATTTCGCGAAGATCTGTAAAAAGTCATAACTTTACATTTGGAACTATTAAGATTTAATAAATTAGCTTGGCACCAGAGATAGAATGCATTTAAGTCTGCTTGCAAGAGAATATAAGAAGAAGACAATCAATTCATGAGAGTTATCAGGAAGAAGTGAATGCGAGTCATTTGAGGAAACCCATCGAACATCAGAGAGATTGAAATCACCTAATACAAAAAGAATGTCAGTATCGGAAAGTAAAGATGATATAAATTTAATAGCAATCAGGTGATTATCGTATACAGCCATATCGGAAAGAGGTGGAATGTAAGAACAAGTAAAATAAACGGAAAATTTATTAAAAGAAACTTTCACACAAATAAACTCGATATCAGAATTTAATGTGGTTGAAAATAGGTTCTGAAGACAGATTAGAATCCACGGCCAGCAGCACTCCGCCACCTTTACGAGCTATACGATCACATCTATAAATAGAGTATTTGGACGAAAAAATAAAAAAGTCTGATGTGGCAGGCTTGAGCCAGGTCTCAGTAAAACAAATGACATCGAAATCAAAAGAATGACTATTAAGATATAGATTAGAGAGTTTACTATTAAGGCCTCGTACATTTTGATAAGCTAGAGTTAGAGAAGAAATTAGTTTTTTGATACTTCATTTGAAGATGAAGCAGGTAGAGAGGAGCCAACACCTGAGATCGGAGCCCGATCTCTCTTTCGAGTAGAATTTCCCTTGTATTCAGCAACAAAGATATGTTCGGGCCAGAAGTGTTGATGACAAATTTTATCAAAAACCTTCTCCGAACATGATATCTTAAATGAAGATATTTCCCTAGGGTAATTGAAATTAAATTTATCCACCGAAATATCAGGATCCTGTATAATGTTTTGGATATAAGCCTTAACATCATACGAGGATTGATGTTTGGCAAGCCTAGAAACAAAGACATGCTTCAATAGGCTTCGGAGGAGGAATGCCTTGGAGGGGCTTAGACACGCGAGGAGGTACGACAGTCAAAGTGTTGCCTGCCTTAACAACTGGCGTGGAATTTGATTTTACTCTGTTGGAAACAGACGGAACAGGTGAGGCGGAAACTGCACTATCGAGTGGGTTGTGGTCAGTCCTAGCTTGCTGAGAAGTAGATGGCTGAGAGTTTACAATAGATGGCTGCAGACCCAGGTCTGATGGCGGGATTGAAAAGGATATCTGCGCCTGGCGCGGAGCAGAACTACTTTTTTTTCGCTTAGGAGGTTCATTTAATAAGGATGAGTTATTAAACAAATTCTCCATATCCGAAAAAAGGACATTTGCCTTATGAAAAATTTTTGACAAGTCCTTGAAACTATCTCTAGTTCGCTCCATATATTTACGGACTTGCACCTCTATGTCCCGGCAAGTATCACAGCGCCATCTCAAACCATTGTTCTTCTCAAGACAATCTTTGACTTTAACCGTTATACCAGCACACTTCAAGTGAAAAGTCCGGTCACAAAAGAAGCAAGAAATGAATTCTTGCTTGGGGTCAGGTCCATGACACTTATTAAAAAAACACACTAAATCGGACGACATAATAAAAAAGGGTATTTTATAGTCGACTATGAAATACTTTAGGGGAATGATAAACGAAATGAAGAAAGTGCAAAACAATAACAAACGTTTGGTCACAATCGGCCGCTTGCACAAGTTGAAAACACAAATATGCTAGGTGTTATTATTGAAACAATCACTGTTTTTACACAATAAAAGCACCAACAGAACACCAAAAACGTAGATATCACAACAAGGCAAATTTAATATAATAATTACGTGTTAGAAATGCACTAAAACAAGAACACAAAAACACGTCTATACAGAGAGAGAGTTTGAATGTTATGTTAATATTAATATACTTGACAAATTGAAAAAATAAACGAACAAAAAAATTATTTCATTATTTTATTATAATTGTAAGGGGTTCAAAAATATATTTTTTTCAAAACAGTTCCTTTATATTTTTTCCCTATCTCTATTAACTAAATATTTATGTCATACATAAGCTTACTTTACTTGTCTTCTTCATTTACTTGTCTTTCTTCATTTCTCACAGTTAATATTTTAAATTACTATACCAATAAGTTGACAACATTCTATTTATGTTAATTATTATTCCGATTGTTACTATTTTAATGTACTCGGAGATAAACAGAACAAAATAATGCTCGTACTCATATTCATAAACGTATTTCTATTTCAGCACAAGAGAGTTGAAGAAGAAATAGAATCGTGTACATGTAAATAATGAGAACTGTTCCCAACTGGAGCTGGAGGAAACAACAATCTGCTATAAATAAAATTCCAAAGCATAAAATCTAAACAACTGAAATGAATGTTGCTAGGCAGCAAGAGAACAACGACAATACAACGACAACAGCGACAACAAAAACAAACAAATAATTTCATGTCACACAATGATGAAAGTTTTGTAATGTTTGATGTTACATGTTCCCCTCTCTCCCTCGATCTCTCTCTCTCTCTCTCTGTGTCTCTTGTCTCATTCATTCGCCCTGCAACGTACCACGAACAGTGCAGAAAATTAAGCAATTTAATTTAATAGATACAAAGCAGCAGCAGTGAGTAGAAATGGCAATGGGCATGCTTTGGGTGGTTGGGATGAGGGATGAGGTGTGGGGTGTGGGTAGAGGGGCTTTTGGGAATGGAATTGTGCATTGTGCGAAATACTCGTACTCGCATAAACTGGGCGAAACTTCCTTGTACTCGTACTGCGATACGTAGTGCTTGTACGAGTAGTTTGCCTTCTGCCCAGCTGTACAACAATAATTCAACACATATTTAAATACATATCTCTCTCTTCCCCCTCTCTCTCTCTCTCTCTTTCCCTCCGCAGAGTCAAATACTAAGAGCCTGTAGCTGCAACTGCTTGCTCGGGCTGTCCTGCAAATGAAAATTTAGTGTGCATGTTCCTGCTGCCAGAAGCAGAGCCACAGTTCCAGTTCCAGTTCCCTCCACCTCCTCCTCCACCTCTGCACCTCGTCCTCCCGCCCACAAAATGAAATATGCTTGTGCCAGTTGTCGGTTGTCGTTGTGTAAAAGTTGTTGCTGGGGAAACTGCGTCGCATCGAAAGCTAAATCAAAATTTCTATAAGCCAAAGCAGTTGAAGATGCATCCTCTATATATGTAGTATGTATCTGAGCCTGCTAAGCAACTAATTTCAGCTTAACCCACTTTTCCAAAGCAATTACCGTGCCTGACTCTTAGTAGCCCCACTGATTTATGGAAACAACTCCAACACAACGACTCCAACTACGGGTTCAACGACAACAAATGCAGCCTGGCAACGGTTGGCCAAAACGGATTGCGAATTGTGTTTTTATTGCCACTGAAATGACTGCTCAAAATCGCCATTTAATGTAAGTGAAGATAAATTATTACAGCTACAGCAACATCTCAACATCGAGACCAGTCCAGATGAGGGGTAAGTGGGGTAGAAGCTGTGAGGGAAGCGACACGCTGTCAACAAACCGGAGATCAGGCAACATCCGTTCCATAAGCGGATGTCCGGTTTGTTCGCACGTTCACGCTGTGCTGGTATTGAGAAAAACAGTTTCACATTGCTCTAGCCTGGTCCTGGCCATGGTTCTGCCCTGCTTCTGCCTTCGACTTGTGCCATTGAAAAGGGCCAACAGCACAATGGCCTAATAGGCGGCCTTTAAGGCGTAAGGAATGAGCCATGAGCTGAGCCTAGGCCTAGAGTCAGATCTTATTGTTGTTTCTTGTTAAGCCACAAATGCATTCAGTTGGCAAATTATTGTGTGATCGACTAGACTTTACCCTGTGATTAATTAAAAAAATAATAATATTGAAGAAATCAAGTAAGAGAAAGATATTTTTTAGATTCATCTATTTCCTCTATTGCCGGTTGATGAAAGAGTTTATTCGAATTATCAATTAAAAAACCTGTTATTTTCAATTTAAATACTCTTTCTTCTGACTTTCCTGCCACAATTTAAATATTATAGTTGGTTCAGTCTGTTGTTTATACTATAAACTTATACTATATAAACTTTATAGCAAGAGGTGCCCAAAACTGCCTTATGGATGCTGCACGCAGCCAATACAAATATAAGAAATTACACGCATATATGTAAGGAACATCTTTTTTGTTTCAATGTGTACACAGAAAAAAAAATAGAAAGAAATTTCTTCAAAAAGTCACACGCATCACACGTTTCACAATGAAGTGAAGTTTTTCTTTTTCAGTGTACACAAAACGATAAGACAACAACAAAATACATTCGGATTAGCAAAAGCAAAACGACGCAATGCAATTGTTTTTGTTTTGCAGGCAACGAAAGTGAACGGAAAGCAACAATGCAAACGTTGTTCTTGTTTTGCAAGGAACGAAAGTTGACGGCAAAGCGGAATGTCAAAATTGTTTGTGTAATTGTTCAATGTGCGCCAGAAGCTTACCAATGTGTATTCTCAATTGCTTCCCATATCCTATGTGCAATACAAAAACAAATGAGCGTCGTGTGCATAGGCAATGGGCACCCCTGCTTTATAGTATGGTACATTCGACTATCTCATAATTATGGCATTTCTATTTACTGATTTATTTTAATAAACTCTTCTTAGTTTCTGGTCTTTCACATCTCTTTTTTTAAATCCATTTTAATCTACATATTATTTGCTTTATGCTATTGGTATTGCCAATTTCAATTTACGATCAATGCGAATGTTTATCCAATAATTGTTGTAGAGTGCTCTGGCTCCCATAAACTGTTTGGCATCAGTCAACGATACATCCACTCTAAGTACTTCAATTTTGGACGACAATTGCAATGCAGGTTGATGGCAAATGGCAAACAAGCGAGTTGAATTTGATTCCAACTCCATAAGAATACACAAGCCCAGACAATGAGCGACAAACAGGCAGACAGACAGACAGGGAGACGCCATGTTGAATTATTGTGTGAATTTAGCATTTCAATAGAAAATCGAATACTTCAAGTGGCTGGTAATGACATTTTCTCAAGTAGCAATTCCCCGACATTCCATCAGAAGCAACCCGAACCATTCGACAAAGTCTGTCACTCATTCACTGAGAGCATTTTTGAGGTAACCACGCACTTGTTTGGCAGCAGGAGGAGTGGTAATTGAAGCTGGCATGTGATTTATTAACTCAATTATGGCCCAGAAAACCCACCCCAACATTCATTCCCGCCCTCGCACGGGATGCCTGTTAATGCAAAGAAAAATTGATGCAAATTTGCGCTACGCCTCGCAAATTCCTCTTAAATTCCGCGCATAATTCGATTTGCATATCAAAAATTGTATTAATCGAAATACATATATTCAATAAAAACGGAATGAAGGGCGTTAAAAATGTAAGGAAATTCTGTATGTAATTTTGCAGTTGCTGTAAAAATTTAAAACAAAATTTAAAAACAAACCGTTTCATTTTTATTATTTTGCCAAAACAATTTCTCAATCGAATGAAAACTTTTTACTTGTCTTTGTCGTCTTCAATTGCTAAGCTCTTAAATTAGGCATGGAATTCGAATTGTGACCCATCAACAGCCATTTAAAGACATTATCCTGGCTTAACTATACATTGCTTATAATTTATGAGCTCAGTTCCATTGGCCAATGCTCCTCGAACACAATTGCCCTTGACTGCTGTTGACTTGTTGTGGCGCAGTTCGAGTCCATTAGACAATTACGCAATAGGCTTTTAGCCAAGACTTTCTCTCTCGACCATCTTTTCGGCTTGCTAATTATTTCTTAATGTGGCCCGTCAGTGGAAGCATTTCCGGTTCCGTTGTCCATGAAAATGTCAACGGAATGCGATGTCATCATCAATCTGAATCAGTCCGAGAATACAAACACGAGTAGATGGAAAAGTTCTTAAAGTGGCGTTTACAATTACGACAAGCTCTCTATTACTATGTATTACAATAGCCATAACTAAGAACATTTGAATTTACAACAAGGAAAGCAGTTAGAATTAGTACAGCTACAACTAACTAAGTACATCTACTAAGTGCAACAAGAAATACATACATACTTGCTACACATGTACATACTCGTACTAGAGGCAAACAGTTGCCTCTTGGTGTCTGCACTTGGGCAAACAAATTACAAATAATTACATGGAAAGGCCAGGGCATAGTTGAAACTATGCAACCTGCAACCTACGAGTACACAGCCCGTAGCTGCATGTTGCATGTTCCTCCAGTTGGCCACAAGCCAACTCCACTACTAGCTGCAGGTGTAAACTGGCTCACTTTGTTGCATGTGTCGCCTGTTGTTGTTGTTGTTGTGTGTGTGTGAGTGTGTGTGTGGCATTAGTGTCCTCGTCATATACCCTCCCACTCTTCCACTCCTGATGATGATTGTTGTCGTTGTCGTGGTTGACTAACCCAACTGACCCAACTCCCTGCAGCTTGGGGGCGTGACCCTCTCACCCCGCCGCCCGCCGCTCATCAGAAATGCAATTATAAGGGCTTTGCGGTCCGAGCCAAAATGATCTTGGCCGAAATGAATTGGGGGACTTTGAGTTCTACCTCTCATATATTTAGCTGAATGGGCGCCGAGTTTAAAGTGGTAATCTTCCAAATGATCGCATAAATGTACATTTCCTTCATACAAATAATAATTTCAAATAATTCCAAACTTCGTAAAAATAAACATTTGACATGTTTAGTATTGATTTTAATTAAGAACACGGGCCACAATGTGAATAATCCAATCAAAGTTGTGTATGTTCAGAGTTCCTATGTATACTCGTTGTATGCTATAGTCACAGTAAAATTATATAGAGAAAGTCAAGAGCTCTGTCAAAGATCTATCCACCATCTCAGCAATTTGAAATTATATGGCCCTTAATTCAAGAGCCTTAAGCACTTGTTTTTGATATATACTTCCTAGTTATTTTCTGTTTGACAATAATTCATATTTTTATAAGATTATATTGAGATGTATTGAATATATATATATATATATATATATGTTTGTGTATATAAAATGTAAGCTAGAATAGTTTGTTCTTAACTTAAATCCTTTTGCTTTCGAGACAGACATTTTCAATCTGACTAACATGCATACTCATATGCCTTGAATAAGCTGACTCCTTTGTGAGTTTAATGTCCTGTTGAAGCCATGTGCCACATTTGCATTGTCTGCATATGTATGTGTCTGTTTGTCTGTATGTCTATTAGTGTCACAGTGTGTGTCTGTGTGTCACGACGATGACAACGTTGTCGTCTCCTGGCCATTGTCTGAGACTATTGCGACTATGGCAACCATTGTGAATCCTTTTGTTTTTGTGCATCGCGAACTG
>JBAMBK010002549.1:0-42382 GCA_037043435.1 Drosophila suboccidentalis | reverse complement strand
AAAATCACAAGAGTTTTTGTGAAGAACGAAAAATAATTGAGACGCGTTTAAATATATATTTAATAATTTATTTGGCCAACTCGGGAACGATCAAAGTGACGATGCGATTGATTCAATGGTATGCGACAACTAACTTTAATACTTCATAATTCTCTCTCTATCCTATCTTAAGCTAGTGTGGCGAAACGGGGCGAATTCGACAAATGCAACGAAAAGAGAGCTTTATTGCGCTCCCGCTTCGCCCTAAATCTAACTTACACTAGACTTCATGAATTTACATCTACATTTCAACTAACTTAACTAATAAAATTTCAAAATTAAAAAATAACGCGATCTGCGTCAACACCGCCCCCTTTGAACGGCTGGAAGGCTTCAACAACAACCAGGAAGTGGGGCCAGCTTGTGGATTGGCCTCTTGTATGTCCCTCCTTTGGCCGTCTTAATGTCGACGACCCTGACCATGCCGTCCTGCCCGACGTGTACCTCCTTGACTCTGCCCACGAGCCACTGCTGGGGAGGCATGTTGTCCTCTGCGACGACGACGAGATCTCCCACGGCGAGATTCGGCTGCTGCTGGTGCCACTTGGCCCGGGTCTGCAATCCCAGCACGTATTCCCGGGACCAACGCTGCCAAAACATGCGCTTGAGAGACGAGACAAGTCGCCATCGCTTCAAGCAACTGAGGCCCTGCTGGTCCGGGGTCCCGACTGCTGGTGGAGCGATCAGCGACCCGCCTATCAACAGATGGGCTGGGGTGAGAGCCTCTCCATCGCTTGGGTCTTGGCTGAGCGGTCCCAGAGGTCGCGAGTTCATCACGGCCTCGACTCCTACCAGCACCGTCTGGAGCTCCTCTGCGCTTAGGAGCGCGCTGCCTACTACCCGTTGGAGTAGGTTCTTGGCAGTTTTGACACCTGCCTCCCATAGACCGCCGAAGTGAGGTGCCCTTGGTGGTATGAACGCAAACGTGCATCCGCTTTTTGACGCGAATGCCCGTATTGCGCTCTCCTCTGCCTCGATCTTCCGTCGCAGCTCTTCGAAGTGGCGACTCGCGCCGACGAAGTTCGTCGCATTGTCGCAATGGACGACTTGGGGAACGCCGCGGCGACCAACAAACCTTTGAAAAGCCAATAAAAAAGAATCAGTTGATAAATCAGATACTAGCTCTAAATGTACCGCCTTGGATGCAAAACACACAAAAAGGGCAATATACGATTTATATGGGGGCTTTCCACGAATCTTTAAGGACGTATCAATTGGTCCACAAAAATCAACGCCACATGTTGAAAATGGGCGGAGAGCACGAAGCCGATCTGCTGGCAAATTTCCCATAATTTGCGTCAGAAGCTTAGGTTTGCACTTAAAGCAGCGGATGCATGATCGCACTGTCTGGCGACAGATCTCTTGAGCGTTTACTAGCCACAGACGCTCTCTAAGTTGGCTTACAAGTGCTCGAGGACCTGAGTGGAAGTTGGTCTGGTGAAGATGACGGACAAAGCTCTGCACAAATTGCGAGCGCTTCGTCAACAAAAATGGAAACTTAGCATCATACGAAATAGGAGCATTTACTAGTCGCCCCCCAACTCGCAACAACGAAAAGGCACACCAAGTTCCACGATACTCATGGATAAAGGGATTTAACCGCTGAAGACTCGGGCCTACACGCGCGCTCTTTCTAACCCTTTCGATATCATCTTTAAATTCTTGCTTTTGTATAATCTCGACTATTTTCTCAAATGCCTCTTTGAGTTCCAAAACAGAAGGTGTATTTTCAAATTGGGTCGTTCTGTTTTTGCATTTTTGAATGAACCGGAACGCATAAGCAAAGACTCTCAGCAGTTTTAGGTGTGACGAATATTCCTCGATGATCTCCAATAATCCTAAACTTGGTCTTGCAACTGTCAGCCCGACAGCCGATTTCCGAATTTCCATCTCAAGAACCTCTTTCGACAATGAAAAATGTGGGTTCACAGGCCACTCTTCTTCTGGATCCAGTAGGAACGCTGGACCAGTCATCCATATTGACTCCATCAACTCGTCAACGTCACAACCTCTAGATACAATATCTGCTGGGTTCTGCTTTGTTGGTACATGCCTCCACGTTGCATTCTCTGTCCACTCTTGAATTTCGGCCACTCTGTTTGAAACGAAAGTAGACAACGACGAGGGATGTGACCGAATCCAGTGGAGAGTTATTTCCGAGTCTGACCAGAACACAATGCGTTCGATCGGAGCCTTGATCCATGGCTTGACTCGATGACAGAGTTCTGCTAAAAGGTGAGCGGCACATAACTCAAGCCTAGGAAGCGTTTTGGTCTTGAGCGGCGCTACTTTTGATTTAGAGGTCAACAATGACACTTTAAAACCTTCTGCAGTCAAACAACGGACGTATACACATGCACCGTATGCTCTCATAGAAGCATCGGCAAAGGCATGAATCTGAACTGGTGACGTGGGCTCAATGTGTACAAACCGTGGCACAGTTATCTTCTGTATATCCGACAAGGTTTGTTTTAGAGCTTCCCACTCGGTTTCTATTTTCATTGGAATCGACTCATCCCAGTCCAGTTTCAGTAACCAAAGTTCTTGCAGTAAGATCTTTCCTTTTATTATAAGGGGACTGAGCAAACCGAGAGGGTCAAATAATTTCGACGTCACCGACAAAATATTTCGTTTTGTCGCTCTTACACTCATGAACGATTCGTCTATCTTGAATTTGAAGATGTCTTCATGAGGTAGCCATAAAATTCCTAACGTTTTTGTTGAGTCTGTCGAGTCTGAGATCGTTATCGGTTTGACCGTGCTCTCGGATGCGGAAATCTCAGGGGAATTCGAAAACCATTTGGCTAATTCGAACCCTGCCTCTTGCAACACCTGAGACACTTCAGACTTAATTGTCTGTAGTTCCTCGACGCATGCAGCACCAGTCAACAAATCATCTACATAAAAATCGGACCGAATAACGTTTGCTGCTTTAGGGTGAGAGACTTGGGCAGTCTCACTCAGCCTTTTTAGACACCGGATAGCAAGAAAGGGCGCTGGAGCAGTGCCATATGTCACGGTGTTTAATGTAAAAATTCTCAGAGGCTCAGACGGATCTCTTCTCCAAACTATGAGCTGAAATTGTCTATCCGCTTCATTCACCATTACTTGGCGATACATCTTTTTAATATCCGCAGTTAGCGCATATTTATTTAATCTAAAGCGGAGTAGAGTAGAATATAGCTCCTCCTGGATCGTAGGGCCGACCATCAGGATGTCATTCAACGCAATCTGAGTAGAAGTCTTGCATGACGCGTCAAATACTACACGTAACTTCGTCGAAGTACTTTCAGGTCGCAAAACGCACTGATGCGGAATGAAATAGTGAGGTGTGTCAGGAATTTTGTTTTCGACTTCTATCATATGTCCCAATGACATGTATTCTTCCATGAAGTCCATGTACATTCTCCTTAATTGGTCATCTCGGGACAGCCTTCTTTCGAGCGACAAGAACCGCCGTTTCGTAACTTCAAATGAGTTTCCCAAAATCTTAGGGTCGGACTTAAATGGTAGCCTAACTTCGAAACGTCCTGACGGTAAAACTTGCAAATTGTTGACAAAATGTTTCTCACACAATTGTTGTTCTGGCGACATGACCTTGATTGTCGAGGGAAGATTTTCCAGCGACCAAAATTTTTGCAGTGTGCTATCTATAGATGCTATCGAGTCCTCTTTACAACTAAGATTGACCACTTTCTCTTGGCATCTTGATGAGTCCAACGTATATCGTCCAGAAACGATCCAACCAAGCAGAGTTTTCTGTAATATCGGACAATTTGGACCTTGTTTAATTTGGCCGACAGCTAATAATTCAAAGAATGTTTCAGCTCCTATCAACATGTCTACCTTTTGTGGCTTGTAAAAGTAGGGATCCGCTAATTGCAGGTTTTCCGGAATCTTCCAGCCGCTCACGCTTACTGTGTGGTCAGGCTGATAACTTGAAATTGATTTCAGAATCCAAAAATCTGCTGAAAACTCACTGCTATTAACTCGCGACTTCACCACCGTATGTATCTTTTTCTTGACTTGAGAATTGGCTTCGCCAATTCCTAACAAGCTGATACATGCATCTTCCCTACGTATCTGCAATCGCTGTGCCAACTCTTCAGTCACAAAGTTCGTTTGTGAACCTGAGTCGAGCAGAGCTCGAGCTAAGATGTGCTCACCGCTTTTAGTTCGAACACTAACGACGGACGTAGCCAAAATCACCTTCTCTAATGCCGTCACATGCATAGCATGTGTTGTGGAAGGATTATTTGAATTGGAAGCTTGTGGTGGTGGTGGTAACGCTAAACTGTCACCTACGGCTGCATATCTGTGGAGGAGCGTATGATGGGAACGGCTACAAACTCGACACTTTGCTGCCTTGCATCTTGCAACAGTATGACCCCTTTGTAGACAGTTTATACATAAGGGAGCCGACTTTGCGAAATCAAACCTCTGTGTCACTGACAATGAAGAGAACGCAGAACAATTCCCAATTGAATGTCCTTCTGAATTGCAGTAAACACATTTCTTTACTGGATTTGGGGCTTGAGCGATAGCACATGAAAACGAGGTACGATTGTGTTTAGTTTGACTTGGCTTCGCTTCTGGTGTCGGTTTAGCAGACTCTTCAGCGGACATATGCTGGTATCTGCGATTTAAAACCGTCTCACAATCTTTCCACAAAGAGAGCTTGTCATATTCAAGCTGTTCTTCCCATTTTCTTTTGGTCACTGGATCAACTTTGTTCATAACGAGATGAATTAGCATAGCATTCGAAATCTTTTTGTCGTCGCCAATCGACAACAATGATCCGTATATAGCCGACACTGTGTCGATTAGATTTCTTAATGCTGATGCTGAAGGAGATGAAATTTTCGGCAAACCAAACAACGCTGATATATGATCCTTGAATATAAGGCAGTCGTTGTCATAAACATTTTTTAAGCTAGCCTTTGCTTTTTTGTAATTGTCTTCGGTGATTTGAAATGCTCTGACAGTCCCTAGAGCTTCACCTGAGAGACAAGAGATCAAGTGAGTAAACTTTTCTATTGTTGGAATCGAATCATCGTTATGAACCAAAGTATCGAAAAGGCTGATGAAGTTTTTATACTCCGAATATTTTCCACTAAATTTTGGCAACGATAATTTCGGAAGATGGGAACGCGATTGTCCAGTAGCAGATGCAGATATTACCGTCGCATTATGACTATTATCCGATTTAAGGGCATTAATTAACGATAGAAGACCGGACTTTGTCAAAATGCATAGTTCCTCTAATTCTCCATCATCATCATCTTCGACATCAAGTTCATCAATTTTTGACTGTAGATGATTTGCCTTGTCTATATGTTTATTTAGGGATTCTAATCTGCACTCCAGTTCTGTTAATTGAAGGGCCAAGCTTCCTATATCCAGTTGATGTTTAATTCTTTGAATGTTTTTTGTTGGACCCTTGAGCTTTGTTTTTAAATCCTCGAGAGTCGCCATTATTTTCTTTTTATCTTCAGTTCCCATATTTAGCAAAAATAAAATATTTTATTTAAAAAAAAATAAAATTAATAAAAAAAGATAATTTTTTCCTCTTCTGGAAACTGATATGCTCAACCACGTGTAGGGGAGCTAGTATGAGTATATTTATAGCTCACACTAAATCAATACAGTATTTGTACTGCAAAAAACAATAAGTGGCAAACGATTCCAAAAAACAAATATGCCTCACCAATTGTAGGGGAGCGCGCGTCACTTCGTAAACAGCTGCACAGGCGCGCGCCAATTCCTAAGCGTTAGCAACAGCAAGGTGCCGTTGACCGAAAGCGAGAACGAAAAGAGATGCACCGACTGCAGTTGCTAGCGCATATACATATATGTATGTATGTATGTGAGCCGTTGAGCGAAAGCGAAAACGAAAACGAAGAGATGCACAAACTGCAGTAGCTTGCGCATATATATGTATGTATGTATGTGTTGCGAGAGGGGAAAGGGCGACAGAATAGCGAATTTCTAACAAACAGTTTTGCATCCAAGCTGGTATTAATATATTATTAAATGTTAGCCAATAGCCATGCAATTTGTTAGTAATTATGCCAAGCTCTACTATTTGTATTACAGTGCCAAGAATTGAAAGGGTCGTGCTCAACTGACAGCACCGAATCAAAGATAAATTAACTTGTTATTCTTTGACCTTTCAATTTTTAGCACAATACCTGTGGGATGTAGTTTGGGCTCATAAGTCCAGCAGCCACTTTCCTTTTGCAATTTAAGCAATCACAAGGCTTCTGCTGGCGGTTTGACATAACACGACCGGCGCGAATGTTTATGTTGTTGTGTTATATTTAGTTATTAAACCGTCGCGGGCCAATTGCTTTTAACACTTGTTTATTAGTGTTGTTGTTTTGTTTTTGTTTATAAAAATTGATTTTAATTTAATCAATTTTATATGTCACTGTATGTCACAACACTGTTTGTTTGTACCAATGTTCACTTGTTGGTTTAATTATTAAAACAATTTAAACTTGTCCCTGCTCGGGCGCCATGAAAAATTCACAAGAGTTTTTGTGAACAACGAAAAATAATTGAGACGCGTTTAAATTTATGTTTAATAATTTATTTTGGCCAACTCGACAACGATAATAAAAACGATGCGAACAGTTCGATGGTATGCGACAACTAACTTTAATAATTCATAATTCTCTCTCTATCCTATCTTAAGCTAGTGTGGCGAAACGGGGCGAATTCGACAAATGCAACGAAAAGAGAGCTTTATTGCGCTCCCGCTTCGCCCTAAATCTAACTTACACTAGACTTCATGAATTTACATCTACATTTCAACTAACTTAACTAATAAAATTTCCTTTTGGGACAGTTCGATTCAGAACTAAAGAAAAAAAGGCCGCACATGGCGAAGAAAAAAGTTCTGTTTCACCAGGACAACGCTCCGGCTCACAAGAGCGTTGTTGCCATGATGAAATTGTGTGAACTACTATATGAAATTCTTCCACATCCCCCCTATTCTCCAGATTTAGCACCATGTGACTATTATCTATTTCCAAACTTAAAGAAATGGCTTGGTGGAAAGAAATTTCAGTCGAATGAACAGGTGATCTGTGAAACAAACGCCTATTTTGAGGACCTGGACCAGTCATATTTTATGGAAGGTATAAAAAAATTGGAGGACCGTTGGACTAAGTGCATACGTCTAAAAGGGGATTATGTTGAAAAATAAAAAAGAAAAATAAAAAAAAAACCGTGTTTTCTTTGGTAGGCCGACTATTTATCAGCCCACCCTCGTATATATTCAAAAAGAAAATTTCATAAAAATAATTAGGGAAAACCATGCATATGCTATATGGATAATAGGAAAGGTCTACATATTTGATTGTATATCACCAAGGGTATACAATTTAGCTTGCTGTTATTGTTCAGCGGATGGCCGTAGAACTGGTCCACGTTAACACCATTTTCCAGCGAGAGCTTTAGCTAACAAGCAAAACTATTAAGGATTTTTAATACGTTGGCTATTGGATATCGTCAATATATGCTAGTGCATATATATGAACTGAGTATCTAAGCCACTTGAATTCAAAAAAGAATATGGCATTAGCGTTATTTTGGAAACGGCTAGCTCTTCCTCATACCTATTTAAATCCAATGCATTAAAGCGAGAAGCGAATCATATTAAAATTAGACATGGCATTAGCGTTATTTTAGAAACACTAACTCTTCCTCATATCCTTTTAATACAAAACAGGGATACGAAACGCTTGAAATTAAATGAGATAAGGCATTAGTGGTATTTTGAAACACTAACTCTTCCTCCTATCTATTTAATCCAAGATCTGGAAATCGGGAAAAGAATTGAGAATTAAGGGGAGAAAAGTCAATAGATGTTGTTGACAGTTATTATTTTTCCTAAGTTGGGATGCAATCCGTAAGAAACTAAGCCGAAAAACTATTTTCAAGAAAATAACTCTGCAACTCAATCGCTCAAAAATAACATGAATGGTTGCCCAATAATTAAACAAGTACTTCACAAATTTGAGCGGTTCAAACGAACGCCAAATAAATAAAATACTATCGTCCAACTATCGGCTCCACGTCTGGGCGCCAAATAAATAATACTGTAACGTTTCTCATACTGCTAGGTATGTGTTTGAGCAGGTGTAGGGTATCAATCGTCGGATAGTACGCGCTTGCAGTCCGGCTCCGGCTCGTCGGCAAGTTGGGAGGATTCGCGTACTGAGGGGAAGAGGGAGATTAGGAAGAAGAACTAAAGAGAGGGGAACAGCAGATACAATCCATCCGACACTTTCATTATGCTACACCATCAGGTGTGAACGCCCGCCCTGCCATGATCCTTATGGGCCAGAAAAAAAAACAAAAATAAGGATCCCTAGAAAGTGTCGCAAGAACCCTAACCTATGTCCCCATATTGCAGCATGGTTTCCCTAATTGTAAAAGAATTAGTTCATATTCGATTTCATGTTTGATTTATTACTAGACATTGGCCGTGTTCACCAGAACTAATCAATCAGTAATCATGTATCAGAAATCAAAAAATTTCTGATGGGCTTCTGGTGAACGCTTTGATGAAATTTTAAGGCAAAATCAAAGTTGTCGTTTCTTCTTATGTCAAAGTTTTTAATATTTATTAAAAAAATTCAAAACAGTTTGGCGCAAAATGCTTAATGCAATGGGAATGAACACAGCGAAAGGCCAGATTTAAAATAAAAGATGATATGTTTCATTATTCAAAAATTAAAATTAATTGTATGCGCATTTAATATTTTATATAAGAAAGCTTAAAGCACTTTTGATAACCATATTCCTTAAAAATACGCAGATACCAACGTCTTCTTTGCATTTTTTTAAGAAGACCAAATTAATATTAATAAAGTGGTTTCCTCATTAATTTTGTCCTATTTATTTTCAAATCTTGTGTTCTGTTGATTACGATTTGTTGTATCGATAACAAAGCATCACAATCAGAGAATTTCAGCGTACTATTTTGGTGATGAAATTTTCAGTCATCATAATCACAAAATTTGAAATCATGATTGCTCATCACTGCCGTTCACCAGAATAATCATACAAATTTCATCGATATTCTGTTGTCTGTTCTGTTCTGTTCTGTTCTGTTTGTTCTGGTGAACACGGGCATTGTTTCTTAACTTCGTAACGTAGATAATTTTAATTAAAACAATTAATTCCTACCATTTGATCGAGTGGGTGGCGATTATAAAAATTTAGATTAACTAGAAGAATTGGATTTTACATTCTTTCATTTTGTTTTCTATTTTTTTTTTCCAATAACCAGGATGCAAAGCAATTTAAACTTTTAAGTTGATACGAGGGCTGCTATATATATTTCTGGCCTAATAATGAAAATGCGAATATTTATCATCAAAAATTGTTTTATTGTTTTTCAAAGTATTCTCCAGCCTGATTTATACACTTTTGCATGCGCTCAAACCAATTGTCGAAGCACTTTTTTCACTCCGATTGAGACACCTCCAAAACATGGTTTTTGAACGCTTCAACAGCATCTTCTGGGCACGAAAATCGTTGACCACGCATTTTTTTCTTGATGTGCGGGAATAAAAAGAAGTCATTGGGTGCCAAGTCAGGGCTGTACGGCGGATGACCCATCAATTCGACGTTTTGGCCGGTCAAAAAGGCGCTGGTTTGAGCCGATGTGTGAGAGCTCGCGTTGTCATGGTGAAGAATGATTCGTCTTCTCTTGTTTGTTTTTCGAATTTCTCCGAAGACTTCAGGCAAACAAATTGTGGTGTACCACTCAGAATTGACCGTCCTTCGTTGCTCAAGCGGAACAGTCGCCACATGACCAGTTTTGCCGAAGAAACAGGCGACCATTTGCTTCGAAGTGCTTCTTCCACGAACAACTTTCGTTGGATTTGGCTCGTCTTCGAAGACCCACACGGTCGATTGTTGTTTTGTTTCGGGCTCATACGCATAGATCCAAGATTCGTCACCTGTGACGATCTTATGAACATCTTTTGAAGCACCGCGATCGTATTTTTTCAACATTTCTTTGCACCAATCGACACGAGCCTTTTTTTGAGCGATTGTCAAATTGTGCGGGATCCAACGACAACAAACCTTTTTTACGGTCAGGTGTTTATGTAATATCGAATGTATGCTGGTGGGAGAAATGCCCAAGGATGCCTCTATCTCCCGGTATGTCACATGACGATCTTGCATTATTAGTTCACGCACGGCATCAATGTTCTCTGGCACAACGGACGTTTTTGGACGACCTTCACGGAATTCGTCGTTGAGCGAACTTTGCAAGGCATATATAAATGATTGAGTGATAAGAAAATAAAGTTATCGTTATTATAAAATATTAAATTGATTTGCATTCTTCATGCTTAAGGCATTTGCATAATTGGCGTTGGCTAACCTGGTTTTAAAACTTTTTTATTTAGTAACTGAATATTTTATCTCTTTGTGATTATAGGCACCACCAAAGTTCACTTTGAGGTTGGGTCACACAACATTTAGGGGCTAGTTTTTCACCATGTTCGGGAGCGTTTCAAGAAAAAATTGGAATGGCAATCAATAGCCAGCACACACAAGGGCAAATTACTTCGATGTCAGCTCACAAAACAAAGATCTGATCAAACGGCAGCGCTATCCGAATTGGGCATTATTCTCGCTGGGACGTCACGTTAGCCGAGTCACAAACCCAACATATGTATGAGATCCGCAAACGCAAAGCTTTCGCCAAGCTTATAGTCGCACAGCTGTGAATATGCACAAAGTGCCGACTCTGTCATACGTGGGATCATAAACAGAGACGCACACACAAACTAATTAATCACGGTTCACCTCAATCAAACTGAACTGCTTACCCGTTTCAGACTCGGCACAACTAAAGGTGAATTTGAATTCAAATGCTGAATTCGTGGCGGCGGGTCAGCAAAAAGGGTTTAACTATCGGCGAACTTGCACAAAATATTAAAGATTAGCGGAATTTAATTTACTTTAATTCACTGAGCATACTTACATATGCCACTGGCAAAAATTAAGCACAAGCTGACACTTTTGTACTGATTTTGTGGTTATGCAGAGAATATAATAGCGATAGAATCGCGCACAAGCGTTTACTTTGATGGCCACGAGGTAAAAGATCGCTTGTGAAAATTTTAGAAGCAAAGAGGCCAACTTCTTTTGACTTCTTTTTATGCTGCATATTTGCAGTTTTGGTTGCTACCAGGGGTACAATACAAGCAACTCAACATGGGTACTACCAACTTTTAGTTCCTGAAGTTGCCGCTAGAGGGCGAAACCTAAACATTATAAAACTTCATTTATCATATCACTGCGGACGGCAGTCCGCGCTAGTGACGAAAGCAGCACGAAGGGTGCGACCATATATACACAGTAAGAATGGAAAATTTGCTATGACTGTCCGATCAGGTCGAATTATATACCGATCGAAAGGTATTAATTTAACTTACAAATGTGCATACTAAGACTTTTGGAAACTCACCTGGTTCCTGAGATAAATCCGACCACTGGTTCAAAAAATAATTAATTTTGAAATTTTTAGGGGCCTTCCGAAAATGAGATGAAAAGTCAGTTTGTCTGTTTGTCCGTTTGTCTGTTTGTCTGTTTGTTTGTTTGGATCAAATCGTTGATTTAGCTTAAAAGTTTGAATGAGGACTTGTTCCTGCTCAAAAATCTATAAACGTTTGTTCTACGACTTTTTCGAAAAATCGCTAGTTTAGCGGCATTCGGCACTGCGCAAAAAGTTATTTTTTAGGTGCAAAGAAGCTGAACCTTTTTGCGCAAAGTGCGGAGTGCCAATTTTTTTTTTTACATTGAATATATAATTATTTTTTTTTTGGCATATATAATTTATTAACATATGTATATAAAAAATATAATCAGAGCTCCCGAAAATTGCTCAACCAAATTTTTCTAAGTAGTCTGTTCAGTGAAATGAGCACAAAAATTCAAAGAGCAAGAGCAAAATCGAGTGCTCGGTGCTATTTGTTCCTTTGAATGTGCTCATTTGTGCCTATATTGATCTCAAAGTAGGCGATCAAACCCTTAGAAAAAAAAACACTTGCAAAGAAACTTGTAAGGGATACGCACTGAGTGAGAGCACATTGCGAAAGAGCACTTTGACATTTGGTCTCGAAAAAAATCTTATATGTAAGAATGTATCAGTGAATCAATGAATCAGTGGCATCTATAAAATCTAAACAATTATATAAATAATAAATCCAGGTTGTTAGTCTGATGCTTACATCATTTATTTTTTAAATATTTTATAAGCTAGCTCCGCCAAATGTGGTTTTTTGAACTGGAGCGTCCTGTAAAATTCAGTCATATTTGCCTTGAACGGCAAACGGCCATTTGTTAAATGGAAGTTGTCGATATCGGCAAATACTGATATTTTTGCTAATTTCAGTCTGTTTGTTGACGTCATAGACGCACAGTTGAAGGGTGTGAGCAGCGCACCTCACAAGGTGGACAGTGGAGAAGTTGATGGAGTCAAGCTCTTTCATAACATCATCGCTGCTCCTATCATCATCAAATATTGACTGGTCTGTCGCCTCATCATTAAATAATTCGATGGCCTTAACCATGTTTCTCCCATTGTCTGAAGTTATGCTGATGTAAAATTGGTAGTTGTTATAATATGAACTTTTTTGTTATTCTCGCGGTTGTTCATATTTATAGTTTTGGAAAGAACTTAGCGATACGAAATTCAAAATGCGAGTGAAGCTCGGCTGCTTTACACACACGCACGTATAAATTTAAATTGAAAGAGCCTACTTTTATGAGATTCGTTTAGCTAAGCACGAGATCAAAAAAAAATACAAAATAACTTGCTTTGCTTTTTAGTTTTGCTCTTTTGCTCAGGAGCAAAATATTAGATTGGGATCTGAGCACTTCCCAAAGGGGTCAGGGAGCGCACACTTTTTTTGGGAGCCATGAAAAAAATATAGCAAAATTCGGGAGCTCTGAATATAATATATTTCGTCACAAAATTGGATATCAGAAATTTTGGGGCATGGAAATGTTTTCGTCACTAGACTTTTACCGCATAAAGAGGTTTTTTTGGGGGATATCAGAAATTTTTGCAATTGCCTCTGCTTTTGACAAAATTACTTTGTCAAAACGTATTAAAATAAAACAATTAAATAGCTATATAAGAAACATACAATTAGAATGCGCTGCAGTAAGACTCGAATAGTTTAATTTATTTGAATAAATGAGATCCCGCATTCTTATTATGCCAAGCGCAAAATCTACCAGCACTCTCAAACTCTGGCTGCTATGACACTTTGTTGCTGCTGTCCTATTCCAATTCAAAGTTAAACGTATATATTCAGTTAATAGGATATATCTTCCAAACTGTTGATGCCAGAATTCATGGTCCGTCACGATCAACATTTTGCGCAGAACCATGATACAATTTGCGCAGAACCATGAATTCTGTTTCATTTAATTCCACTTACAACTATACAACTATGTTGTGAGAGTTGTAACTCTCTCTCTCTTTCCATGTAAATTAACATAGATACATATGTACTAGCTTTTAACTCACTCTCGTTACATACATGCTATGCTCCAGAAGTGTTTTCTACTGTCTTTGTAAATTACATACATATTTACCGCCACAGCACACGAAGTGCCATTAAGTTTAATAAACGTGAAATACTTAAAGTTAAAAAGTGCCTTTGCTTTCTTTCGACGCCTCCACCACAAACATTGGTCCTTCGAGCCGGATATCCTTCTGCACTCGATCCAGCTAGTTCCTTGGTGAAAAAAGATAAGTAATGCACTTTATATTTCTACATACTTTGAAATTGAATAAGTTCTACATACCGGCATCCATAATCCGCCATATAGCAACATATATCTCCATATATATGTTGCACGTATGTTGATTCCAATTCGTCCAAAATTCGTAACCCAGCGTCCAAGTCCACACAATAAGTCATACATAAACTAACATATTTTGAAAGTTAAATTAAATTAAACATATTTGTATGTACTCACAAGATCCAATTCCATTGTTCCGCTTTGCATTGCAGCACATATGTAAGCACATATGTACATACATACGTACATTCTACCAACATTGAATAATATTTTATCCTAAGTATTATTCACACAAATCTGCAAAAAAAATAACATTGTGAACAATAGATTTCACTCAACATAATTCATTTACTTACCTTTGTGTACGCATATGTATGTGCATCGGTACCAATTTACGTACATACAAACATACGTAGAAATCCACTCAACTACACGTACATACACTCTAATATTGTACGTGTTGACATTATCCATAACACGTCCAAAAATATTTGCACTAATTTTCAACAAATTCAATTTAATTGAATTGAACACATTTAAATTTACACATTAACTGCACATAACACAAACATAAACTCAAAGCCGCAACAAGTGGAACACACATATGTACATACACCGCATTATGCACTTCTACATACATATTTATGTGTTCTGTTGGTCGGCAAACACACAATAAATAATATACACACAATAAATAGTCAACACACAATAAAAAAACAGCACTCAATTTTATATTTAATATATTTGTAAAAGTTTACCATAAATATTTGCCGCTGTGGAAAAAAGGTAAACAAACCACAATAATCGATAGTCGGAAGATCGAACTATCGTTTAACATATTCAACAAGAGTCAACGTTTACACGACACTAAACTCTTAGTTGCGCTCCAAGTTGAGTTAAACACAAAACAAAAAAAAAATTCAATAAGTAAAAAAAGAGAAGAGAATTAATAATCGGCGTATTAAACTATCTTTAACTCTTTGTTATCAAACTAACTTTTTTTATTTTTTGCGTCCTGTTTTTTATTAATTCCTCATATTATATGCAAACTTATATTCAATTTATTATTTTTTCCTGCTGCCAACTTAATTAACTATTTCCTTTTGGGTTATTATTCCTGTTATTACCACTCTCCGGTGTTCCAATAACGGGTCTAAGGAAAATAAATAATAAGAATAACTAAATTGTTAAAACAAATTTTTATTTTTATTTTTTTACTTGCTTTCTCGCCTCCGTTGTTTGGTCTCGTATTGTGGCTGCCTGCCTTGCGTCCCGTGTAACGTGGCCCACAATTTACAAATTTCTATAGTTTAAAGCATAGTATGTCCACAGGGTCCAAAGAGACCGATAAAAAGGCAACCCTTAAGCCAAATTTTCCTGCTTCACAAATCGAGCGTCGCCATTCCACTTCGTCCGCTCCATCAGGGTCGAACAAACCACCTGTTATTCCAAAAAGGACTCCACAGCCCGTTGATAAAACAAAGTTGAATCCCCTCTCGCGTCTCAAAAAGGATCCATCGTTGTCACCAGCATCGACGTCATCGCGTTTTCCCAGCGTACTTCCAAAAAAAGATTTAAGGTCAAAATTTCCGAACCGTAGTCCGGTAAAGACCAGGTCCATCACGAAGAGTCCAAACATGGCCTTAACCAACTTCATTTCCATCACAGACAAACTTATCCAGTTTGAAGCCCGTGTAATCGTTTTCGCATCTGAAGAGGATAACATTTTCACGTATGAAATTCGCCGCGACCGTCTGCAAGCATTTTGGGACAAAGTCGAGACGGAATATGCAGTGTGTTCCAGCTCACTCAGACAGGAAGGGAGCAGTGAAGATATGACTGCCATGGAGGCAAAGTATGATCACTGCTACACTGTATATGAGAAGTGTCTTTCGCGCCTAAAGGGTCAAATTAAAGCTGCGTCTGTGTCCGAAAGTGTTGAAATACCCACTCCTTTGCCCTTCTCCGGGGGCTGTCGTCTCCCTCCGTGTGATACGGAGGTGTTTCACGGAGACTACTTGCGTTGGCCAACGTTCCGCGATCTTTTTTCTGCAATTTATATCAACAATCCAAGGTTGACCCCGGTTGAGAAACTATATCATCTCAATTCCAAGACCGCAGGTGAAGCCAACGAAATAATCGCCAAATTTCCACTTACGAACAATGGCTTCGCGACTGCGTGGACAGCACTTTGCGAACGTTTTGAAAACAAGAGGCTGCTGGTAACTAGTCAGCTTAAAATCCTTTTCAACCTATCCCCGGTTAACAACGAATCTGGTGCGGCAATCAAGGACCTTCAAAGCACCATCCAACGATGCCTGACGGCGCTAGAACATTCCGAAATTGAAACGGCGTCTCCATTCGCAGATTGCATTTTAGTTTTCCTTTGTTCATCAAAGCTACCAAAGCTTACGCTTTCCCTATGGGAACAATCGTTGTCGAACAAATCCGACATTCCAGCTTGGCACGATTTAAGCGCGTTCCTTAACGAGCGCTATCTCACGCTCGAAGCTATTGAAGATGTGAAACCTACTTCCACTTCACATAACTCCTCCGTTTCTACATCCAGAAATAATCAAGCTCCTAAGAGGGTAAATTCGTTCGAAGCGCACGTAAATCCAAAGAGCAAGACTTGCGATTTGTGTTCCAAAGAGAACCATCCTGTCCGGCTGTGCCCTCGGTTCCTTCAGATGCCTGTTAACGATCGGGCAACTTACATAAAGCAGAAAAAACTCTGCTTGAATTGTTTTGCAAGGGGGCACCAATTACGGGAGTGTACTAGTGCGCACAATTGCTTTACGTGCAAAGGTCGCCACAACACTCTACTTCATCGAGGCGATGTCAGTCCGACAACGTCCTCCTATTCCGACTCCAGTTCAAATTCCGAAATACAGTCCACTCCTATCCCTTCTGCGGCAAATGTGCAAACTTATTTTGCCGCTAACGAGCAGAGTGTCCTTCTCGGCACGGCGATCATGAACGTGTGTCATCGAGGATCCACGTACACCGCTCGTGCCTTAATCGACTCAGGCTCAGAGGCTACCTTCATCTCTGAGCGATTATTTCAATTGATAAAGCTGCCTTTCCAATCCGTGCAAGCTCAAGTCTCCGGGCTCAACCAAACAGTCGCGGCCCAAGCGCAAAAGTTATGCCACTTTACTATAAGCTCTCCTACAAAGCCAAGGCTACACATCGACGCATCGGCATTCGTTCTTCCTCATCTGGCAGGTAACCTGCCTTCAATATCTATTCCACGAAGCTCGTTAAGGGACCTCCCAGCTATTGAGCTAGCTGATCCCACCTTCTATCAGAGTTCGCAAATTGATTTGCTGATCGGCGCGGATATCCTTCCGTCTGTCCTCCTAAGCGGGTCTCACCCAAACATTTGCGGCTCGCTCCTTGGACAAGAAACCGTCTTTGGCTGGATTCTCACGGGCCCACTCTCAAAGATTGTGCCTAAGTCCATTTCGTCCTTCTCGACCAGAATTTCGGCCATGGAAGGGATGAAGCTTGATCATCTCATTTCTAAATTTTGGGAGGTGGAGGATGTTCCAGCGAAGCTGGTCAAGGAAACCGATTCCATCTGTGAGTCTAATTTTGTTCAAACGACTGTACGTAACGAGTGTGGCAGATATGTGGTGACTCTTCCATTCCGAAATCCGAATGACATCGATTTAGGTCATTCAAGGTCGATTGCACTGGCACAATTCCTTAAGAACGAGAATCGCTTATCCAAAAACGCCATTCTAAAGGAGCAATACAACTCTGTGCTCCAAGAGTATCTCGACTTAGGCCACATGAGAGCAATCTCAACCCACGGCATCTCCGCCAACTCCAACTTTTATCTGCCACATCACGCTGTGTTTAAGCCTGACAGTACCACTACCAAGGTACGAGTAGTCTTCAATGCGTCTTGTCCTTCCTCAAATGGCAAGAGTCTAAATGATATCCTTCATCCAGGACCCATTCTGCAATCTGATCTTACCATGCAGATCCTTAAGTGGCGATATTTTCAATACGTGTTCAACGCTGATATCACGAAGATGTATCGTCAAATCCTAGTGGACCCTAGGCACACTCCGTTCCAGCGAATCCTCTTTCGAAAAGCCGATGGCGAGATTGGTGATTTCGATCTTAACACTGTCACCTTCGGGGTAAACTGTGCCCCATTCCTGGCGCTCAGGGTACTTCAGCAACTCGCGGAGGACGTACGCTCGCAGTATCCTCTTGCAAGCAAGGTCATATCCGAATCCATGTACGTAGATGATATCCTCGCTGGGACAAACACGAAGGAGGAGTCCGTTACAACCATTGCGGAACTGCAAAAGGCCTTGGACAGCGCTGGATTCCCGCTCAGAAAATGGACATCGAACGCTAAGGAAGTCCTTCAAGACATCCCTAAGGAGCATCTGCTACGTGAAGACTTTCTAGAGATCGAGGATTCAAGTGCAGCGAAGACTTTGGGTATACGGTGGCAAGCGCGCAGCGATGAATTCTACTTCATGCCTTCTGAAGTCACCTTTCAAGAGTCGTATACGAAGAGGGAGGCTCTATCCCAAATCTCGAAATTGTTCGACCCAGCCGGTTGGCTAGCTCCCTTCGTCATTCGGGCTAAGATTTTTATGCAAGAAATCTGGCTCAAGCAACTAGAATGGGATCAACCACTGCCATCAGATCTCACTAGTAAGTGGCAGGAATACCTTGAAAGCTATCCTGCTTTAAGGGAAATCCGCATTCCAAGATGGTTGCAAATCCAGCCACAAGGGAAACTGCAATACCATGGTTTCTGCGATGCGTCAGAACGTGCGTACGGTGCAGCAATTTATGTCCGATTTGAAACGGCAACCGAAGTTACCACCCATCTCCTTACTGCCAAGACGAGGGTGGCTCCGGTTAAATCCCTGTCGGTGCCTCGGTTAGAGCTTTGCGGGGCCGTCCTCTTGGCTGAATTATCCTCAGCTCTCCTCCACAAATTGCCAGTCCGCGACTTCAAGTTATTCTACTGGACAGATTCCACGATTGTGTTGTCCTGGCTGAATAAGCCACCCTGCAAGTGGACGGCTTTCGTTGCCAACAGAGTGGCAAAAATTATGCAAGTCAGCGATCCTGCCGAATGGTCGCACGTTCGATCGGAGCACAATCCGGCAGATCTAGCGAGCAGAGGAGTCCGGTCGCAAGATATGGTGCATAATTCTCTGTGGTGGCACGGGCCAGAATGGCTCCACCTTCCTCAACATCAATGGCCCATATCAACTGTTCCTATTCCAGATACTGTGCTAGAGCAACGCACTATTAAATGCAATGTAGCAAAACTGCCTCCTACGTTCGATTTCCTCAGCCGCTTTTCTGAATTCCACAAAGCGCTTCGCGTTGTCGCCTATATGCGGCGTTTTATTAAGGGATGCAAAAAACTTTCCAACCCATGTCCAACAGAACTCAGTTCCAGTGAGTTGTCCGAAGCTCAGGAGCTGATGATCATTCTTGCGCAGCGTCGGGATTACTCATGCGAGTATAAAAGCTTAACTCAGAAGCAGCAAATCCCTGTCTCTAGCCATATCCGCAACTTGAATCCATTTCTCGACAGCAAGGGAATTCTAAGGGCGTGCGGGCGCGTAAGTGCGTCCCAGTCCTTGCGCTATGATGAGAGCCATCCAGTCATCATGTCTTATTCGTCAACCTTTGCGAAATTACTAGTTCGGTTCACCCATCGCATATCCTTGCATGGGGGAAACCAGCTCACAATGCGACTTGTCCGTTCCAAGTTCTGGATTCCGAAACTCAAGATTCTTGTCAAGACCGTCATTAACTCCTGCAAGGTCTGTGTAATATATCGGAAAAGGCTCCAGACACAGATGATGGGAGACCTGCCCAGGGAACGGTCATCCTTTTCAAGACCCTTTACGCACACAGGCGTGGACTTCGCTGGACCTTTCGATGTCAAAAATTACACCGGCCGAGCATGCCTGATCACGAAGGGTTACGTGTGTGTATTTGTGTGCTTTACCACAAGGGCAATTCATCTGGAAGCGACTTCGGATCTCACTACTGAGAAATTTCTGGCGGCCTTCTCTCGATTCGTCGCGCGACGTGGCTGTCCGCAACAGATGCACTCGGACAATGGAAAAACCTTCGTCGGGGCAGAGAAAACGCTATCGCGCGACCTCCTGGAAGCGTTAAGGACTGGCGTTATTGCGAAACACACCCAACAAAACCTCTCCTGGCACTTCAATCCACCAGGCGCTCCACATATGGGAGGCCTATGGGAAGCTGGGGTGAAAAGTTTCAAATCTCTATTCTATAAGGCCACCTCCACTTTCAAGTACATCTTCGAAGAGCTCTCAACGCTCTTGGCCAAGATTGAAGCCTGTCTTAACTCAAGGCCAATCTCTCCGATGTCCGAAGATCCTACGGACCTACTGGCCTTGACTCCGGGCCATTTCCTAATAGGTGGCCCCCTCATTTCTGCATTCGAACCAGAAATCCATGAAAAGGCCACTTCTATCCTGAATCGCTGGCAACGCTTGAAGGCTCTCCACCAACAGTTTTGTTTTCGTTGGAAGGATGAGTACCTCAAAGAGCTCCATAAACGAACCAAGTGGCAATCTCCTGAACCAAACTTACGAGTCGGTGACATGGTCGTCGTTAAGGAAGACAACCTGCCGACCAACGAGTGGCGCCTTGGTCGAATCACTCTGACCGTTCCTGGCAGTGACGACAAGGTCCGCGTGGTAGATGTGCTCACATCTCGTGGCACCATCCGTAGGCCAATTACAAAGCTAATCCTACTTCCAATCGAAGACAGCATTCCTGAGCCATCCGCGTCCAATGACTCACATAATTGACTCCTTATCCTGCCAAGAAGAGTTGTCCTGTGCTGTCCAATCCACTCCATGTTATCTGTCAATGCCTAATGTATGCAAATACTTCAATTTTTCTTCTTTTTTTTCTTTCTCGTAGCTCAAAATGCCATCTCGCAAGACCACCCAGCACGACCGTCCCATCGGTGTCGACTCTTTCCGTTGTCGGGTGTGCCGAGGAGTGCATGCGCTGCGGAAATGCCAGCGCTTCTTGCGACTCACAGCCGAGAAGCGCCTCCGAGCAGTGCTCATTAATAAGTACTGCCCCAACTGTCTCGCGCATCAACACTCGGGGCAATCCTGCCGCAGCGCTGGCAGATGCAAGGTCTGCAACAAGGATCACCATACTCTCCACATCAAGGAAATTCGGCCATCCAGGAGGCCGGAACGAGCAGTAGGTCGACGAACGTCTCCGTCTTGTCCGCGGTCTCCAACCGCCCCTGAGCAATCGCCGCAGTCTCCCCCCCATCCTATCCGCACGTCATTGGCGTCACTGGTGCAGCACAACACGGTGAGCGTCCTGCCGACGGCTCTGGTGAAGCTTGAGGTCGGATTAAAACGGTACGATATCCGCGCCCTGATCCGTCACCCGTGTGGGTGCGGAGGGTGTCTGCACGGTGATCCTCCGATCACCGGTAACGGACTTCCGCCGGGAAATCCTCCTCCAACTCGACCCCAAGCTCGAATGTCGCACTCCACTGCGCACCATCTCCACTGATGCAGACCAATTCAAGAGCATCGTTTTGGCCGACAGTCATTGGAATCATCCCTCCACTATTCGCTTGGCGCTCGGAGCCGATGTGTACTCCCACATCATTCTAACCGGTGTTATACCGAGTGTGCCCGGTCGACCGATGGCTCAGAATACCGTTTTTGGTTGGATTCTATCTGGAACATGCGGCCAGTGATTGCTTTTGCAATATATTGCAAGGGGGGGAGGATGTTGATGACAGAATTCATGGTCCGTCACGAATTCCGCCATGAATTCTGTTTCATTTAATTCCACTTACAACTATACAACTATGTTGTGAGAGTTGTAACTCTCTCTCTCTTTCCATGTAAATTAACATAGATACATATGTACTAGCTTTTAACTCACTCTCGTTACATACATGCTATGCTCCAGAAGTGTTTTCTACTGTCTTTGTAAATTACATACATATTTACCGCCACAGCACACGAAGTGCCATTAAGTTTAATAAACGTGAAATACTTAAAGTTAAAAAGTGCCTTTGCTTTCTTTCGACGCCTCCACCACAAACACAAACCAATCAACAAAAAATTATGCATGATAATCATCTACTAACAAATTAATTGCATTTAAAAATTTAAAAAAACAAAAAAAATTTTGTCCATGCCAGAATTTGAACCCGGAACCCGAACGGAGAATTCATGCAAAAATCGAACGCTCTACACTTTGCGCCACTGGCGAACTTTAAGAACGACCGTCTAATTATAGATTTCATTGTTACTGGACTGTTAGTCAAATGTAATTGCTGCTGCCGTCCGATTCCAATTCAAAGTAAAATGTATATATTTAGTTAATAGGTTATATCTTCCAAACCAATCAACAAAAATGTATGCATGATAATCATCTACTAACAAATTAATTGCATTTAAAAATTTAAAAAAAGAAAAAAAATTTTGTCCGTGCCAGAATTCGAACCCGGAACCCTAACTGAGAATTCATGCAAAAAACGAACCCTCTACGCTTTGTGCCACTGGCGATCTTTAAGAACGACCGTCTAATTTTAGATTTCATTGTTACTGGACAGTTAGTCAAATGTAATTGCTGCTGCCGTCCTATAACAATTCAAAGTAAAATGTATATATTTAGTTAATAGGTTATATCTTCCAAACCAATCAACCAAAATTTATGCATGATAATCATCTACTAACAAATTAATTGCATTTAAAAAAAAAAAAAAAGTTGTGTTCGTGCCAGAATTCGAACCCGGATCCCGAGCTGAGAATTCATGCAAAAATCGGACGCTCTACACTTTGCGCCACTGGCGATCTTTACGAACAACTGTCAAATTATAGATTTCATTGTTACTGGACTGTTAGTCAAATGTAATTGCTGCTGCCGTCCTATTGCAATTCAAAGTAAAATATATATATATGGGTATTTCCAGGATCGCGAACTCGACATTCGTACGACTTTAAATGAAAAAAAAAATGGCAAAAATTGACATTTTAAAAAATGTTTTCTCACGTGTTTAATGCATTTTATCAACTCTATTTTTATGATAAAAGACAATCTTTGAAGACTTGTCGTTTTTTAATTATTTATAGAAAACAATGCATCGCGAACGCGACGAAAAATGGAAGTCATTTTTGACTTCATCTTGACAAATGCGAAACTCTGCGAAATGTGGCGAGTAATTTGGAAGAAAATACTCTTAAACCATAATAAAATAATGTAGTTTTCCATTTTAGAAATAATTTTGATATGTAACTACCGTTTTATATATTTTACAAGTTTTCTTAGTAATTTGTAACGTGACATCGCGAACGTGACAAGATTTCCACCTAGTTTTTCCAAGAGTTTGTTCATCAAATTGTATTCTATATTCCGATATATAGCTCTTAGAACTTGTTTTAAATTAAACTTTCAATATATTTCTATATATTAAAATGGTTTATGTTACAATCTTACTCCCTGACTTAGTGTAATCGTTAAAATACAAACGGTCCATTTTGAAAATAAATGTTTAAGAAAATAGGCAAAAATATGGAAAAAGTGAATTTATTCCAATGTAGAATCTATATGTTCATCCTATTGAATTTTTTCCAGCGTATATTAATAAAATAAATAACTTGAATACATTTTTGGAAGAAAATTTCACAAGATGTGAGTTTTAAATCAATTTTACGTTTTTCGTCGTGGTGGACCTTTTTCTGGAAATGCCCATATGTATTTAGTTAATTGATTATATCTTCCAAACCAATCCACTACAATTTATGCATGATATATCAAAAAACGCGAAATTGTACAAACTATAACATATTGAAAATTAAAAAAATCGTGTGCGGCGTTTTCTCAAAAACCGCCAAAATGTGGAGAAAAATACCTTATTTCACCTGTAGCTGTTTACCTATTTACCTAAAAAAAAAACTTTAAAGGTATGCCTAAGAGCCCTTCGAAATACCTTTTCAACGATATATAGATGACATCTGTAGCTTCTATCGTTTGGATGCTATGACGGCTTTAAGTTTGGCGGTTTTTAGCGATTTCCCGCTAAACTAGCGATTTTTCGAAAAAGTCGTAGAACAAACGTTTCTAGATTTTTTTGCAGGAACAAGTCCTTATTCAAACATTTAAGCTAAATTAACGATTTGATCCAAACAAACAAACAGACTGACTTTTCAACTCATTTTTGGAAGGCCACCAAAAATTTCAAAATTAATTATCTTTTGAACGAGTAGTCGGATTTTAATGAATGAGGTGTTATTCGACGCGTATTTTTGAGTAGAATATTACAAAATTAACAAATTAACCAAAAACGTAGTCTGTGGGTAGGCGGAGTCCCCTGCGATCCACTCCTCTCCAGAAAAATATCGCTCAGGGTATCTACCGATTGAGCAGTTTTTAAAAACTTTTGAGTCGTGGTAACTGCCAGGACTTACTATTACTGCATTTCTTATGCGCAGTTTGTGGTCACAAACGACTTGCAGCTTCACAGAATCACTGCGGACGGCAGTCCGCGCTAGTGACGAAAGCAGCACGAAGGGTGCGAAGGCTACTAGCATATATACACAGGAAGAATGGAAAAATTGCTATGACTGTCCGATCAGGTCGAGTTATATACCGATCGAAAGGTATCAATTTGACTTACAAATGTGCATACCAAGACTTTTGAAAACTCACCTGGTTCGTGAGATAAACAGGTGTAAGTGGGAGGGGAACAATTTTGATGATTGGAGCTAATGGGGCCGTTGGAGCTTTTTTGAATTGTTTTTGAATTTTATTATTCTTATTAAAAATACGCGTCGAATGACACCTCGATCATCGAAATCCGATTACTGGCTCAAAAAATAATTAATTTTGAAATTTTCAGTCGCCTTCCCAAAATGAGATGAAAAGTCAGTCTGTTTGTTTGTTTGTTTGTTTGTATCAAAGCGATGATTTAGCTTAAAAGTTTGAATGAGGACTTGTTCCCGCTCAAAAATCTGGAAACGTTTGTTCTACGACTTTTTCGAAAAATCGCTAGTTTAGCGGGAAATCGCTAAAAACCGCTGAAATTGAAGCCGCCATAGCATCCAAACGATAGAAGCTACAGATGTGATCTATATATCGTTGAAAAGGTAGTTCGAAGGGCTTTTAAGCATAGCTGTACACTTTTTTGCTTAAGAGCACAGGTAAATTGCAACAGGTGAAATAAGGTATTTTTCGCCACATTTTGGCGGTTTTTGAGAAAACGCCGCTAACGATTTTTTTTAATTTTCAATATATTTTAGTTTGTAAAATTTCGCGTTTTTTGATATATGACACAAAAAAATTTATCGATAGGCTTGGAAGATATAACCTATTAACTGAAGATATACGTTTTACTTTGAATTTTAATAGGGCAGCAGCAACAAAGTGTCATAGCAGCCAGAGTTTGAGAGTGCTGATAGATTTTGCGATTCGTAAAACGAACCAGTGTTGCCAGACTGTTTGTTTTTGCTGTACAAACAATAAACAAGGCTGACAAGTTATACTGTCAAAAAATATTGAAGTTTTCAAAATATCATGTCCTATTCAAAAATTTCTGATATCGCATAAAAAAACCTCTTTACGAGGTAAAAGTCTAGTGACGAAAACATTTTCTTGCCCCAAAATTTCTGATATCCAATTTTGTGACGAATAATATTAAGTTTTACACATACATTATTTAAAGAAAAAATTTTGTCGCTCGGCACTGCGCAAAAAAGTAATATTTATTAGGTATGAAGAATTTAGCGCAATCTGCCGAGGGCAAAAAATTTTTTCTTTAAATAATGTATGTGTAAAACTTAATATTATTCGTCACAAAATTGGATATCAGAAATTTTGGGGCAAGAAAATGTTTTCGTCACTAGACTTTTACCTCGTAAAGAGGTTTTTTTTATGGTTTTATTGTACCTCGCACGGTAGTTTCAGCGTCCCCTTCTTCCACTCCGGCCCCAGTGGACTTGCTAAACGCACTTGCTTTTTGCCAGCCGGTCCTTAGATGGCGAACCTTATAGCGAACCAGATTCCAGGTGGCTTCAATCTTCGTTTCCTCCAGCAGTTTTTTATAGTATATCTGGGCAGTAGGTTTCTGTAAGAGTATCAGACAAACTAATTAAACTAAACAAATAAAACCATGCCCCATTTCTTACCTCTATATTTCTATGCACTTGCATATAGTTTAAGATTTTGGCCACTTCCTTATCCGACCACTTCTTCGGCTCACTAAGTCGCTTAGGAGTCCTACGCTTTGTATCCACTGCAATTTAGCAATTAAAAAAAAATTAAAACTGGTTTTTCTTATCAGCAAAACCTGTTCGACTTACTTTTGTTGCGTTGCGTCACTAAACAGCTTATGTCAAAACACTTGCACTAATAAATGACAAAAATACTAAATTTCAATTGAAAATATCGAATATTAATCGTGTTTTTATCATCTTTACATGGGCATATATGCCAGACTTTTCGTAGTCAAGGGTCTGGGTCTGACATCATGGCACGAAATTTTTCAGTACAAGTTGTTGTTGTGACGTTTGGGACATGTGCCATGTGCCAGGCTGCCACAGTCAAGTGAATACCCAAAATATTTTTTCGATTGACCCTGAAAGTAGGCATTGAATTATGTTTGCACTGCTTGACTGGTATGTCCCAGTGGACCAAAATTTCATTAATGATAACGAAAATGATAGTTTTACGGATTTCAAACGTGCAAAACGTCCGTTTTCAGATCTGAAATTAATAGAAATATGAGCCATCTGTCGCTCAGTTTGTGGCAGCAAAAGTCTCATAAACGGATGCACGGAAACGTATCATTTTCAGAACTTTAATTATATTTTTTGTGGATCTCGGACGTGTAAAACTCTCGGTTGCGTTTCTGAAAATGATAGAAATATGAATCATCTGTCGCTCAGTTTGTGGCAGCGAATCGCTCGAACACGATACGCGTTACACACGTAAAAGTTCCGTTTTCGGGACTTTTATAATATGTTTTGTGTGCGTTGCATATTATCATTTGCTCCCTTTTTCTGATATCATGGCCAGGCACATTTTAATATCAAAAACGTGTTGCGAGCTATTTTATTTATGGTACGCATATGGAATTCAAAACGGATCTAAAAAAATATTAATTTTGAGTCGAAAGCAATCCTTAAACTGATATTGGGATGTGTTTCTTCCCATTTTGTTCCCCCATTAAGAAAATTAATTTGTTTTTTATATATAACTTGAATAAACGTACGTATTTCATATTATATTATTTATTAACTAAGTTTGGCTGGCTTGAGGTCTGGATTTTTTCATTTATTAAATTTGCCGATATATTTCGACTGCCGTCGGCTGTCGTCTTCAGGGCGAAATTTTAAGGTTTAACAAGTCCGCGTTCGTGGGCTTGGAGTTTGCAACTCCAACTATAACAATTTAGAAAGGTCACCAAAAACAACACATCTATTTATTAACTAAAATAAATGCATTAAAATTACAAAATCAAATTATTAAAATTAAAACGAAAAAATAAAATTAAAATTTATAAATTCAAAAAGATAAAATAATACTAACAAATTGAAAATATAAAGAAAAGAAAGAAAAATAAAAAATTAACAAATCCAAAGAAAAAAATATATAAAATAAACATGACAAATAATTAATTAAATAAACAAAATTAAAAATAACAAATAAAAAAAGGAAAGAATTAATGCTAACAAATTCAAGGTTAACGACTAAGAATAACAAATGCAAAAGTAATAAGAAAGAAATTAGAATTAAGTTAAGAACTAGTTTTCATTTTTTTATTTTTTTGGCGGTTCTGGAGAGACGATCCTGTGCATACTGGAAGTGCTTCTGCGTTGTGCGGTCAAAATCGGCGTCTTCCAAGGCGAACTTCTGTTTAAATGCAGCTGCAAAAATAAATAACAAATAAAATTATTAAATGAGCATATATATACAATAATTTATAAACTATTACTTACTTCGAATGCCTAGTGTTGTCTTCATGCCCCGCACACATTTCTTCGCCTCCGTCCCACGCCAAGAGCACTGTCTCGCGACCTCATCTGAAATCATCAGACGCCAGGAACTTCGAATAAACTTGTCGAAGGTTTTTTCGCCTGAAGACTGAAGTTCGATCACCTGTGGAAAAAATATAAATATAATATTTTATTTAGTCAAATGTAAAACGCTAGAGTCTAATATGATAATTACTTACAAAACTCTTAAAGACTTTCTCGTCTTTAATTCTGTCTTCAAAACTAGTCAGTTCCTCGAGAGTTTTCAGTGGCTCCATTGGCACGACCTCTTTCGGCTTAAAAGCTTCTCCACAAACTTTTGCCTTGATCGAAGCTACCTCGGTCCTCAATGAAACGACTTCTGACGTCAGTCTCCCAAGCATCGCCTTAATGGCTTTCAAGTCGTTCGAAGCGTCTGAAAAAATATTGTTTATGTTTATTTATTAGTCTATGAATCTATTGTTTATTTGATTTGCTTACCGGTGTTCAGAGTACTGTTTGCCACTGGCACTTGAACCCCTTCGATGTCGCTGCTGATGTCATCCGCATAGAAGCTCCTGATAGCTCATGGTTAATCTGAAATTAATTAAGTAAAGGAAAGTAAATATGTTCGTGACTGTCGAAAAAGTGAATTATTTTTCCTGTTATTTTTTCAATTGGGTGTTTAAATACTTCACTGTCGCATTTGATATTTTTGGAAGAAAATATGCCTACAAGACTTGAGTCTATTGGAAAAGTGAAGAAAGGCTCGAGGTTAATAATTTGGCGGCCATGTAATATATTATTTTTGATTTCCAAAATTTTGAATATATTGTATGAATTGCCATCTTTAATGTAATAAAAACAATTTGAGTTCTTCAAATCAAAAATTAAATTATTGAAAGAAATTTTATTTGTGACACCTTTAAAATTTAACTTTTTATCTTTATCGAATACATTCAAAATACTACGTTCTACAATGCGATTGTACAACTGTTCAATGACACAATCGGACTTTTTAACCATATTTTTCAATTTGCCAAGAAAATTTTCAAACGGAAATGCGCTTATAGTCTGTATCGAGCCGAATGTTAAAGACTGTTTACTTAAATGGGTTAAGCAATGGAAATTGAAAGTGATCATCGAAAACATATATAATTCAGGAACTTCTTTTACAAAATTATTAAGTAAACTAGAAGCAAGCGAATTTTTTGTTATGCAATAATCACTATGCAGAAGGAGTCGGATTCCTAAGCTCAACAGTAAGAAATGATTGTATCGAGCGGAGTCTAAAATACCTTTTAATACTATAGGCCCAGTATAAAGTAAAAAAGTGCGAAACTCTGTAGCTTTAAATCTTTCTAGGTCATCAAGGGATCTTGGTTTTCTATTGAATTCTTGAGGTATGAATTTTTTTAAAGAAATTAGTTTGAAGTTGACTAAACTTATTGAAGGTCGACTTAAGGAAAATTTATGACCTCTTACTCTAACTAAAGCAACTAATAATGTTTTCACTACGCCAAGGCAAACAACGTGCATGTAGTCATAAGGAAATTGATTGACTAAATCAATGGGCAAATTTTCTAATTGTAAGCGACTTTGAATATTATGATGCTCTGGTTGTAGGCGATTTCGAAAACTATAATTAGATCGAGGTAGACAATCACATTGTTTAAAGACAATTCTTCTTTGAAACCGTTGGCCCCTTTGAACGCATTGGTTGCACGAGTAATAACCTGAGTGATGTTTCACACCCAAAATAAATGCGCGGGCAGGTGCATCACAAATAAATGCTCTTACATTCACTTTAAATTTTCTATCTCCAAACTCAATTCCTCTTTCTATTAATTCTGACAATTCTTTGACAAATTCTTCTAAGAAAATATTAGGATCACGAGGCTTGGAATTGCCGACATATATTCCCGCTACTAGTATAGGCGCTGTGCCATTGACATTAATTAAAATGGGCCAAGTTTGTGTAAGCGAACTTTTAAACAAAGGAAGACCGTCCACATTTATATTTAAATTTATAATGTTAGACATATACCAATAATTAGCTAGAAAATCTTTAATAGAATTTTTTACACCGTAGTGCACATACTCGCCTGGCTCTACAATTCGCTTAACAATACTACGTGGAGTAGATTTTAAGGATCGGACATCAGGGGAAAGTTAGCCATATCTATGAACGTCTAGTGTGCGATGGCTACCCCGAGATGTCCTTCGGGAGCCTGTATCCCCTCCCTGCCATGATCGTCCAAGAGCAGAACATATTTGGGACGATCCCTTAAGCACACTATTTTTCGTTCATATTATCTCACGTCCGCTTTTCATAATTCCCGGAATTAATAACAATTTAGTTAGACTTCATTATAATCATTTATTACAATTAATTAAATTCTTCATTAAACGATTGAGCGAATATTATGCTGACAAAAGCTGAGAGCATAAAATTTAATTTCAAGAACGTAAAAAAAAATATTTAATATACGTTACACCGATATTCTATTAACCTATTAATTTTCTAACCGATAGTTCAAAAAAAAAATATTATTTCAACTTTTTATATTAACGTTGCGATAGTAAAGCGAAAAGTTGCTGAAAAGTAAGGTTTATTTAAATGCAAGCATATATGTATGTTTGAATGTATAAAACTATTATTAATAAATTTTATGGTTGTATTAGAATATAAAGAAAAATAAGTATCTTTTTAGTTGTTTGTTTCTTTTAGTGCATCTATTATTTATTATCTAAAATTAAATCAGCAACTTCTTGTGCTCATTTCTAAAAATCATTAATTTAATATTTTACTTTATATTATCATATTCAGAAATGAATAATATTACTTTATTATTTAAACTTTATTTTAAAGGAATCATATTAACCAATAATAAAAATATTTTTTCTTTTAAGCTTTACTTTAAAGGCAATAGATTTTAGAAATTATTAAGAAAAAAAAATCATTATGAAAACTGTACGTTAATGCAGAAAAGACCGAATATTATGTGCCACGACTGTAATGCGAACAGCTGTTTTTACTAGCAATTTTGGCTAGACGAAAGCGAAAGCAAGCACAATGCAAGAACAGCAACAACATAACTGAACTTCAATTGTATGTCAATTACGTTTACCGCAATATCACTCAGGTTCTTGTGAGCTCAGTCAATGTTCAGCAAAAGATAATGCAAAACAGAACAGCACTACAGCAACTTATAAAAGTTGTTGTACGCATGCGCACGATAAAGTGGCTGCGGCCAATTGATCATCGTTGCTCGAGAACCTGCTGATACCTTGGGAAAAACGTTATATACAATTGGCCAATAAAATGAAAATAAAATAAAATAAATTTCCAGCTTACCAATTTACAAATCCAGCGACGAAAGTACTTTCGACGATGTTTGACTGCATTATTAATGGGGGTTTGATGTGTTGGTATTATTATCGTTGGCACTGTCTGGCTTTTATTACCTTTTTAATATGTGTTAATTGGTATTATTTTTGTTGTCACTGTCTTGCTTTTATCACATTTTTAATTTGTATTAATTGATTTAATTGGTGTGATTTACTGACTCAAGTCTGAATTTAGTATTATTAATTAATATTATATTAATATGTATGCACATTATATATATAAGATCATAATTGATATTTTTCTTGTGGATTTACACTTCTGCAACTTTTCGCTTTTCACTAAAAAAAATTAATTAAGCTAATTGGCAGATAACCAAATAAAAAAAAATAACACAATTATTCCAGCATATTAACAACTAAAAAAAAATCAAAACTATTGACAGCTCCTTTAGCTGCTTTGGGGTGGTATCATCGCAATTTTCAAAGGCGGCACTTTGCACATGGAGCAAATGATTTGGAAGAGACTTTCACTTGAGGTTATGGCACATGGGGGGGGCTTTCACACTTTTTAGGCAAATTTTCCCAGGAATTTTCCACATTTCGTGAGAGCGCTTGGCTCGATCTGATCTTTTAACACTTTGACTGCTGCTCTCTGAACGTCGGTAGGTCGGATACTGATCTGCTCTATCTCTTCTCTTGCCTGCTGGCGATTGCCTGCCGTATGAAGCGGGGCTTTCTGGGTTGGTATGGGTGCCAATCTGTGTGCAAAAGAGAATTAATTGTTCGAAAGAACAATTAAAAGCTGGTACCAAAGAGAATATTAAATGACAATAATTACCCTTTTTTGGATTGGCACCAAGAAGAAACTTTAAACGTTCCTGCTGCAAAACAGCTCAACATGTATCCAAGCCTGGATAGCCTTATGTATTTCTCAGCGATCTGATAAAACTTTCAGTATTTTCAATTGCTTAAAAGCAATGAAAAAAAATTTTTACTTTCAGGTAAATTGAGCACGTTGTTAATTAAAAATTGTCACTTTGAGAGAGACTTGAATTAAAGACATCCGCACTGTTCGACGATCGCTAAGAAAAGAGATCGAGTCTGCATTGCGGAAATGGCTTCTAACCACGATTTACGCAAAGGTGCATTTCCACCCAAGAATGCATTTTACTAATTAGGATGCATTTTCGATTTATCGAATATTTTCCACAAGTGCATAGACTGAAATCGAATACGGACAACTTATCTATGGTATGCCTTCTTAATTTTCGCAGCATTCAATTTTCTCGCTATTTTAAGAATATTTCCATAATTTACCAAGTATTTTATTAAAGTTACTATACATAAGAAAATATACTACTAAGACTAAAATGAAATCTACTACTAAATGTTATGTTACATGTTAACATAATGGTGTATAGGTAGTGATGCATACTTTCAGGGTCAACGTAAAAAAAAGAATGGTTATTATTGAAAAAAATGTTATTGCCTACTTTTGAGGATTTATTTTAATTAGAGCAAACAAGCGCCATTACAATACCCCCGACCAAAATCGCACTTGGGGAAGCAACAAGGGTGATCCGCGCTTGTGAGCAGGACTGAAATTAAAGAAATTATTGTTTAATATCTTTAGCGTGATATTTTCCAATCAGATTACCCTGCATATCCTCAATTTCGTAATAACTATTCCCTAGCTTACGACGAATTCGGGCTTTTAAAAATGTTGGGGCAAGTTTCGCATTGAATCCCTTTGCAAAATTACTTTGTTGAAAGTTTCGGCGAAAAACCTCCTGACCAACAACATAAGAAACTTCTCTACTTCTCAGGTTATAAGCATTTTCATTGCGTGCATGTTGATTTCGCATCACGTTGACCGCTCTATTTCTCATGAGATCCAAAGAGTCATCTCGGTTGAATAAAACTGAACGATCTTCGAGTAGATTTAAGTCACGCAAGAGCCGATAAGTAGAACCATCAGTTATCATATGCTGACCGAAGACGAGCCTATATGGCGTGTTATTCACTGCCGTGTGAAAACTCGAGCGTAAAGAGCAGCAAATTTTACTCAAATTTTCATCCCAGTTAGACTGATTAGGATGAATATAGGCTTTAATGGCAGAGATTACCGACCTATTTACACGCTCGGACGCATTGGCCTGTGGCGCATAAACTGCTGTGTAAGCATGGTTTATACTGTACTTTTGCATCAGATTATTAAAAACATGCGACTTGAATTGTACCCCATTATCAGAGACTACAGTTTCGGGGATGCCAAAACAATGAAACAGATCGTCTTCTAAAAATTGTGTGATAGCATCTGCTGTAAATCTTTTAACCGCTTTCAAGAAAGGAAATTTGGAAAAGTGGTCAAGCACAATAAAGATTCCTACATTACCAGATTTGGATCTCGGATAAGGGCCTAGAAAATCAACGTAGAGCTTTTGAAAGAAACGATGACTTTCTCCACTTTTCGCAAGAGGAGGTCTGAGCACCTTGTTTGAACTTTTAGTGCTTTTACAGATCTCACATTGATTTATATAATCCTTGACATTAGTTACCAAGTTTGGCCAGTAGTAATAACGACGCAATCTCTCTAGGGTTTTATTAATCCCGCCATGGGCAGAAAGTGGATCGTCATGAGCCATTTTTAATGCTATCGGAATTAATTCAGAGGGAAGCCACAATTTCCAAACTAAATCATCGGCAACTTTTTCTCCGGACGCATGTTCTGTTCGCCTATATATAAATCCATCTATTATTTTTATATCAGGTAACTGGCTCTGATTTTGTTCTATTTTAGAACGCAGCTCCTGATAAGAACTTGATTGAAAATAAGGTGATTGTAAGTCAATAAAGGTTGATGTATCGATTGAGGAAAGGTCCTCAGTGTGAGTTCTCGACAAAGCGTCGGGAACAATATTCTTGGATCCTTTGCGATGTTGAATTGAAAAGCTATAACCCTGTAGTTTCAAAGCCCATCGCGCTAATCTGCTACTTAGGTCTGTTTGTGCCATAAGCCATTTTAAAGACGCGTGATCAGTAATCACTGTAAATGGATGCCCCTCAACATATGCACGAAATTTTTTTATGCTCAATATTGCTGCCAGGCATTCTTTCTCTGTCACTGAGTAATTTCGTTGACATTGATTGAGCTTTCGCGACATATATGCGATCGGAACTTCATCACCTTGCTTTTTTATTTGCATCAGGACTCCTCCAACACCTGTATGACTTGCGTCACAATGAATATAAAATGGCTCTGCGAAATCTGGTGTGTGTAGTACAGGAGCTTTACACATTTCCTGTTTCAAAGCTTGAAAGGCATTTTCGGCTGCTTCTGACCACTCGAAACGTCTTTTGTGCTTAAGCGCATCAGTAAGAGGTGCAGCAAGGGAGGCAAAATTACAAATGAATTTCTGGTACCATCCAGTCATACCGAGAAAACGGCGGAGCTGTTTCAAGGACCGGGGTGCTGGATACTCATTAATCGCCACAATCTTATCTGGATCCATCGAAATAGTTCCATGACCGACCACATGACCTAGATATTGAACTTCTTGCACACAAAATTTGCTTTTTTCGACATTTATGGTTAACCCTGCCTTTGATAAACACAAAGCCAACTCTTTTAGCACGCTCATATGTTTTTCAAAGGATTCCGAAACTATGAGAAGATCGTCCAGGTAAACAAAGACTTCATTTTTAAATTTTACTGGAATTATCTTGTCCATTAACTTAGACATCGTAGACGGCGCATTAGTAAGGCCAAAAGGCATGACTGTAAATTGGTAAAGAGCTCTCCCAGGCACCGTGAAAGCAGTTTTATCCCGAGAGCTTGGCTCTAGCGGTATTTGCCAGTAGGCATCCTTTAAATCTAGACTAGTTATATACTCGGCCTTCGGAAGGCGACTAAGTATACCGTCTATGAGTGGCATAGGGTAGGCATCTTTTCGTGTCACTTCATTGACCTTTATACTGTCAATGCAGAGTCTGACTTTGCCTGGCTTTCGCACGAGAACAACTGGCGATGACCAAGCACTATCCGATTCTTCAATTACTCCTAGGGCAAGCATGCGATCGAGTTCATCGAACATTAATTTTTCAATTGCCGGAGAAACGGCATAGTGTCGTTGCTTGATTGGCTTTGCATTGCCCACATCAATCTCGTGTGAAAGAATGTTTGTCTTCCCTAATCCATTTTTTGCAAAAGATGGAAAGCAATCGATAGTTTGCTTCAAAATAATTTTCTGAGATTCTGACAATGAGCGAAATTTGTCAACATCGATACCTTCGATGCTTGCCAAATTGACAGACTTGGTTAAATCAGCAGGCAATAACTTGAACTCTGTCCAAAAATCAATGCCTAAGTAAAGAGGCTGCACTAGCGAAGGGACTAAGTAAAAGGATAAAGTCCTAGCATTTCCCCTATACACGACTTCTGTACGTAATTTTCCGATAATTTTCTGAGTGTTGCCATCTGCAGTTCGCACAGTAGAGCACATTGGTTTATGAGGTACTTGATATTTTATTATGCTTTCAGCAAAATCTCCACCGATGCAGCTAACAGAGGCGCCGGTGTCCATTAAACCAGATACCGGTCTGCCTAATATGACTACATCTGCATATGGACGAATATCGTGGGCTACAATTGCAGATAGTAAAGACTGATTTTCCTGTCTTCGTTGCTTTCGATATGTATTTCTTCGCGCCTTGGATCGTGCATCTCGTTTACTTGTAGAGTTCTTAATTTGTTGATTAAAATTACTGAGCCGATTGTGTAAAGGTATATCAGGTAAAGATTGAATGTCCGGTGGAAATACTTTAGAAGAATTCGGGGCTTCTAATCTGTATTGGTCGCTTTCGAGGCTACTTGTCTGCGTGCACTTTTCTGAGGTGCACGGGGCAAGGAGTTTTTTGAATTGTTGCATCTAGAGCAAGTTGGTCTGTATGTGTCTGCCTGACCACACCCATAACAAAAGACGCGACGATCGGCCACGCAGTCTTGATAGCGGTGGCCATTTTTGCCACAATTCCAACATAAAAGACTTATGGCTGCTACATCGTTCTCACTTAAAATAGATTCATTATCAGACTCGACATCAACTTCGTGTACAAATCGTGGAGCCGGTCGAGGAGCTGGTCGTGGTTTAGACAATAGCGGCTTCTGCATGGTCTGAAAGAATACTTCTCGCTTTCTAACAATGCTTCTCAGCTTAGTTATGCTCTCAATTTTCTCATAGAGAAGCTCATGTTGAATGTCAGGCAACAAATTTGATCGAATCGAGGCTAACAAATATGCTTCTGGCAACGGTTCAGATAATTTATCGGCTATCTGCACGACAGCTTCGTAAAACTCGTCGAAGGATTCATTTTCCTTTTGCTTTCGACGGTCGATCGCAGCTCGGATGTTTACATCTGTTCGTTCTTCTCTGAACTGGACACGCAAAGCATTCTTCAAATCTTCCCATATTATTTCATGAACGCTCTTGTGGTAGCGCCAGTACCACTCTGAGGCGGTTCCCTCAAACAAATTACTAATATAACGAGCTAGCAATTCGTAATTGCTATCCAACGTTTGAATAGTAAGTGCCTCCACTCGATATATGAAGTCCTCAACAAATATTCCTGACCTGCCGGAAAACTTTAATTTCCAATTCGTGATAATCTGGCTTATCCGATCTGGACGTAGCTCAGTTCCTAATGGCGAAAGTCTAGGTAGTGAATGATTTGTAGACATAATTCCAGATGATGTTCGATTTTGGGACCTTGTAGGTAACTGATTGGCAGGATTAGCAGTTCCTGGCAACATAGATGCGTCTGATGTTGGAGCCAACAAACCTTGAGGCTCAATAGGTGGACTATTTTGTAAAGGCAATGAGCGAGTGTGAGAAGAAGAAGCTATCTGAGAAGCGAAAACAGACATGAGATTTCTAAATCCTTCATTTAATGACTGAGTAATTAACTCAGTTTGTTTAGTGGTGTGCAAAGTCAGAACTTCGGCCAAAGTATGTTGCAGCTCGTTAATATTCGAAGGAGACTCTCTGCTTGCCACATTAGAGGCGTCTTCCTGATTTTGCGAAGCATTGTCCATATTACTTCGCTCGGCTGTATTCTTGCTTTGACCTCTAGTGACGGCTGGCATGGATGAGCCTGGTAAACTCTGAGTTGACTGATTCAAATCCGAGTTGAATGTTAAGTTTAACGTAGAGGACTGTAATGCTTTCCTACAAACAGGACAAATGTCTCTATTTGTGACTTTCGTATTGAAACAGACCCAATGAAAAGTATGGTTACAGCTGGTAGATAATAGTTGAGTTCTGTGGTCGATGTCCTTGAGGCAGATATAGCACTGAATCTCACCAGCTAAATTTTCACAACTGCGAGCTACAAACATGACCGATTCGACACAATTTCGATAGCGAAAGGTAGTCAATGCCTATTATGTTTTATTTTTAATCTAAGGCTACTAATTAAAACTAAAATTCAAAAGAAAATGTATAAAAAAAATCAAAATATTAAACTTAACTTCAAAAGAAGATTTCTATAAGAAATTACAATATTAAACTAAACTTCAAAAGAAGATTGCTAAGAAAAAATCCAAATATTAAACTAATCTTCAAATAAAATTTAAAGAAAAAAAATCAATATTTTTTTTTTTTTTTTTTTTTAACTAAACTTCAAAAGAAAATTTCCAAAAAAGAAATCAATATATTAAACTGCAAAATAATTCATAAATATCCGGAAATTATGAGCCACTTTCCTGAGTAATAACAACACTGTTCAAAAATAGGCAACAAGTAAAAGAATGCTAAGATACAATATTTATGATAAACGATAGTATCTAATGGATGTTTTGATAAACAATGATCAGCCGCATAGCAAACGGCAATATGCCTGATCATCAGAGTTATCTAGTATCCGATAGTACTACGATCGCATCTAGCTAAAAATCAGCGGGATACTGTATTATGAGATAACTATTCTCATTGCCATTCCTAATAAAAGAAACGCACCAGCAAAATAAGACGACAATGACTATAGATCCCCAGTATTTTATCCAAGAAGATTTTGACAATTGGAATGAGAAAAAACGACAACTGTATTAATTTGCCTGACGCAAACAGCATTAGCACAATTGCTTAGTTACAGGGAAGAAAAAAATACGTAGACAGAGAAAAGGAAAGGATATGTGAAACCTGAAATCACAAGATCACGAAGGGTATTTTACTATTCTGCTTCATAAAAGCGGAGGGCGTAGAACTAGTCCACTATATAACCCGCGTCCAGCAAAAACTTCACAAAATAAATAAAAATACAAGGAAATTTTCCCATAGCTACTGCTTATTGCGGCGTTGATTCTAATTTGAAGAAATAACTTATCCAGTAATTTGCACTAAGGGACATATGTTTTTCTGTTGTTCTGTAAGGCTCGGTCATAGAGCTATTTTGAAGTTCTAAGAAATCCAAAGCCCTTCAACAAAAAAAACAGGACAAAGGGAATGAATTAAAGCTCCTACTGATTGACTAAAGTCAGATGTCATCGACTAAGAGACATTTTTGCTCTATCGTAATTTTAGAGCGGGGCTTGCCAGATCGGGCCCCACACGTTCGGGCGCCAAATAATTAATAATAATTGTAGCATACAACGTATCGCTGTATTAAAGTCGAGCAGATGTGATTGTAGGCATTGAAGGCGGAGCATGCGCTAGTTTCCGGCTATGTCTCGTCGGCGTTGGGGGGATTCGGGAAGAGAACCGCGATGCTACTTGCTCGTTGATACATCATTAATTAATAAAAATTCGCATGCTATTTTTGGGGGAGGATATTTGCCTATCAGTCAGAGGAAGCAGGGAAGATCAGACAACAACACAAAGTAGAGAAAAGAAAAGAAAGTTAGCCATATTTATGAACGTCTAGTGTGCGATGGCTACCCCGAGATGTCCTTCGGGAGCCTGTATCCCCTCCCTGCCATGATCGTCCAAGAGCAGAACATATTTGGGACGATCCCTTAAGCACACTATTTCTCGTTCATACTAACTCACGTCCGCTTTTCATAATTCCCGGAATTAATAACAATTTAGTTAGACTTCATTATAATCATTTATTACAATTAATTAAATTCTTCATTAAACGATTGAGCGAATATTATGCTGACAAAAGCTGAGAGCATAAAATTTAATTTCAAGAACGTAAAAAAAAATATTTAATATACGTTACACCGATATTCTATTAACCTATTAATTTTCTAACCGATAGTTCAAAAAAAAAATATTATTTCAACTTTTTATATTAACGTTGCGATAGTAAAGCGAAAAGTTGCTGAAAAGTAAGGTTTATTTAAATGCAAGCATATATGTATGTTTGAATGTATAAAACTATTATTAATAAATTTTATGGTTGTATTAGAATATAAAGAAAAATAAGTATCTTTTTAGTTGTTTGTTTCTTTTAGTGCATCTATTATTTATTATCTAAAATTAAATCAGCAACTTCTTGTGCTCATTTCTAAAAATCATTAATTTAATATTTTACTTTATATTATCATATTCAGAAATGAATAATATTACTTTATTATTTAAACTTTATTTTAAAGGAATCATATTAACCAATAATAAAAATATTTTTTCTTTTAAGCTTTACTTTAAAGGCAATAGATTTTAGAAATTATTAAGAAAAAAAAATCATTATGAAAACTGTACGTTAATGCAGAAAAGACCGAATATTATGTGCCACGACTGTAATGCGAACAGCTGTTTTTACTAGCAATTTTGGCTAGACGAAAGCGAAAGCAAGCACAATGCAAGAACAGCAACAACATAACTGAACTTCAATTGTATGTCAATTACGTTTACCGCAATATCACTCAGGTTCTTGTGAGCTCAGTCAATGTTCAGCAAAAGATAATGCAAAACAGAACAGCACTACAGCAACTTATAAAAGTTGTTGTACGCATGCGCACGATAAAGTGGCTGCGGCCAATTGATCATCGTTGCTCGAGAACCTGCTGATACCTTGGGAAAAACGTTATATACAATTGGCCAATAAAATGAAAATAAAATAAAATAAATTTCCAGCTTACCAATTTACAAATCCAGCGACGAAAGTACTTTCGACGATGTTTGACTGCATTATTAATGGGGGTTTGATGTGTTGGTATTATTATCGTTGGCACTGTCTGGCTTTTATTACCTTTTTAATATGTGTTAATTGGTATTATTTTTGTTGTCACTGTCTTGCTTTTATCACATTTTTAATTTGTATTAATTGATTTAATTGGTGTGATTTACTGACTCAAGTCTGAATTTAGTATTATTAATTAATATTAAATTAATATGTATGCACATTATATATATAAGATCATAATTGATATTTTTCTTGTGGATTTACACTTCTGCAACTTTTCGCTTTTCACTAAAAAAAATTAATTAAGCTAATTGGCAGATAACCAAATAAAAAAAAATAACACAATTATTCCAGCATATTAACAACTAAAAAAAAATCAAAACTATTGACAGCTCCTTTAGCTGCTTTGGGGTGGTATCATCGCAATTTTCAAAGGCGGCACTTTGCACATGGAGCAAATGATTTGGAAGAGACTTTCACTTGAGGTTATGGCACATGGGGGGGGCTTTCACACTTTTTAGGCAAATTTTCCCAGGAATTTTCCACATTTCGTGAGAGCGCTTGGCTCGATCTGATCTTTTAACACTTTGACTGCTGCTCTCTGAACGTCGGTAGGTCGGATACTGATCTGCTCTATCTCTTCTCTTGCCTGCTGGCGATTGCCTGCCGTATGAAGCGGGGCTTTCTGGGTTGGTATGGGTGCCAATCTGTGTGCAAAAGAGAATTAATTGTTCGAAAGAACAATTAAAAGCTGGTACCAAAGAGAAGATTAAATGACAATAATTACCCTTTTTTGGATTGGCACCAAGAAGAAACTTTAAACGTTCCTGCTGCAAAACAGCTCAACATGTATCCAAGCCTGGATAGCCTTATGTATTTCTCAGCGATCTGATAAAACTTTCAGTATTTTCAATTGCTTAAAAGCAATGAAAAAAAATTTTTACTTTCAGGTAAATTGAGCACGTTGTTAATTAAAAATTTTCCCTTTGAGAGAGACTTGAATTAAAGACATCCGCACTGTTCGACGATCGCTAAGAAAAGAGATCGAGTCTGCATTGCGGAAATGGCTTCTAACCACGATTTACGCAAAGGTGCATTTCCACCCAAGAATGCATTTTACTAATTAGGATGCATTTTCGATTTATCGAATATTTTCCACAAGTGCATAGACTGAAATCGAATACGGACAACTTATCTATGGTATGCCTTCTTAATTTTCGCAGCATTCAATTTTCTCGCTATTTTAAGAATATTTCCATAATTTACCAAGTATTTTATTAAAGTTACTATACATAAGAAAATATACTACTAAGACTAAAATGAAATCTACTACTAAATGTTATGTTACATGTTAACATAATGGTGTATAGGTAGTGATGCATACTTTCAGGGTCAACGTAAAAAAAAGAATGGTTATTATTGAGAAAAATGTTATTGCCTACTTTTGAGGATTTATTTTAATTAGAGCAAACAAGCGCCATTACAAACGCCATAACGAGGCAGCGTCAATGTATTGTGTTGTTGTTGTTGTTGCTTGCGGCTCACGCTGCAGAGCTGCGCATCGAAATTGTAACTGACCTGCACCAAGCAACAACAACTTCAACTCAATACTTTGACGCTTTTGCAAGCGTGGCAGCAGCAGAATAATTTGTTGTTGTTGTTGTTGCCTGCACGTTGCAGCGCTGCGCACAAAAATTGTAAATAACTTGTGCCGAGCAACAACAACTACAACTCGATATTCTGTGCTTTCACTAAAATGTGTTTAATAAAGTTTCAATTAATACTTACGATTTTCTTCTCAATATTTACTTTAAAAACACTTTAAAATTTTTCACTTGCAACACACGTGCACGCTCTCTTTGTTGCCAATGTCAAAAAGAACGATGCGCACAAGTCTAATGCAAAGCACACGAGAGAAAACGCAACACGCACGCTCGACATTTAGTCGTGTCGTCTGCCGAAACCTATTTCTATGAGCCGAAGCAACTATT